>VMKM01000989.1:0-198737 GCA_008360985.2 Macquaria ambigua
ATATACACATCACTGAAGTGCAGACTGTTGGAGTGGGAGAATCATTGATTTCCGTGTATGAAATGTACTTATTTATTGTATCAAAGGAGGGAAGGAGTGAGCATCTTTTGTCAGCAGCACCCTGTTTCACACTCCTACTGTAGTCTCAGCAGTAGAAGCTGCAGCCACAGTCCTGTAGTGTTCATCACAAGTGGCTTCAATAGAAACAGTAGACGTTGAGTACCCCCACCTTGGTGATGCTTTCTCAGGGAACAAAACACTCATTCACTTTCCCCACCTGTTTTCAGTTGGTGCAGCAGATTAAATCTTTGGGTTACCGGCGCCCCAAAAGATTTAATCCACTTTAGAAAGCTCCCACTCCACAGTACCCATCATGTCCAGCTCATGCTACACACATTTGTTTTATTTTATACCATGACTGGTAAAACGTCAAAGATGGAATTTTATGATCTGCTCAGATGTCAAGAGGTTGTGGGGTTCAATCCCTGCTCTAACACCAAGCCTCTTTACCTGCATTATGATGATAGTCGGTTTTATCCTTGCTCTGTGAAGCACTTTGGGCTGCGTGTTTGTATGAAAGGTGCTATATAAATAAAGTTGAGTTGAGAATTTAAAGGCTTATTCTGTCATTTTTTAATCAATCTAAAGCACAGGTGCAGTCACAAATACCATTGGAGATAAAAAATAAGAATGTTTTTCTCAAATAATCCTGTTTTTGTTACTTTGGCTTTTACAAAAATTACTGATGTAGACAAACCATTAATACGGTGGTTCCAAACTTGGAAGCAGGACCCCTCAAGAGGACCCAGGATAAATTTGAGGGGTCACAAGATTATTTAGGTTGATTTTTTTTTTTTGATTTTTTCTTGTGAAATATTGCATCTTTTCAGCTGTGTATGTCTTTAAAACTCAAATGAAACAATCTCTGTGGTTGAACTGCTCACAGCTCGGTGTCCATAACTACACTGAGTCTACAACCCTTGCTGAGGGGTCACAAGTAGACTTTGCTTTGTTTTTAGGGGCCACAAGCCTTAAAGGTTGGGAACCAATGCTTTAACAGAACGATTTTTACCTATATGTAGGTGCTGTCAAGTGTTAATTGGCGTATCAAAAGAGCTCTCAATCCATTTGGAAATGAGAGCCAGTACAAATCCTGTGTCTTGAAGTCAGGAGGAGGGGCGATCCTGTTGTTTACTTTTGCTGCAGCGATTGTACCTTTAAGCTGTTCTGATACACAATCTTATGGGGTTGTAAGTGTTGACCCGTCTTGACCGCAACATTTCACTCCTACAGCATTACTCAACTTTGAGGTTTTGTAAATAATAATAAATAAATAATAAATTATCTCCCCATATTCTGAGACTTTAAAAGATCTTCAGTGTGTCAAGACTTTTAATTGAACTTCACTGCTTCAAAGCACGCATCCTCTTAGTGAACATGTCAGCAATGTGGCCATGATCATGCAGGCTCTTTTCCTCCAAAGTGTGGTAAAAATGGGACTACTTTTTAACATTTAAATAACACAAATTGGCTTATCATGATTTTGGTATGTTTGATATGTAGTTGATTTCTGTTTCTATCCCATTATAGGCAACACCAAGCCCACTATCACCCCCGCCGACCCCCACATTGTCGTCGAGCTCAACACAGCCTTTGAGCTGCGTTGCCAGGGTGTGAAGCAGATGCAGTGGCAGCGGGAGGAACGGCCGAAGGTGCGGGGGGAGAAAAAGGTTGATGGGATGTCCACGCTGCACATCCCCAGGGCTCAGCCTGTTCACATGGGCCGCTACATCTGCCTGGAGGAGAGCTCCCAGGAGAAAGCCTCCATTTACGTCTATGTGAAAGGTAGCTGGATGTAACTGTCAGTGTTTGGGAGTATTTAGATGATTACTTGTGTTTGTGCGTGTGAGAGAGAGAGGAGAAAGAGAACTGAAATCTAGAGCCAGTGGAAACAGACTGCAGGGTAGAGCGGAGAAAATGTTTTGGCGTTTTTGGCTGCACTGACAGGGAGCGGCATGTGTGGGTGTGTTTGCAGAAAAAGGTGTTTGTAACTTTGCCCCAGCAGGTACAGTAGATACTGTAGCTATTTATTGAGTGCGTGACTGAGTTTTACTGTATTTCCTCTTCTATGTGACTCCACATCCCTTTGGCCTGCTGCCATCCCTGCAGGCTTATATCAGGTGCTGATCATTCACTCCACAATCCACACATCTATCTTTCAGGCAACGAGCAGTAACTACTTTTTAGATGAGAGGCTCAGATGTAGCATTATTAAAAACACATTTAGTCTGCTGATGAACTTGTGCTTTGATTAATATGATTGGACGGTTCAAGCTTTTTACCGTTGTTTTGTTCTGTAGATGTTGAATGATCGCGGTCAGCGCTAAGCATGGTGACAGATACATTGTGTTTCTTGTGACTGCTTCATAATAAAAGCCACCCCTTGTTTCACCAAATGAACGCTTTTAATGTGAAGCAGCAGCAGCAGGAACTGTTCTGTTTGCATTAGCAGTGCACTTCATACAGCTCTGACAGTGTAAAAAGAGTGAACCTGGCTGAGGTGGAAAAGTTGGTGTAGTGATAAAAACAAAATGCAATGCAAACAGACTCGTGACAGACTGTGCATAAATGATGACAACACGTGAAGTATGTGACTTAAATGTGCCTTGTGGAGTTTTCTTAAACAAACAAAAGTTATGTTTACATTCACTGCTACTCACCAAAAGGCATTGTGTGTATCCTTGAGGTCTAACAAACATGTTGAATGCATGTCTTTTCTCATAAAACATTTGCAAAGCCAAGTGTTTTAAAGTATTTTAAATCCCACATTGTTTACATACATGTTTACTAGCTGGCAGTCTTCTTCGTCATTGTCTTTGTTGGTGTATTGCTACATATCCTGGCGTGTTACTGCCACCTGTGGATCAGTGGAATAGGGTGATAACATTGGCAGGGTTGTGTATTGCGTCACTTGTGTTGCAAACGTGCATATGCACCCTCATGCATGCATGAGACAAAAAAATGGGGACACACTCATAGAAAAACAGCTCTATAGCACTACTAGAAGTAAAAAAAAAAATCCACAGGGAACCTTTAAAAGTCCACTGAAGCTTCCGCTCCACAAAGTAGACGACAAATGGCAGCAGATGAAAACATCAGGTCTGTGTGGAGTGAAGAAGAGGCTGTAACCTTCCTCAAATTAAACCATGAAACAAACTTAAATCCCATATTTCTGTCACATTTTCTATATTGTTTTCCACTGTTTGTGGTTTGACTGGCCCTCTTTTAATTAATCATATTTCATTATTTAGTAATCATTTAATGGTAGTGGACTGGAAGATTAGCGCCACCAGCTGTTTATCTTGATAAACACACTCCTACTACTGGATGGAAACGTGCATTAATTCGCATTTTCTTTTGCATTGTTTTCTGTGAATCCCTCGTGCATGTGAAGGCAATTTGAATCCATCACGAGAATGGCGGACCCCACCACTAAAGATTAAAACTACTCTATAGAATGGTAATCAATGTATATACATTAAATAGCTTTTGCAAAAACAAATGTTGATCATAAATAGTATCCAAAAAGGGGTGTGAATTCATGAAAATCTTAAGGGTTATGACTTTAAGTGTAAAGAAAAGTGTCAATGCAAAAGACCCACAAATACACTCGTCATCATCCGTTTTATTTAACAGGTGATGGAGCAGAACAGCCAGCCAATCATAGGGCCCATCAAACTGTCAGTTATGATGAAGCAAGCAATTCATAGTCAAAATAACAAAATAATGGTGGAAAAATAGTGCATGTTAAACAGTGTAGCATTGTTATATCATGGCTGTCACAAACGAATGCTTCAGCAACTCAGTGTGCTTACAGCTCTGACACCACCTTTGATGTGCGATTGCATTTTTCTTTGGCAGATCCTGACAATCCTTTCAGAAAATCAATGGTGTTCAACATTCTCACTCGTGAGGGAGACACTGCTTCCATCCCCTGCCTGGCAACTGATCCAAGTCTGGACAACCTGCGCCTGGAAACATGTTCCAGTAGAGATCTGGCCTCTGGTCTCCAGTTTTCTGCAAGCCTTGAGCAAGGCATCATCATCCACAACACACAAAAGGCCTACGAAGGTTGCTATGTGTGCACAGGAAGACTCAAGGAAGAGTACGTCCGATCACATGACTACTCCCTGACAGTAAAACCAGGTAAAGTGGTGGAAATGCATGTGTGTATGTGCATGTGCATTGTTGCTTCAGAAGCTCCCTGACACACACAGGTTGAAAATTCAGTCACATTTGTTTTTTGTTTCCTTTCAGTCCCGATTGCTCCTCCTGTGATTGAGATGCAGGGACCCAAAAGAGTGATTCTTACCCGGGATGAGAATCTATCCCTCAATTGCAACACCACTAACGTCAACGGAGAAATCCAGCTAAAGTGGGTCACCCCACCTGGCTCGGTGAGACCCTTTTCTTTGCTGTGTGCTGTTCTGTCGGTGGCAGATTCAACTGGGAAAGGCTGGGCATTGAGTATTGATTGTTGTCTTGTAAGATTTAAAAGGGCTTTGATCAGGTCAAACAGATATTTGAGTTAAAAGTTAGGAAGAGTCAACCACTAAGTATCAGCTGTCCTTGGGATTCACACCCACCACCAGTGTTATTTTCTGAATCCATTGTAAAAACTAGTTTATAAATCACCTTTTATGTGCATTTAGGGAATGCTATGACTCCTAATGATAACTACCTGCCAGCTGCATTGATTATTGTCTGAAAACTGGTCCCAATTAAGCCACAACTGATGGTCTTTAAGTGTCCTAAACAAGAAAACAAACCCGAGTGATAATCATGAAAAAAAAAAAAAACACAAAACACAAATCGAATATTTGATTTTATTATTTTAAATTTAGATTCACCTATTTCCAAAAATTGGTTTTCTTTTTACTGCCTGGTATCAGTGGTTGTCTGTTCTTATGAATGAGAGCGAAAGGGGTCAAAGTTCATGCCATCTAAGCTTCAGGATCTTGGCTGTGTGTGTGTACGATGTGGACTATCATGTGCCTTCGTGTGTGAAGGACCGTGTGTGTGTGTGTGTGTGTGTGTGTGTGTACTAACTCGCATGCAGGGTTGTGTGTCTGTGTCAGTATTCGTGTGCTTGGCAAGGATAGACATGCAGACGGGGTTAATCTCTAGAGATCTCTGGGCGTTGACAGGGTGCCGTCTGGTATCCACAGCAACCACCAAAGGTTGACGGTGCTTCACGTATCCTGACGGAGCACTTCACCCACGTGCGCAGCGCCACCTTGCACATTGCGGCAGTCAGACCTCAAGATGCTGGGAGGTACCGATGTGAAGGTGAAAATGAAAAAGGGGTCAGCTCGCAGTCAGTGTATCTCGATGTTTATGGTGAGTACATGAAGAGATTTGCTGTTAGTTAAAGCTGCAGTTGGTACCTTAACTTACTTTTGAAGTTGTACAAAAAAATGTATGAAATATGTGAAAATGTTACTTGCCAATGGGTAGATATCTGTAACCTGTCAATCAATAATTCTTGTGTTGAATTTCTTGATATTTAATTTCTCTCCTTACAAATTTACCGACAGCAGCTTTAAAGTTTTGCATAAAAACTGAATGTCAAAGTTATAGTGTGACATTTTAGGAAATACGCTTTAAGTATTTGCTTTCTAGCCAAGAGTTAGATGAGAAGATTGATACCACTCTCATGTCTGCAGGTAAATATGAAGCTACTGCCAGCAGTCGTTAGCTTAGCTTAGCATAACGATTGGAAACAGGAAAACAGCTAGCTTAGCTCTGCAGAAAAGTAGCAAAATCTGCCTATACGAACCTCTAAAGCTCACAAATTTACGTTACGCCTCGTTTGTTTAATAAAGTAACCAGGCTAGCTGTTCCCCCTCATTTTTGTCTTTATGCTGAGCTAAGCTAAACAACTGCTAGCTGTGTCCTCTTATTTAACAGACAGATATGAGAAAGGTATCGATTTCCTCATCTTATTCTCTGCAGGAATGTGATTTCCCAAAATGTCAAACTTTTGCTTTAAATGTACGCATGTGGAGTGATTCAGTACGGGTTGTTTTGCCCCATCTCTTTGGACTCTGAAGTCTTCATATGCATGTGTTGGTTCACTCTGTGACTTGCTTGTAATTCTCTGGACCAACACCACGTAAATTATTTTGACTTCAATAAATATAGACTCAATTTTACTTCTGCAAACCCTGTAACAACATATCATTTCCTATTTTTTCAGAAAAAGGATTCATCAACTTAACACCTGCAAACAACAGAACCATCCAGGTCCGTGCAGGCGAGAGTTTGCCCCTAAATATTGACATGGAGGCTTACCCAAAGCCACACACCTTCTCCTGGAGCTTCATGGGCCAAGAGCTGAGGAACACGACCGACCATGTCATCACCACACACAGCCATGAATACAGGTGAGACAACACACGAACACACACTTGCTTTAAGTGCCCCAGTTTTACCACATAGATGAAAATCTTCATTACCCTCATTCAGTGGAATTTAACACCTTTGGCTTGGCTGCAGGTCAGTGGAGGTGCTGGTAACAGCTGCACTTGTCACAGTTCCCTGAGAAATATAGCTGAAGTTCTATAAAACGCCCCAGGGTTTCAAGTGAAACAGGAACTGTCATATCATGTCAATATAAATGGCTTTCACAGGAAAAGAAACCTTGAAAAGTCTTCAGTATTACCTCAGTGCTACAGATAGAAATATTATAGCATAATGTCTTTTATTTCACGCTTAATGGTGTCTGTTACAAACATTCTTTTAATATGGGAAGAAAAGGACATGACCTTTAAGCCTCTAGTATATGACTCCCTTAAGCAAATGGTACATGAAAGAACAAAATGTTTTACTATGTTGAAAGTCAATAAATCCATATCAACTGTGGGGAAAAAGAGCTTTCTAAAGTAGCCTCGAGAATAATTGGATACTGTAAAGATGTTTTTCTTTTAATGCTTTGCATGTGCATACAAGAGCAGAAGACAAACAAAAGACTGGTTATAATCTAAAATGCAGATATCTGAGGAGTTCAAGTTCTTCTCAGGTAGCATTTAGATGAATGAAGGAGAATCATCTGCTTTTTCAAAATGTATAAATGTATTAATGCAAAAGAAATGTAATGTCTTCATGTTTAGGTACAGCAGTGAGCTGAGGCTGGTGCGACTGAAAATGTCAGAAAGCGGAGTTTACACCTTTCAAGCCTCCAACGGCGACGCATCAGTAAACCACACATTCACCATCTTTGTGATCAGTAAGTCATAGATTTTTTTAAAGGCTTTTTGTTGCCTTAAGCCACATAATGAATTTCATTGCTCCGTGTTGCATTCATCTTCAGTAGCTGACATGTGGGAATAGATTTCATCGACGTTTTTCTTTGTGTGAAATGAGGTCTAGCTCCCCACCTCACCTCACCTCACTAAGGTTCAAAAAACTCTCTCCTGCTTGTCATTTATCTTTTGCTGACATATTCTACGTTACATTAACTTGTGTTTATTAGGTAAACCTGAGATTGTATCTCATGAGGGCCCAGTGGATGGACAGGTACGCTGTGTGGCAGAGGGCTTCCCTGCCCCGCGGATCACCTGGTACTACTGTGAGCAGCCCTATGCCAGGTGAGATTTTTACTTAATCAGCTTCTTACTATCAGTGATTGGGTGCTACATGACCACGGCATTTTTCTTCCAAAGTTAGAACAGTTTTGTTGTTTCACATGAGAGATTTGTGCGTTTCTGTTTTTGTTTGCGCTTTTGGCACTGGTTTGCAGCGGGCGGGCAGAACCGCACCCTCACAGTCCTGAAAAGTGGCACACCTTTAATAAAAACTAACTAAAGATGATTCTTTGCAAACTTAAACACTGATTGATGATACTTGCGATTTGAAAAGATGTTTTCACAGGCTTAAGAAACAACCTAAGAGTGAGAAAAACAGTAGATATGGTCCGGTTCCAGTCACAAACTTTATCCACTATGCATATTTATTGGTAAAGTTTCCCTTCATTTATGCTTCAGTTTAAAAGAAAAAATAATGATCAAAGACAAAATATGCTGGTGTTGTGTAATAAGTGCACTGAACTTTAAAACTACAGCCTAAAGTAATTACAGGGAATGGAAAATGATATTAGGCAGGTCATCAGTCTTACAAACTCCCTAAGCAAAAGAAAAACCGCCAAACCAAAACCAATAAGCAGAACGGTCATGGGTTATCTAACAAACAAAATCTAAAGCAATACAATTATTACATTTATGTTTGCTAACGAATGTCCTGGCTTTTGCAATGGCAATGAGGCATGCATCTCAGAGTGTGGATACAAGGTGTCTTTTCAGTAATGCTTCTGCAAATTTCTTAGTGCTTTATCTGGGATTTGCCTCTTTGTTTGCACGTAGCACCACCCATTCATTGCAAGGCACCCGCCCGCTATTTCAGGTCTGTGCTTTATTTGTAGTTTTACAATCAAACTTTTACAAAACTCATATGAAGTGCGTCTCGAGGGTCCTAAAGGTCACACTGAAGACACATTGGATAGAGTCAGGAATGATGATGACGGTGGAATGTGGGATTGTGGGATTTGAAGGGGCTGACTTGTGATTGGTTGACAGTGATAAGATGACTCCCATGTGACAGGGGATTGGAAAGAGTTGACTTGTGATTGGTAGGGGCCCAGGACATCTGCCTGCATACGACTGGACGTGGCTCATCCCGTATCAAACATAAAGTGCGTCGAAGGAGGAGCACCTGGTTGCTATAGTGACGCCAATCCCAAGCAGCACAGGCAATGGATCATAAGTGATTATCCAAACTTTATCCAGTCATTTTTTAATTATAATCAAATCCATTTAATGCTCATTACATACAGGCACGCAAATCTATGTACAGAAACAAAAAGTAATGTGACCTGAGTGAGCCTATGACCAGAGAGCACATAGATAACAGATGCTTTTGATAGGTGCTGTGAAATATGGCGCCCTGGGTTATTTTACACATTTCACCTTTATTTCACGAGCACAGAAGGAATTCCCCACCATTATTACAACTTCTGGTGAAACTAATTGCTGGCAATATACTGCAATATGAGAACATGTGTCTGTGGTTCTGCATATTGTGTAAGGCTACATTATTCACAAGACTTTTCAAGACTGAGGAAAAGAATGTGTGTCTTGCAGAGAGAGATGCCTGAGTCCTGACAGGAGACAATTGATGACTGGCTCGTCAGCCCTTTGTCAACAATGTATAATCTTCTGCCCTCAGGTGCTCCCAACAGGTGAATGCCACCCAGGAGGAGCACAATGTCATCACAGTCACACTGTTCAGCCCCACGTTCGGGAAGACGGAGGTGGAGAGTCGGATGAACATCAGCCGGGGACGGTTCAGTACTCTGGAATGTGTGGCTACGGTGGAGGGAGAGCAGGCCTACACGCTCTTTTCTATCAGCGGTGAGTTGATGTCACATGCAGTATACGCACGCTCACGCGAATAACAGTTAAAGGGGGCCACGTGATGTCAAAGGGACGCCTGTCAGTCTCCTGTTTTGTTGCTGAATTGATGTAATCCTCTGCATGTCCTCACCTTCAGATTAGAATTAAGCGCAACAGTCAACAGTACATGAGAGGACACACCGACATGAAAGTCCCCTCTTTTTTTGAAAGATTGCAAAACTTTGTCCACCTGGTGTTAGTTTCATTTAAACTTTAAGTGATGTTTGTTAAAAACGTGTGACTCCCTGCTCTGTAGACTAAAAAACAAAGTTATCTTAGCAGCTCTGCCCCTCTGTAAACCCCACATTTAATCCTCAGCTCCAAATATTTACTACAAGCATGATTCTTACAACTAGTTGGTCGTCTGTAATCTGTTTGGTAAACATTAGCAAGGAGAGATACCTCTGACATGATAAGATATTGTCACGTATAGATAGGAATTAGCTTTAGCCCATTGTTTACTTTATGACTCCAAATCCGTCCTGTTATAACGGCTTCCCCATCTGCTGTACAGTGTCCTCAAAGTGGTGCGAGTGCAGGAACTGAAAGTGCAACAAAGTTGTCCCTGCCTGAACCTGGAGACCCGGGTTTATGCAGGCTACAGCGGGTATGTGGGCGAGCATTATGAGGGAGGAGAGTGTTTGTGGCCAGGCAGGACAGGCCTTTGGGAGCGTGTGCCCAGGATTTTTTGTGCTTCACAGAGTAGCAGCAGACCAGGCGGAGGCGCTGAGAGTGTGGAGCGCAGTAGGAGTCCTGGCGGTGCTGGGCATTCTGTGGCTGTGGGAGGCTTGGAGGTGTCAGTGAGCTGCAGCAGAGAATACACAGAGCTTTAGAAACCACTGACAGGTTTACAGGGGATTAGTTCCTGCAGACTCTGCATTCTCAGATTTGAAGTGGAGAGAAAGCTTCTTATCTCTAAAGAGCTTATTACACCCCACTGTACAGAGGAGCAAAACAATAAGGCATCACAAACAGCCAGACACAAAGGAACAGAACACTGATTACATGTAATCAGTCACCGCCACAGCTGTAAAAGCAACAACAATACAGTAAAATACTGCATAATCAAAAGAGATTTGAAGCAGTTAAACAAAATAAAGAACAGGCAGGGAAAAAAGCAGAGAACCCTACAGTATGTTTACACATGTAATTGGATTAGTTTGCTGTGATTTGACCAGAGTGGGCTTCTCTGTGACTTAGCCCTCTCTGGCTTACCTTAATGCCCCTGTGCAATGTCATTTAGAGTGTAAACACGGCAAACCATTGAAAGAGTCACTGACTGACTCTATTGTCACTGCTCTTGTATCTAACGTTATCATTTCTGCCTCCCTGCAGAGAGAACTGTTCCCCACGATCTGTTCACCCCACTGCTGATTGGCTCCATATCAGCAGCAGGCATCCTCTGTCTCGTCCTTATCATGCTGTTCTACAAGTACATGCAGGTAGGACAGCTCCGCACTTTTCTCGCATGGCACACCCTCTTTCATCAAATTTTGAGACATAACAAGTCAAGAAAAAGAGTCGAGCATGTTGAAACCCCATGAATGCATTTGTAACAGTACTTTATGATTTACTATGTCTTTGTGTGCATTCATGACAGAAACCCAAATACCAGATTCAGTGGAAAGTTATCGAGGGCATCCATGGAAACAACTATGTGTACATAGACCCCACCCAGCTACCGTACGATCACCAGTGGGAGTTTCCTCGAAACAACCTGCGTTTTGGTGAGAGCCCTGCACTCTTTTATCAAAATCATCCATAATTCCATTAATCCGTAATTTCTGACACACTGAAATTATACGTCCTGGTTTTCATGTCTTAGGTGCAAATCACCATGAGAGCAGAATGATGTGGAGATAGAGGGGGTTTCTCTCAGTAATAAAGCCTAACAGAGCAGTCGGCATGACATCACCGCTGCCACCCTCAGGCTACTTCATGCTGATTGACAGACACTCTGTTTTCTGTGTATATGGCCACTGCATTAAGCTTTTAGCCATGACTGTGGTCATTACCGACTAACCAGTTCCACAGCTGCTTAATGATGAAACCCCACTCCCTCACTGCAAACATAATATTGTTGACATATTCTGGGTGTTGTTTTTAACAAACCTCCTTAAACAGGATCCTGCGTGTCCTGGTGCCTACGTACACACCCTGGGGGCTACAAGTGGAGGAACGCTGGCATGGGGCCAGTTTGTGGGAGGGAACAGGATGGGGAATAACAGTTTTGTGTCTGTCTTCTCGTCTTCAGGGAAGACGCTGGGATCGGGTGCATTCGGGAAAGTGGTGGAAGCCACTGCATATGGACTCTCCAAAGCAGATTCAGTCATGACGGTGGCTGTGAAAATGCTCAAATGTAAGCGCTGTCAACACACGTGCAAATGGAGTGGGACTAGCACAGCGTAGCTATTTTGACTATGTGACAAATGTGCATAGTAGTTGTGCACTTTTAAGAAATGAATGAATATTAATGAATCAATTATTTGTTTGCAGGTGTTCAGGCAGCTATTATGTGGATATGTTTATTTGGTGGTTTGCACACTGCTGCCAAATAAACATATTTAATAGGCACCTTTTTTATTTTAATTAGTCTCGGGCAGCAACCTTCTTTTTTTTTTTCATCCTGCAAATACCAGATCACGATATGTAATCATAGTTCAACTTGAGCTCAGTTTACTCCTAATCCTTATGCACATGCTGATTATGTTCCAATATTTCTTTTCCCACAGCAAGCGCTCACTCCACAGAGAAAGAGGCACTGATGTCAGAGCTGAAAGTCCTCAGTTACTTGGGAAACCACATGAATATTGTCAACCTGCTGGGAGCCTGCACTGTTGGAGGTGCGGCAGCCCTGTTGTCTTACATTATGATTTAAGACTCTGGAGTGAAACTGGAAACCTCAGAGACTGTTAACAGAATTTATGGAGATTAACTTTGTTGTGATCTTGCTGCCACTATAGTGCTTTATCTCATCAAATTCCTCCACTTTTTACAAAAGCTATGAGTCATGTATTTGGAAAGATCATTATCATGAGGCATGTTTTTTTGTGTGCAGGCCCTACACTGGTGATCACAGAGTACTGCTGCTTTGGAGACCTCCTTAACTTTCTACGCCGAAAGAGGGAATCCTTCATCTGCTTTAAGCTTGGGGAAGACTGCTACTACCGCAATGTCATGCCGCAGAGAGACGCAGCTGGGTCAGGTTCTTTTTTGTGTAGAAAGAGTGCTTAATTGTGTGTGGTAGAGAAAAGAGAGATTTACTATCCAGAACGTGCGTAGGAGGAGGGTATTTGGACAGCAGCGTGCCTATGTGTGGCTGTGCTCAGCTGAGACCAGACTGCTCCTTTCCTCTTCACAGTGACAGCTTGAACGGCTACATGACCATGAGGCCTTCTGCTGCTGGCAACCTGCCGTTCAGCTCATCCTCCGAGAAGAGACGCTCACTACGCAAAGGCAAGCAAGCCAGCCATTCATCAAATTTCTCAGTCTGAAAATACACAGAAAAAGCAGTTGAACTACAGCCAAAAAACTTATAGTACAGCGCTGGCTGCCACCACACAAACTGTACGCTAGAAAATGGTAAATAAAGCCAAAGCCACTATGTGGAAATGTGGAAGGGGGCTGCCTCTGTAATAACAGACCTACTTAAGACAGAGACTATACATTTATATTAACAGTGTGAGACTAAACAGAGAGGGGGGCAGGAAGGGTAGAAAGAGGGATACAAATGTACATATATTGTGATGTATTCTGTTGATTTGTAATAAAAAAACAATTCTCCTCTCAGGTGGCTCCTACATGGAAGCAGATGCCGAGAGTGAGATGTTTGACGAGGACAGTCTGTCTCTAGACACCGAAGACCTTCTCAGCTTCTCATACCAAGTGGCCAAAGGCATGGAGTTCTTAGCTTCTAAAAATGTGAGCAGGATACTTTTTGGATAAAACTCTGATGTGAATTTCTACAAATGATAATGGCCGAGCATGGATCATGTTTCCACAGCTAGTAAACGGATCTAAAACGCATGTTGGAGCATGCTGTTGAAACATTTATTAGTTGTGGAGGCAAGATACTGTGGCCAGTGAGCTCATGTATCAGTGTCAGTGGTTGTGAGTTACAGATTTAGGTGCGGGAATTCATTAGCAAACTGCATAAGAAAAAGCACTTTATTCATGACTCATGTTATATTATTGATTGCTCGTGTATATATAACATGTATCATTAGATATTAAAGGTAGTGCTGCATTTGTTTTTCAGTGTATCCACAGAGACCTGGCTGCCAGAAATATTCTACTGACTCAAGGAAGAGTGGCAAAGATCTGTGATTTTGGCCTTGCCCGAGACATCACCACAGACTCCAACTATGTAGTCAAAGGGAACGTAAGTCTGCCCTAAAGATGTGACACAATGGTGGCCATTGTGAAAGTCCCCCTTCAACATACCATCCAAATCCTTTGCTTCAGTTTCCTGGTTTAAAGTAATACATTTGTTTAGCGCCATTAGTTTAGTTCGCGGGCCCCTGCTTAGTCCATCACGTCCAATTCACTCTAAAGCTAATTTTAGCTATGCGTCTTAAGATCCAAGTCATTCAGGGAATGACTGAGGGTGTTTTTACAACACACATTCAAGATCAAACAACAGGTCCAGTTGCCTTTGACTTACTACTTCTAGGAAATATTTAGCTAACATTACCTCTGTTTGAGCCCTGGTTCCACGAGCTCCGTGTTTACTAAGTGAAGATTTCCGCATCACTAAATTAAAACAAGTTGCACCGCACAAACTAGTTCTTGCGTAGCATCAGTTTGTGATGTTGCGGTGTCATATTTAGTTAGTTGATTGCTTTTAATTAGACAGCGCTACAGATGTTTCCTAGCAACGGATTTGCGCATTACTAAAGGGTTTACTATCTAAGGTTCTTAAGTTTAAATTGTACAACCTAATATAGTAAATAACTAGTTTAAACTTGCTAGTAGTTATTAACAATTTAACACGCAATGGATTTTACGAAACGCTGGTGCAACCCAATCTAGAGATGTGAAAGTTTTTGAACCTGCAGATATCGCATTGTAAAACTGAAAATCGCTTAGTGGGCATCTAATGCTTATGCACTTTATTCTTCTTATGTGTTAGGATTAATAGGTGTCATGTTGTAACTCCAGAGTTGTTTGATGTACCTGTCTGTAAGACAAACTGACCTTTGTGTACATTATAGCTTATCTTGAACCTTACTTGTATTGTACATTTTCCAAAAGAACTCTTCTCACACAGCTCGTGGTATAAGTTCCTTTTTTTTTCTGTTTCTGCAGTGACCTCAGTTGTACTGTGCTGTCTCATCTGTTTGATTACTATAATTATAACGCTTAATTTTAATAATTAGCCTCAAGACATAACGTAGTACACATCCAACACAAATCTAACAGTTATTCTGGCTCGTGGCAAGCAAGTGGTATTTCAAAATGATTAGTTGCAAACATGTTGACGTGTGTGTGTGTGTGTGTGTGTGTGTGTGTTTGTGTGTGTGTGTGTGTGTGTGTGTGTGTGTGTGTGACAACTCACGATCTGTCTGTGATCTGTCACATCCTTGAGATGCGAGTCTTTGCATTTTTCCGTACGTGTCAGGAATGGGCACAGCTGTGCTTTTAGATCCTCAGGCACACTATGTGTGCATACCTGACATCTGGTACAGTCTGTTCATTTAGCAGTCCTCAGTCACAAGCTTGTTTGACCCGACACGCAGTAAAAAATCACTGGGTAAAGGTTTCAAATTTTAAATGAGTTCAACTTTCATTTCAGGCTCGTCTGCCAGTGAAATGGATGTCTCCAGAAAGTATCTTTGAGTGTGTGTACACGTTTGAGAGTGATGTGTGGTCCTACGGCATCCTGCTTTGGGAAATCTTCTCACTAGGTATGTCCATCCATCCATTGTGTGTGTGTGTGTGTGTGTGTGTGTGTGTTTGTCTGGCTATCTGTGTGTTTTAAGAGGTGCATAATGTAACTGAATCTCCCCGCTAAATGTAGGAAACAGTCCATATCCTGGTATGCCTGTGGACGCCAAGTTCTACAAACTGATAAAAGAAGGATACAGAATGGATGCTCCTGAGTTTGCACCCAGTGAAATGTGAGTTGTTATTGAAATGAAATATGAGTGTATGTAAAAGGTGTTGGGATAGATGGAGGTGGTGAGACGATAAAAGAATGCAATGTGGGGGATTTGAATAGCAGCCGGCTCTCATCCTGTTGCATTTGGCTTTTCACAAGCATAATTAAAACTGACATAATAAAACTCCTGAACTGAGAACAAAAAAAACCCAAAAAAGGAAGGGGATGTCATAACTGTAAAAGTGTGTGTGCTCGTATGCTGCTGTGCAGGTATCAGATTATGAGGTCCTGCTGGGATGCTGACCCCTTCAACAGACCACCCTTCAGGAAGGTCGTGGAGAGGATTGAACAACAGCTGTCGGACGCCACTAAGCATGTAGGTGGCACCACTTTGATGTTGTTTACTTTTACTATACAAGGTTCAAAATCCCATTCCTCAAAAATAATGAACCAAGAAGGCTTCACAGGTCGCTAGGCAGGATTATTAGGTAGTGAAATAGAAGCGACTTCAGGGTCCTAAAGTGGTAAAAGGACTGCCACATAATTTCTCATGGGAAAACAGTTATTAAAGTCACCTCCCAACTCACACATAATTCAGCTGAAGGTCTGGGGCCTCTCATAGCATTAGCAGATGTGTTTTGAACATCTGATTTACTCATGCTACATACGAGGGCCTCCATTGTTCCCATGACTGTCCTCTTGCACTCTGACAGCTTTGACAGTTCTATTTGAGCTTCAAAGGGATAGGTAGACATTTTGAGAAATACACTTATTCGCTTTCTTACTGAGAGTTAGATGAAAACATCAACCTGTCAGTCGGTCAGCCCACCACTTTGGTCCAGACTGAAATATGTTGCATAAATGGATTGCCACGAAAATTTGCTTTACTTTGTGTTTAGTGATAAATTAATAGCAAACTTTATTATGCTAACACACTAAACTAAAATGGTGAACATGGTAAACATTATACCTGCTAAACATCAGAATGTTAGTATTGTCATTGTTAGCATGCTAATGTTAGCATTTAGCTAAAAGCACAGCTGTGCTTAAGTATAGTCTCATAGAGCTGCTAACATGGCTGAAGACTTTCTTGTTTTGCTTTGGGCAGAGCCAGGCTAGCTGTTTCCCCCTGCTTCCAGTCTTCATGCTAAGCTAAGCTAACGGTCTCCTGGCTTCATATTCACAATTAAAGGAGATTTATGACAGCGGTATCGAGCTCATCTAACTCTCAGCAAGAAAGTGAATAAGGGTTTTTCCTAAAATGTTAAACTATTCCTTTTAATTTATCTGCATGATGTAATGACAAAAAAAACACCAAAGTTACAAACTGTGCAGATGAGATGAATACTGAATACTGTGTTCCCTCTCTCCTCTGTATCTCTACCACTTCTCCCTTATCTTCAGATTTATCTGAACTTCAGCTCCAAGATTCCTGTGACGCCCAGAGAAAGGGAGGAGCCCAGTTCTCAGAGCGCTGCGTTTCACCGTCTCAACTCAGCCGGCAGTAACAGCGCTCCGACCCAGCCCTTACTGGTCCAGCACGAGGTCTTCCTGGAGGGTACAACCCTCAGAGCCCAACGGGTGTAAGGACCCACCCAACCTGTCTGGCTGCCTCATGAAGTGCCTCTAATGTTCCGCCACAAACCACCCAACCACTACACCCGCTCACCGCCCCGGCACCAGCAGCATTTGTTGTCACGTGTTGTAGACACAATGGTAATTGCCATCTATTACCAGAAAGAACAACACAGGACAAATGGCTTTTATCATTGTTATCACTGTTATTGCCTACTAATTACAGGGAGGACAGTTGGACTAATGCTCCCCTGCTCATAGCAAAGAATGTTCAGGCACCGGGGAGGGTGGAGGGACATCAACCATTACTCTGTCATTAAGTACATTATTACACTGTTATCTGTTTTGTTACTTTCCATTGTTTCGGTTACATTTTTCCTACACATTTCATAAAGGTAATTTTGTTGTTTTTTTGGAACTCCATATATAATGGTTTCTTTCTATCTATTGGAGATTTTTATTTCTTTTTACATTTTGTGTTTTGTTATTCTTTGTTGTTTTTCTGTCATGGATATTTATGTAGCGTTTTTATTTTGGTTGGCTGTTGCAATTGTTGGAGGAAAAAAAAAAAAGCACTTGAGGCACTTGAACTTCACATCATTACACACACACCACATAATGCAGCTTTCTTTTTTTTTCTTTTTTTACTCTTTTATTGTCAGTATTATTTCCAACTGTTCAGATGTATGTTTATATGAAGGAGATACTTTTCGGGGGCCAATTTAAATATAGATATCGAGACACTGGTATATAAGCTATTAGACAGCATGGTCGGTCATGCTTAGAGTCCATAAGTGCTTCACGTCGATTAGGAGATACATTTCTGCTCTTTTTATGTTGGATGTCACTACCTAGAGAGCAACTAACTGTCTTTACTGGATCTGTTAACACATGACATGGATCAGCCCATGATTACTTTACACACACAGTTGTCTTCAGAGATATGGTATAGACATGGTACGCTAGCTTTTCATTTATGTGCTTGTTGACTGTATATGTGTACATATCTGTAGGTAATGATATTAGTCATTGCTATACGATGAGATGGGAAGCGTCAGAGTTAAACATTTGTCAAAGGAGAAGCCTGTAACTCTTAGCATTTGTCTTAGCTTTGTTTCATAATGCAGGTGTATAGTTACTTTTTTTGACAGCTGGACTGCTGGAGAGTTCTCTTATAAAGGTGTAAATAACTGTTCAGGTTTATATGGTTGCTCTCCTGCCACATCCAGTGTGTGATCTTTGTTTACAAGCACGAGACAGGTACTGCCATTTCTGAGATGTGTTTTCTCTGCTTTTCACCTTCTTCCCCTTCACGAAGGACCAGGAAACGGGAACCTTTCTATTTTGGCTGACAGGCAATGCTACCGCTGTAGTTCTCTGTTGTACAGTATATATCATGGATAGAGTCGGGGCTGCTCAGATGCTCATGTGAAATGCCATTAAGTGGACCGCAGCATTCCATGAGGTGACAAGCCAGAGGGAAACGGAGAGTCTTCAAGGCTCTCTGTGCAGATGGTGACACTGAGTACAGCTCAGTGTCGGTCATCTCATTGTTCTCCAGGTCCTCAGGTCCTTCTCTTCTTTGTATCCAGCTGTTTCCTCCATCAGAAGCAGGACTTTCAGCACCTCTCAGCCAGTAGTCTGTATCAGTCCGGACCGTTATGATTCCCCTCTTCCCACTGGTGGATGTTGTTGTGAAAAGCACCAGGAAAGTGTCCTGTTTGTGTGTATGAACATGTGTGTGCGTGTATGCATGTGTATGAGTGTGTGTGAGCATGCACGTCTACTTGTCTTTGTGTGCATGTCTGTATGAGTGCAGAATAAAAAGAATTACTGTCAAGAGGTGCCACTACTAAAGGTTCATCAAGTCGTTTAGGCTACTAAAACCCCACAGTCTTACTGCTCTGTCTTTTTGTAAATATAAATGTGCGTATATTGTAAAGTAATGTCGATGCTTTTGAAGATGTTTATCTTTATGAAGATGTGGTACATTGTTGGAGAATTGTATCATGCTGTATTTTCTTACGTGTGCACCGATTTCCAACTGTAGATTCAACTGCAAAAGCTGCTTGTGTCTCTGTCACCATGGTAACTTAAACGGATTCACTTTGGCTAATGTTTTAATTTCGTCTAATTCATTATTTCAGCCAGTTATGCCAGTTCACTTGGTAACTGCCTCAGCAACACAGGCTAAACTGCTCCTAATGGTCGTATCTAATCATCAATATTCATGGCAATATCAATAAAACTCATATTACTGCGTTGCTCCCCTGACATCTACGTTTTTCCTGCATTTTGCTACATATTTATTAAATCTGAGGCTTTAGTGTTACTGTGTAAATTTGATGTGTTGCTAATACATGTGTCAGTGTAAATAAAATTGTGTATATTGAATTCCCAATGAGACGTTCTTGGTCACTTTTTACACCATTGCTCACAGAAACACTTACTTTACATTGTAAATCTCTTAAATTCTGAAAATGTTTTCATGACTGACATAATGACAGTCATTGTATGTTTCCAAGTGCAGCGCTAGCCATCTGTGTGTGTGTGTGTGTGTGTGTGTGTGTGTGTGTGTGTGTGTGTGTTTGTGTGTGTGTGTGTGTGTGCTCGTAGCAGGTTGTCCCCTGAGGCGGTTGTCACAAGTAATTTAGATCATCTCCACTTTGCTGTGAAATGGAGGTTCACTAGATCTCAGTTTTGCCAAATGCTGTAGAATACAGTAATGGACGACTCACTATCTGATTTTTTTAGCCATTCTTCCTGCTCTACTCTAAATCCCTTGGCTCCAGCCCAGAAAGGGACATCTGGTCATGAGGGGAAAGCCACGAGGAGGACAGCAGCGTTCTGAGGCAGACAAGCCCGGTGCACAGAGTTGCGTGGGCAGAGTCCATTGTTTCAGGATCTAACTGATAAGAGACAAGCAGGAAATCCCACCATTGAAGTAGAGTGTTAGTGTTTGTTAGTCAGACTTGAGGACGTTTTAAACGAAAAAGAGAGAAAGCCTGAGCTGAATCTTTGTAGTATCATAGTAATTAAGCCTGTAGTACAATATAACAATATAACTCACTCTCACAATATTAAACGTCACACTTTCAAGTCAGTAATTTATACACATATGTATATTAAGTCTGTTTATCATCTTGTCTTCAGGATTGGCTGGCAGGATGGCTGTAATAAACATCTTAATGCTGTATTCCCAAGGAACAGTCGTTTTCAGTTCCAGATAGATGCTCCTTTCATCCTCACACAACAGTTGTATGTGATGTCAAATAAGATGCTTTTGAACCCTGATTAACCTGTTTAGAAGATATAAGATCTGTCAGCGCTTTTCTT
This sequence comes from Macquaria ambigua, assembly GCA_008360985.2. Classification (NCBI taxonomy): domain Eukaryota; kingdom Metazoa; phylum Chordata; class Actinopteri; order Centrarchiformes; family Percichthyidae; genus Macquaria; species Macquaria ambigua. The sequence continues at coordinate 20,521 of VMKM01000989.1, forward strand.
CATACCAGCTACTGTTTTCTCAAAACAACAGAAGATGATCACATCGACTTTTAGGCTCCATGTTTCCTTGAGGGCTAATAGGTGTGCACTGCGCTGGAAATTCATGTTGTCTTAAGAATGAATATGTGCTTGTCGAAGCAAGCATACCAGAGCATTATTAATACTGACATGTATGCTGTAGTTTTTTTTAAATCAGACTATTATACAGTACAGTCATCATCTCTAGACAATTGTCTGTTTTCACTCTTTCCCTCAGAAATAAGCAAAACTGGGATGTGATGTGGCTCCAAAAGAACAGACTCATTTCTGTTCTGTTAAACCAGAAACTATATAGAAAAAAATAAGTAAGAACATGTGCATGTAACCCCTGTTTTTTTTTTGTGCTATTGCTCAACTCTCTGCAGTTCCTTGCTGTGGTTGTAAATTTTATAAACATGTCACTCTCCTTCCGACACTGTTTGTGGTAAATCTGGCAGTTTAATATGAAACACCTCCTGTATGTTTTTAAGCTTAAGGTGAGAAGGAAACAGAGAGGCTGGTGCGTTGTGGCCAGTACAAAGATTAAACGATGTTTCTGTGGACAGGGACGTAACTTTTTCTGATTTACGATTGTCTGTAATTTCTAGATTTCCAGAAATGAAAATATTGCGACAAATACAGAGAAACAAAATTACCTTCAGCTTCTGTGAAGTTGCCTAAACACACATTTATTTGGAGAAAAGGAAGATTTAACAGTATACCTCTAGCGCCTCTATTAAATGTCCTTCCTTGACCACATCACAATGTCTTTCATCTGCATCATGTGATGCTTCATGCCTTACCATGTGATGCTTGAGCTCCATCTTATTTTCAGTGAGCTACTATGTAACAAAGATAACATCAAGTCTTCAGTTAGAAAAAAAAAGGGTTTTCTTGATGTATACCAGAGCACATTCCCATACCCACTAGCCTCCCACGGCTTTGCTGAGCTGAATACTGGCATTGTCACAGTGTGTGTCCTACATTGACCAACATACTGTAACTTCAGTCACTTCTTGAAGAAATTCTAAGCAGGTAATTTATCTCAGAAAAAAGACACATTTCAAAACAATTGCACAAACGAAGCAACATACAGTTTCTCAGTTATTTTTATTGTGCACCTTTAGCAGTTAACCGATGGGGTGAAACAGAAAGGCAACATGTGTACCACATATGGGTTATTTTTCGGGTCACCACCACTTCCCATATTTGCTCAAGCTGCTCAGGAAACATGCACCCCTGTGTGCACCCCTGACAGAGCGGAGGGGTGCTGCTGTGGCCTGCGAGCCAGAAGCGCCGAGATACACAGACCGCAGAGGGAGCAGGCAGAGATGGTTGGGTGAGGGTGAGGATGAGTAGTGTGTGTGTGTGTGTGTGTGTGTGTGTGTGTGTGTGTGTGTGTGTGTGTGTGTGCATAAGGTGGGTAAAGGATGGGGGGGTTGTTGATGGGCAAAAATGTTATCTAGGGTACACTGCACTTCCTCATGTGTTAAGAGTGAACCTTCTGTTCCCAGCGCAGGGTGTCAGGTCAGCATTCAGTCCCAGACAGGCAGCTCTCAGGACTCCAGCAGATGGCTGCCACGAATATAAAATCACTGAGCAAATATGACAGACAAACAACGTTTTCATACTTTGTTTGATTTGTAATGTTTTATAGTGTTTTCCCATGTAAAGACAACAGAGGCATTGTCTTGCTTGGTTAAATTAGATGAATGTATAAAAGTCCTGGATATTAAAGGGAATACTTTGACATTATGGGAAATACACCTTTTAGCTCTCTTGCAGAGAGGCGAGAAAATCGATGCCACTCTCATATCTGTCCGTTTTAATATGAAGGTGTAGTGAGGAGACAGATAGTTTAGCTTAGCATAAAGACTGGAAGCAACCCTAAACCAAAGGTAAAAGAAGATGCAGCACCTCTAAAGCTCACCAATTAACACATTATATCTTATTTGTTTAATCAGTACGAAGGTGTAAAAGCGACAAGTTGTGGTTTTATTGGGGGTTATGTGCCAGACTATCTTGGCCAGGCGCAGTGACTTCCTGGAGCCATGTTGTCACAGTCTAACTGTTTCCCCCATTTCCAATCTTTATGCTAAGCTAAAACAACTGTCTCCTGGATCCAGCTTAATATTTGAAGGAATAATTCGACATTTTGCTCTCTGGCAGAGCGTTAGATGAGAAGATCTCATATCTGGTAAATTAAGCTACAGCCAGCAGCCAGTTAGCTTAGCTTAGCACAAAGACTGGAAACAGGTTCAGACTATTTGTTGGCTCTGAGCCTTGCTTTTGGATGGAATAAAAGAGGAAAGCAATTCCACCTGCCTTTCTCCTTGGATTTCTGACTTGATGGGATCAAGGACAGAATCAAGGACATACATCTGCAAGGAACTCAAAGTTGTTCAGATCATGACACCATTTAAACAAGACTAAAAGTCTATAGCCAAGCTAGCGGCTCTGAGAGGTTGTACTTAGAGCTACATGCTAACGTAAGCATGCTAACATGTCCACAGTGACAACATATTGATATTTAGGTAGGAAGTACGGCTGAGGGGGATGTCATTTGTTGTGCATTTATTTAGCCATAAACCAAAGTATTGGGAAATTTGACCTGGTGGTGGCGCTAGATGAAAAGCCAGGAGATCACTAAAGTTATGACAATACATCCAATATTTGTTGCAACATTTCAGTCAAAACCAAAAATATCAACCTCATAATGGGTCAAGATGAAATGTCAGGGGATCACTAAAGACAGTTGGCATCATCCTCTGGGCACCATGAACATCTGGACAAACTTTCATGGCAATCCATCACATCAAACTATTGGTGAGACATTTCAGTCTGGACCAAAGTGGTGAACTGACAGACATTGCTGTGCATAGAGTCATTCCCATAGCATGGCTAAAAGAAATATATAAAATATAAATAAAATGAATAAGATATACAGTACCAGTCAAATGTTTGGACACACTTTCCCATTCACTTGAATGGTCAAACATTTGACTGGTACTGTATAAAAATGTATATAAAAGTTGTGTGTTGATCTCAAAGGCTATTTTGAAATGTTTAACCAGTCTTATAAGGAATGAAATATGCACAACCCTTGTGCGTTAACGACAATGTGCGAGAGCCATGTCAGTGTGTTTACCTCTTGTAAAGGTGATTAGGGATGTCAACATCCTTGTGCAGTTGAGATAATCATTAATCTGACCCATCAGCATTCACCTCAGGCTTGATGCCACATGTTTGTGTCAGCACACAACAATGGCAACCTTGCTGCCTTTTGTTTATTGGCCTATATTTATGGGCGTGAGCCAATCATTTTAGAAATGGATTAAAGGATAACTTCTAACAGCTGTAATTCAACTCTGTAATTTAGTGTTGTGATGCTTATTTCTGACAGTTCTCACGCCCAAGGTGTGTCACAGAATGAGCTGATTTCTCATTCAACCCTCAAAGAATTGTACGTTCAATATGATTAATTTTGTTCTTTTGTATAGATTTAACAGTATTATTTTGATGTAAAACTCCTCTTCAGGTAATGAATCTCTACTAAGTTTGGAATGACAGAATAAATGATCCTCTCTGGTTTTAGTATCTTAACTCCACAAAACTGTTATCTGTTCAATAGGGCTGGTTCCTCCTGTGGAATATTTTTCCGAGCCGTTCTGTGTGCCGGAACATTCCACTGGGCTAGAGGATCTCACCTGTCGCTCATCAAATATTTAACTGCTGCTGCAAGGCTGACAAAAGCAAGGTATTGAGTTCATTTTAATCTCCAGTTTCCTTGGATCTGGCGCACAGATCATGACGTTTACCCAGTAAACTCTGCCAAACATGCCATTCATTCCATTTCAAACTATTGTTGGCTCCACTGTTAATGTCTGATCTTGACTAAGGAGACACTGTGTATTCTTATGCTGCAATTAAACCCAGGTGATCACGGTACATTGTGCTTTATAACCACTGATACTTTTTATACACTTAATTGCTCTCTGTATCGGAAAGTTGCTTTCTTTATTACAAGAGGGAATATACATTTCATTACGTTTATATATTAAGCTCAACTGTCAAATCTTCCAAACTACCTCATATCTCCTCTCTCATTACCATCTTACAATAATGATACACAATCCAATGATTACTTAACCTTGGATATCCCTCATTTACATACTAAACCTTGCAGGACTGGATTTGTACTGTTCACCTTCAAAGTGCAATGAACTGCAAACATAGCTGAAGCTTGACTCTTTTCTTCTCTTTTGAGATTTCAAAGCTATATAACCAAACCTGTTTTAAACCTTTCTGACACTTCAGTTTTTTTTGTGCTTGTTGTATGAAAGTCGGTTGTCCGACTTTATATTAGTTTAACTGCTGTCATTTATTTCCATTATGCTGGGTGTCTGGAAGGTATTTAGGGACTGTCTGTAAAAGTTTTCTTTGTTCTAAGATCTCTCTTGAAAGACATCAAGATCTCAGTAAGAATACATGATTAAATAAAGGATCTGTTCATATACAATTTTAAAAAATCTTTTAAATTTCATTTGAAGTGTTGTAAAACATATGTATAATATGTACATACAGTATATTCCCATATGTTGCAGTGGCTCAGGTGATGAGTGCATTGGACTGTGCGACTTCAAGAAAGCTGTAGTCCCTCATAGTCCCTCATCCCCTTCACATATGGAGTAAATGAGAGAGGGGAGAGCATGCATGACCAGAGACAGGAAACAGGGTGTGAAGGCCTTCAGTAAAACGAGACACATGGGCAGCTCCCTGCTTCAAGCCCCCAATAATAAACGTAGGAAATTATTAATTGTAAACTCGTACATTTTTTATTTATCTATCTATATATCTATCTATATATATATATATATATCTTTTCTTCTCAACAAGGCTCTAGTAAAGATCTTCGTTGTGTAAAAAGGGCTGGACTCTTTGACCCTTTTTGAGAAAAATTCCGGGAGAGATTCATCAAAAGAAACTACAACCACAGCAACACAGTAAGAACCAAGATGAGAGTCTACTGCCATGTTGGCAACTCTGTGAGGCTGTACCATAGACTGTATATAAAGATGGATGACACCTCTCCACTTCCTCCTACTGTACAAAAATGAAGCCAAAATGTCCCGGATACGAGAGCTGCCATCTTGCGCTGGTAACGTCAACGGGAGCCAGAGTCTGCACAGTAGTGATCCTAACGAGTTCCCGCCTATACACCCGTCTGAACAAATTGCAAGCACACTACAAGTTGTCAATCATGACACACCCCCTTTTTATTGCATCAAATAACTAATTTAAACCAAACTTATCAGAAAAATGAACACTTGAACATACAACAGCAAGATAAGAACTACCTAAAATGACAGAAACCATCTTTGAGAAAAAATTATTTGATGTGTACTTTGACTTTTCAGTTTGGCCCATGTCCCATCGACTAACATGGAGGAGGCGGGGCTTATGACCTATACTGCAGCCAGCTACCGGGGGCGATCGAGATGTTTTGGCTTCACTTTTGAGGAGCTGTCATGTCGTCCATCTTTATATACAGTCTATGGGCTGTACTTAGGCACAGCAGTGCTTTGAGCTAAATACTAATGTCAGCATGCTAACATGCTGATGTTGCTAATTAGAACTAATACAAAGTACACTTGAGGCTAATGGGAATGTCATTAGTTTTGCATTTTTCGTTGTTAACCAAAATATTGGACAAATTGAAATTTTGACCTGATGATGGCACTAGATGAAAAGTCAGAGGATCACTAAAGTGATTATAATTTATCCTGAGGGGAACATTAATGTCTTTACCAAATTCCAATAGTAGAGACATTTCACTCAAAACCACCAATGTCAACCTCATGGTGTTGCTAGAGGAAAAGTCAAGGGATCACCAAACTCATTAGGATTCCTCTTCTGGGAACCATAAATATCTATACCAAATTTCATTCCAATCTGTCCAATAGTTGACGAGATATTTCACCAAAAATTTAAAATGTCAATCTGCTGGTGGTGCTAGAATAAAGGTCAGGGGGCCATGAATGTCTGTACAAATTTCCATGGCAATTCAAACAATTATTGTTTTAGATATTTCAGTCTGGATCAAACTAGTGGACCAGCCAACAGACCGTCTTTGCCACCTGCCATCTCTCTGGATTCTCTGGACACCCTGAATTCTGACACTGAAATAACATGGCAGAGGGTAAATACAGTGCGCTACATAGAAAATAAGGAGCGATTTCAGACACAGCTTATATGTTGCCAAAACAATACAGTTTGCTGATTGTGTGAGAACATTTTCTCGTTTTAGCAAGATGCTTTGTCCTGATAACGAGGAACCTTCCTCGTTATAACAACATACTGTAAATGAGAGAAATCTTTTCTCTAATGATTGCAGCTGTGTGGAGCTACATTTCAAAATAAGAGTTTTCTAACTCCTTTAAAACAAGACAGCATGTTTTTATGTTTCTCTTTAATATTCCACACACAAATGATTGACACTTTCCCTGAATCACACTCTCTATGACAGCTGGTTTGTATCAGGATACTGAGGGAAACAGCGTGGTGCAGCGACACATGTGATACTGAGATGTCACATACCAGACATACTGTGTGTGTGTATAAGTTTCTGCTTGTCTTGGTTCTGAGGTGGTGAGATGATTAACAGACAGTGTGAGGGAGGACTGTAGTCTGAGGCTCTTTTATCTGCTGGTTCATGTCGTATTCCAGGATCCACGGTTGTACTGTTTTGGTTCCTGGAGATTCTGTCACCTGCACATGATTTAGAGGCTATATAAGTGAATGTTTTTTGTTCATCTGTTCATCTTATAAGTGGATTGTTGGTATTATGAGGTTTAACATCCCTGAAGGTAGACTGCCCTGAGGATACTCTTTGTTATTTTAGGGATCCATGGTTAAAGCTATCTGAAACACCACAGGATGTTTGGAGGTCATTGACCAGAAAAGGCAGCGCCATGCTTGATGTTTTAAATTCGACTCTGTTTACTTGACTTTGTTTTTATTTAATAAAATTTGATTCTGGAAAACACAAAATAACAAATTCTGTCACTTTTACTTATACACATACTTTTGGACCCAATCAGTAATTTATTGATTCTTGTCATGGGAGATGAATCAGGATTTAACACAAACACTGTTGTTGTCAGTGTAAATCTACTTGTTGCAAGAAATGTCGATTTATTCTTTTGAGTGGCCAATCTTATTTTGGATGGATTCCTGAAAACTTTGGGGAAAGTGGAATTGTTTTTTCAACGTTTTCACCTAAATACAACATTTCAAGACTGAAATTGAGGCTAAACGACTTGATTGTCTTTTGCAGCCCTCCCACTGACCACTCTGTACACAATGCTGTTATCTCTTTACCTTGTACAGTACGCACCAAACATCCTGTTTCTGCATTCATTATTTTGAGAGTAAGGATATCAGTCTTCCTTCCCTTTCAATCTGAGCTGTTTACAGCTAAATAAACATCCATACGGACACACACAGTCTCTCTCTCTCTCTCTCTCTCTCTCTCTCACGCTGTGTCCCAAATCGCGTACTTGCGTACTCAAACTTAGTATTTTGAGTGCATAAGTGTGTTCACACTGGTAAGTATGGCAAAATGCAGTGTACTATAAGTACCCGGATGATGTACACAAAACGGCCAGAAAGTTGAGTGTGGAACGCTGCACAGTTCTTACCTTCAACGGTCGCCATCTTGGCCTCCCAGCCGATATGTTCACATGAGATATTGGGGAGTGATGAGCAAATATCTTAAACCCCCCTAGCCGGAGCCTGCAGGTGGATGCTGGGGTGGTGGTGGGGCTGAAAGAACAAGCGGTAATACTGATGCAGGGCAGCAGTGGCATTGACAGGCAGAGGGAGAGATGGGAAATTTTTGCAGTTTAAATAGACCGCCAAATTGTGAGGGTGTGTTTGGCAGATGGTTGAGGAGAGTGAGGTCACATGTGTAACAATGCAGCTCGAGTTGACTGCCTGAACTAGCTCGTAGGCGTCACTCCATTAAGTGTATTTCCTAAAATGTCAAACTATTCCTTTAACATTAGATCACTCTATTATAAGACAGTAATGGTCTATTAAAGAAGCACAGTACAGGCACAGTAGGGCTGTGTGATACCTGCCTAAATGACTTCCTGTAAATGAAGACTCTCCTTTTGACAAAAATAGTTTATATTAATGCCAATAGAAGCCCTGTTTGTGTGAGGCATTCATTGCGCATCTTTCTATGATGGTAAACAACAGCCCATTTCCAGGTAAGCATTTGGACTTGTCATAGCAGGAAAGCACAGGTGTAATCAATAGCATTAATGATGGCACAACTCCAAATAAGCTGTGCCAGTTAGCTAGCAGGCACAATGTAATGGCATGCAGCCATCATTAATATGAATTACACCTGTGTCTTTACTGATGTGACATGTCAAAATGTGTGCCATGAAAATATGAGAGCCAGTGGATGGAGTCGTGTCAGCAGCAGAATTCACCAAGAGATGCCTTCAAACTCCTGCAGCAGGTGACAGGCGAGCATGTGCTACAGCCTAACGTTTAGCAACACTTCACCTTACTAATGGTAGGTTAGCTACAGTAACATTAGCGTTAGCTTACAGTATGTAGCCAAATATAACACGCTACAAAAGGCAATTAGCTTTTGGGAGGTCAGCTGCTATTTAACGAACATTACGTCAAAGCCACATTAAGCAGCATATTTTTAGGGACTGTGCTTATTGATCAATGGAAAATTTGCCAGAGTTAGCCTAGGAGGCTAATTTTCATCTGTTATGTATGGCTAGAGGATGAAGCCCTGCACACTGATTCCTCCATATACAAATGGGTACCCAGAATAAGTGATTTTAGTAGTGCTGATGGGTACACTGAAATTATCAAATCACTCATGGTTTAATTAAACCACACCTGGCAGTGTGAGAGTGAGGCCACCTTTGATTTTACATGGTTGGCTGCCATTTTTCAACACCTATAAGGAGAGTGAGGGAGGCGTCAGTCAAGCAGAGTCTGAACACACCTACACAGTCTTGAAAAGAAGTCTAATCAGCCAAATAAGTAAATATACCTTTGTGTGGATATGTGAGAGCTGATGATGAAAACGAGCAAAGCAACAACAACAAAAAGCATGCACCGTACAGTACAGTATACTGGACTTGCACCGACAGGAGAACACATAAGCAAAAGGGAAAGAAATCAGACATATTCCAGATATTCTATTAAATACACATATATACATTTTAGTCTTCACTCCTTCAGTGTCTGATTTGATTATTCATTGTAGCCTCCAGCACTAATAACCCTGACTTTTTTCAAGTTTCTTTCACCAGTTTCTTTTTGGAAGAGTGCTCTCTTCCCTCTAACATACTTAACTGACCCTCTGCCTACAAAACATGTGAAAACACATTTTGACTCATCACAGTATATGCACAGGTGAAAATAATATTGGTATTGTGCATGCTGGCTCACTGTCAGTCATGGCTTACTACAGAGCCATTGTTAATGTTATTGACACCTGTGCTTTTCCTTCTATAACAAGTCAAAATGTCTGCTGAGAAAAAGGACCATGTTAGGATCCCTAATATAGTCTCCTCTGCTAACATTGGGCCCTCTACCTCTAAAGCAGCTCTCACTATATGTTTACTTAAATACCTAATAACTTTGAGCCTGGTGTGCTGGCTAATTTGAATGTTTTGTTTCCCTCTAAACACCTGGAAATAATAATAGCTGAACCATTAAGTGGATGTTACTCCAGTAATAGGCTATAAAACCCATTTCAAGCTGGCTTTAGGTCAGTCACAGCAGAGAAGTGCGCTCTAAAAGGGTTAATAGCACACCGATTATTAAGATTCCTCTTCCTCAAACAGTTTTAGTTCCTCTTGATTGACTTCCTCCTGTAGAATTGATCAGAATATCCTTTTTGAATTGCCTCACAAATGACAGTAGCACCCGTGAGACCACACTAAGGATTTAATTAGTTTTTTTCATTACAAAGTCATCTCTCGATGCTCTGAAGTGAACTTGACACACCTGAAAGTTCACTTATGGGCCTGTGGTCTTTTTAACCTCTTGCCAAAATTATATGTTATTATGATGCCATTTTCACTGCTAATTACCAATTTACCAATTTGGCCTATTGACAGATCCCAATTTGCAACACTAAAGGCATGTTTTAGTGCAGTCCACAAATGGATGTTTATTTAATTTACTGGCACTAAATGCTCCCAAATGTAGTCAAGTATTGGCCCAAAGAGACACACTTTTTATGCTGCTTTTATGATAAATAGTAAAAGAGAGTTATAGATAATAAACATATAATAGGATTGACATGCAGCAATTTAAGTTCCTAATTTATTTATTTTTTTTGGATTTATGACTTTCTCTTGGTATCAGTTTCAGCTTGTTTTGAGAAATTGTGCAACAACATCACACAGGATCTTTTTTTGTGTTACGTCCATGTCACTGCTGTAGTTTCCCTGAATCTCTGCCATGTTTTCCCCTCAGAGGGCAGAGAAAACACACATCTGCAGTGAAGCTGGGGAATGACGTGACTGTCCGGTGAGAGCAGTGATAACCTGAGAGGGTCTCCTTCCTGTACAGCTGTGCTAGACCGGCACAACAACACTTGTGAATGAATTATTCACCAAAGACGCGTGTGCACACGCACACACACACAATGAAGTACCGGTGACATAGATACCTCTCTTTTCCTTGATATGTAGTGTGGTCACTGTAGTTGGACATTCCATTTTTTGAAGGAAGGAACCGGCGGTGTTATCATGACAGAGAGAAAAACATCCTGAGAGTTAATACTTTCTTGGCCCCCCCATCCAGCACTATCGCAGCCAGCCCGCTGGCTTTTAATATCCAACAGCTGAGTGACCTCATGAGAAATTTGTGAATGGACAGTCCGGCCGGTACTCTTATCTGGCTCTGCAGATTTCAGCCCCTTGTAGGACCATGAGACACAATAACAGTGAGGCAGCACATCCTGCTTCACTCAGTATATAATGGATAATTGTGCAATCAATTGTTGTGAATATACAGTGAGGTTGCGTAGGAATCATTCAGTTCATGCCCTGATACCAGCTGCAGATAGCTGCATTACGCTAACAGTGTTTGGCTGGAGCTGGGCCATTTTATTCATGTCCTCTCACACCACACTAACTTTACCATCAAACAAAGTAAGTGATGATGTGGATAAAAAGCACCATGGGAAATCTGAGGCTCCATGTAATTAAATAAATGTGCATTCAAATAATCTCCTGACAGCGTTTGCTCATGGTTGATCCACACGCATAATTCACTGTGATGCATCTGTGAGCATTTCACCTTTATCATTTCTGAAACATCATATTCATTGCATATGTTTTTCACTTTTAAAAAATCTACTTTAATCTTATTGTACTAAATGTATGAGCAATATATCTTTCCCCTATATCTCTGAAAGGCTCTGTAATGTAATTTATCACACTGTTTTTCAAACTGCAGTCTATGCTGTTCATCTCATACAAAACTAATTATATCGTGTTAATATTTATGATTTTATGCCCCATGTAATACCTGTTCCTGTTTACTAGCTCAATCCATATCAGTAACCCTAGAACCATTTCCTCTTTTGCTTTTCAAAAAATGTAGAGCATCTTGATATATTCCACCTCCTATTGTTGTGTTGTGTGTTTCCTGCAAATAACAAAATGAGACTCAACTGCAAGGGTGTTTTAATAAATGGATACAACAAAGCAACGCCAGCATGTTTCTGTTTTTGTAAGCCCTCGCTGATATTAATCACAATGTGCATTGTTCAGAGTTTTCATGAATAAAATGTGTTTATGTACACACTGAACCGCATAGAGATATTTCAAATTGTATGCATTTGTAATAGTGGGTGTTGGGCGTGGATCTCTGTCAGTTGTGGGCTGAATTATGACTTCAATTCAACCCTGTGTTGGCAGATGTTTGGAAAATCAGGTGCGTGTGTCAGTTACACACCTGAGAGGAATCTTAAGCATGTCACTCACTGTTCCCTTTCCCCCTTTGAGACGAGCCGCTCTGACGTGTTCATGGCTCTTCTAACCCTGATATGGACTGCAGACGAGATGTGGGTCACCAGATTTCTTTAACTGATGTCCCTGATGATATAGAGACATCTCTGCGTAGTCTGGAGACAAGCTGGTTCATAACATGTCAGAGCTTCCATGTGATCTTTGTGAGAGCAGACATCAGATGGACTTGATGTTGGATCTGCTCGTGCATGTAACACTCAGATTCACCCACAGTTCTCCCTGTGGGTGAATCTGAGATCTGATAAGGTGGAGTCAAGTATTGCAAACCAATACACTGTCACCTCCTGTGGACACACTGGTCAAAGGCAATCAGCCTTAAGCCAGAACACACATCATTCATTTTTGAGTGTTTACTGTTGAAACAGTAAAAAAGTAAGCAAGCAAGCAGAGAAGGTGACTTAGTTAGACATAAGTCAAAATGGTGAATTAGCTAAAAGTAATGGATAAACAGTTGTTACATGATTAAATAAATGGCAGTTTCAGTGAAGGGGCACTTGAGTTCATCTGACGGGACTCTGGGGGTACATTATCACTAGTTACCACTGAGTACATATGGGTCATGTCCTTTAATTTGTGCATGTTTTCTTAATTTTAAGTATAATCCTGTGAGATATTGACATGTAAATCCAATTAAATTACAACACTGATGGAATTAATGAACTAATGTGTTTGGGTTTTTTTGTTACAGGCCATCATGTGTAACGTTGGATATGAAAACCAGTTTCAGAATTTCTCTCCAATGAATCAAATGATAATAACCTAAAATTCAGTGCATCAAACCAACGCACTGTATATGAAACTGTCAAACTCGCAGGCCGCAGGTATAACTCAGAATCCTGCAGCACCAGAACATGTATGAACAACTGTATCAAAACAACTCCACTGCCAAGTGGCACACAATCACACATACACCATACAAGCTGTTTTGTGTGTTGGGGGAAGATCTTCCCTGCGACCCAGCAGCATATCCTGGAGGTTACTGACAGGTCAGACTGACAGGCTTATAGGAACATTGCTTACAGTCTGTGCCCAGAGGCTCCAACAGAACTCGATATCACCTCCTGCTCCTGACAGACCTCAGCTCCCCTTCCAGGCACTACCCTCAGTGAAACTAAATGAAATGCACAGTCAGCCCCAGGCCTCCATAACTACAATATATCATCCAATGTACTCTGCCCTGCACACCGTGTCATTGTCATTGTTTGTTTATTGTGCTTCAGTTAATACTTTGCTTTAATCGCATCTCGGCTTCTATTTCTATTTTACTGCTTTAGTCTGAGAAAATTCAGAAGCACACTCTGAGTCTATACCCCCCCACCCCCTCGCCTGCCTCTGATCACCAAATGTCAGAGGAGTTGATTTGCCGCTAAACTGTTGTTGTGTATCACAGGAGTCGATCTTGACTGCCAGCAAGTGACTGACAGGCTTGTATTCGCAGCCTTTAAAAGCTTGGGGCACATGATGACAAGAATGTGAGATAAAACTGCTACAGATCTGTGGGTGAAACAAGCGTATCTAGTAAACCAGTGTGTGTGTGTGTGTGTGTGTGTGTGTTTGTGTGTTTTGTGTACATGTGTGGTGGTGGATTAAAAATGCAACCAAGCCCTTGTGTTGATTGGTAGTAGTTGTTTTCCTGTTTTTTCTTTTTTAGCCAGGATAGGTAGTTATTTGTGAACTGACAGTCCTGGTTATGGGAAACCACAATTTGTTATCTCTGAGTGACATAGTGATTTAAACCTGACAGTTTAACTAGTCAATCAATCAGCTTCGTACTAATGTGTGCGTGCACCTGTGTTCGTGAATGTGTCTTTCAGGATTTCAGCTAATCTTTTCTGATGTGATTAGACAGATGACTGGAAAGAGCAAGGTAGATTTTGTGTACGCATGATCCTGCAAGGCACTATTACTCTGTCTCATTTCCGTTCACGCTCCAAATAACATCAGGAACTGTGTAAAATTGAGGGTGTGCCATTAAGTGACAAGAGATAGGACTTGCTGCTCTGCCTCTTTGTGAGCTCAGACTTTAGCAGAGTTTGGAGACCTGATGTTAGAGCGTTACTACCACTTAGTGGCGGGAGTTATAGCTTAAAATGAAACAGAGGTCAAATGATCCTTCTGCCTCATCCCTGCATGAGATCATGTGGAGATATTTATGGTGGAACTGTACATTGTGAGAACTTAGTGCTGGTTTTTAAGTTTATTCAACGATCACATCTGTATACTTAGTGTATACTGTTCCCAACCTTTTCTGTCAGACATACCCCCCACAGCCTATGAGATGGACTCAAGTACATTTTCATTGACACAACCCTCATGTTCCAGAAATGTGTTCATTTGAATTAATGTTAAACTGGATGTTATTTAACACTAGCAATTATATAAAAGATGATATCTTTTTCATACAACTGAGCTGTTAATGTTTAGGTCTGTTTGGTCAAGCTTGCATTCGCACTCGAAACTGGACGTTTCCACCATTTATCCATTACTTTTAGCTAGACTATTAATTTCAGCCATTTAGCCTGTACCTTTAGCTAACTATTTCAATTGTGTGTCCATTACTTAACTATTTCACCAATTTATCCATCACTTTAGCCAGCTATTTCAACCATTTAGGCTACATTACTTTTAGCTATCTGCTTAATCCATCACTTTAGCTACTATTTCAACCATTACTATACCTATATACTTATACAGTTTCCAGTCCACAATCTCACTTCGTACCCCAATGGCACCTAAAATCAATTACTATCTGTTCAGGAGTAAAGAAAGTATGCTCTCCTTAATTTGGCTGTTTCAGTTTGTCCACACTAGCCTTTTAACCTCACTATCTACACTGTTGATATTGCTGTTGTTAACAGCTGTTAACAATCCTGCACTGGCTACCAGGTGCTTATGTGTCGAAGGTCTGTCTGTCTTTAGTTATGCCTATTTATCTGTCTTGTCTGGCTCCATTTGGTGAGCTGGCAGCCTGGTTTGGCCAGATGTGTAGTACTACTGTATTATATTGAGATTGTTTGTGGATGCCAAGGTATTTCCTGCCAGTGCAGAGCTCTGCCTTCAGCCTGTTTGTCCATTCCTGAGGAAATTAGACTTCCTAGAGTTCCTGCGGTAGAAGATGTGTCACTCCAAGTCCAGAGAATATGTCTGTTTTTTAAACACATCAGCAAAAGTCTGTGACATGAGGCATTAGTCTTATAAATGATTGGCAGCTTCACATATGGCAGATATCCACTGATTTAGTGTCTGACCTACTGAAATGGGGGGGAACAAGGGGTAAAAACTAACATGTAATTACAGCTTTAGTACATCAGAGGGCACTGTTGCTCAGTTATACTCTAAACAATGACAATACTGGCATCTGTTGAATTGTGAGGATCTTCATTTGCAGTCATATTTATCTAGTTATTAAAAGCTTTTTTTCTATTTTCTGTGAATATTTTTTCCCAAGCACATTTCTTTATATCTACCATTTACACTTCTTCTCAAACTGCAATCCTTTGTCCCTGTCTTGAATACACCTACACAGACATTAAGCTGTCCTTCTGGCTTCCTCCAGCGGTAATGGGGAGGACTTTCTAAATATATCCCCCTAGTATTACATGTGGAAGTGAGGAAACAACTCCTCCGAGGCTGCGAGTCGTTTCCTCTAGTATGCTATAATTAGCTGGGTTTGTTGCTCTTGATTGCAGACACAATGCGTTGTGTTGTCATGCACTCAGACTGACCAGCACCTTTAAGTTTTAGGCCGAGCATCAGTGGCTGCAGTCCTGGCACGACAGTAAACCAGGGTTGAGACAATGGTGTGACATAATCCTCAAACAAAAGTCATCGTTCCTTTAGACAAGATTAACTCCATGAACATTTACTGCTTTATATAACAAGACATTCACAAACTGTGGAAGACGAGTTACACAGCATCTCTCAAGTGGTAGTGTGAGTATCATGAATTATTACAAGTGATGTAAGTGTGGGAAAAAAAACATTAGGAATAAGCTTTCAAACCTGCTTTTTAAATGTGCCCTTTACTTTGTTTGTTGCCGTACTGGCCCACACCGGCCTTGGCAGGGCTACTATGGGCATTGTGAGCTGAATGCAACTAAGAAAATACCCAAGGTTGGAAGGGCATTGTTCCTATAGGTCACACACACAATGACCAAGGCTGAGAAAGTATTGTTTTCTTTGCGTAAGACACAGAGAAAGGAAATGAGAGGTGTATGATACAAAGAAACAGACAAACACACTGATCATGTGTGGGACGAACAAATAGTGAGGAATATGGGAGACCTTTCATGTCAAACAAAAGCATGTTGAAAGTAAAAAAAAAAACAATGCACACGAACTGTCTTAATCTCTGAGTATTTTTATTTTATAAAACTAGTTACATTTATTGCAGGTTTAGTAATACACTTTCAATAAAATACTGTAAGTTATATGCATACAGGAACTGTACAAGTGTGACTCAGAAACATAGTTCTGATTGATATGAGAGAACTGCCTCCTTACCAGGCATTTAGTGTGCCAACAAAACAATTTAGAAAAGAGAGAGAGAATGAAAAAAGAAAGAAAGAAAACACTTGCTGATTCAATTATCTAAAAATTCCAGATGCCATTTCCTGCAATAGAGGAAGTGGGTGGATTGCGCCTCAGGAAGTAGGAGTGTCCTCGTGTCTCGGCTCCCCAGACCTTTTACTCACTGTGTAAACATGATAGCATTCCTCCGGCTGTCCAAAGAGAGTTGCGCTTACGAACTTATCATACAACCTTCGTAAAAATATCTCAACACCACACTGAACAGAACTCTATTGCATGTGTTGTCATTGTTCCTAAAGTGTGATACCTGTGGAAGGTAAACAAATACTGTAGAGTGAAAAGACTCAGGGTTACGTTGCTGGGGAATGTGTGGGGTCACACAGGTGGCGTGCTGTAGCGGATCTCCGCGTTGAATTTGTCAGGCGTCTTGGGCAGTCGAGGCTTCTTCAGCATGTTGTGCTTCATGATCACCTCCTCATTAGCATAGATCGGGGTGTCTGTGTCGTCAGAGTGGTACCCTGACTGATATCCGCTCGTCTGATTGGATGACTCTGAGGCCAGAGACTCTTTGCTCTTACAGCGCAGCAGCTGGCTGAGGAGAGAAAACAGGAAGGGGACATATATTTAATATTAGATATGCAGTATGTTATTATATGAGTAATAGTGGGCAAAATGTAATGTGGGTTATATGTTGATGCTTAGTCCTCACCTGAAGTTGGGCGTAGTTGTCAGCTGTTGATTCAAACCTTTTACTTCCTCTGATGAAAAGCCCATACCACTGTCTGTGTGACCCTCCTGTAGAAATGCCAACAATTGAAATGAACACTTTTACTATTATTCGATTCGTCGTTTTGACTATAACATGTCAGAAAATAATGAGTAATACCCCTCACAATTTCCTAAAGCCCAAGGTAATGTCCTTAAATTGCTTGTTTTTGTCAGACCAATGTCTAGGAAGGAAACTAGTAACTGATCATCACATTTTTTGCCGAATAATTTTCTGTCGTTCAACTAATTGTTTTAACTCTATTGCAAAGACTGACTTATTTTACACCATGTGTCATCTAATATCAAGCAAATCATCTTTGGTTCTTATCTCAATGAAGCTGTCTTTTCTGCTAAGCTACATGACAAACCTCCTTTAATAAAATATGAAAAATAATAAAAGTAGTGACTCTATTTAAATATATTTTCTGTTTTCAAGGTGTCAGTTGTGCTTTAGTCCATGGATTTTAAAAAATGTCAAAAAGAAAAAAAAATGTATGTGTACCAGTGTATGGATAAGGAAACTGCTGTACAGTACAATAAGTTGCCAGATTATTATTTACACTTTTACAATCTAATGCGGTATCATATACATGTCAGAGAGGGTTGATTCCATAGTAATTTGTCAAGCTTTACTTTGTGGCTGTATTGTATTGGACCGCATTACATTTAATGCATTTCTAATATTTCTTAATACTTCATGTAAATGGGGAGGGACATTTGAGAGCTGATTCTCACAGCAGTAAGTAGATGAAATCTGTGACTACATCTGTTTTGTGAATGTGTGTTGATTGTGCAGAGTCACAGACACTCACCATGACACTGCTGTGCGCCACAGGGATGTCCTCAAACGTCTTCACACTGAGGGGCCGACTGCACCTCTCGCTCTGCTGGGACAGTCTGCACAGAGAAGATAAGTGATTGAACAAGATTCACCACTGACTATTTCAACTGAGTGACAGAGGAGAGAATGAGGGTAAGATCATCATGCTGACCCAAGGGACGGCGGGTTGTCGTAGTGGAGCTGAGCTTCCAGGATTTCCCCACTTTGGGGCCTGCTGTAGGGGATCCTGGGGTCAGGGGTCACTGGAGATCCTTCTGCCGCGCTCCCTGCTGTCAGAGGGATGTAGTCCTTCCCATCCTGGAAACCAAGAGTACTCAAATGATATCACCTCAAATACACACTGGATCAATTAATGCCACATAAATGAGTAGAAATATGAACTTACAAAAAAGGAGATCAATTAGTGATATTAAGTGGTGGAAGAAGATATTTGACTTTGAAGTAAAAGTAGCAATACCACAGTGCAGAAATAGTAAGTCTGTAGTAAAAGTAAGTAAGTAAAAGTCCTGTGTTTAAACTTTTACTCGAGTAAAGGTACAGAAGTATTAGCATCAAAATATACTTAAAGTAATCATTTTGCAGAATGGCCCTTTTCAGAATAATATATATTATATTACTGGATTATAATTATTGATGCATTAATTAATTTCACTTTAATATTGCAGCTAGTAAAGATGGGGCTAGTTTTAATTTATTTATATATATTTTATATATACAGTATATATATATTACTTTATATACTGTTACTTATTGATATAATAATATCATAATTTATTTGTTGATTATATTTTGTAGCATTAATCTGAATCTGGAAAGTAACTAGTAACTATAGTTATCAAATAAATGTAGTGAAGTAAAAAGTAGAATATTTACCTCTGAATTGTAGTGGATTATACTAAAGTAAAGTACAAGTACCTTAAAATTGTATTTAAGTACAGTACTTGAGTAAATGTACTTAGTTAATTTCCTCTACTGGTGATATTCAATGTCTTCCAGTAATTACTTGTCCCTGTGCTGTAATCAGCTTTTTCTGATGTAACTTGTTTGTGTCAGCCTGTTAATGACTTCCTAAATTTCCCAGAATGACTTGGCAAAGCTCAATGAATGGGTGTGAACTTGTTGCAATCAGCTGTGCGTTATTTGGGTATACAGGGAACACTGACAGCCATAACAATAGCATAGTGAAAGACAGGCACTGAGAGCTATTGCCAAGGAGACTTGTGTGCCTTTGATCAAAATGGCAAACTGCTGTCAGCGCGATGAAACTGGTGCATCTGCCTCCTTTGTGACTGATCTGATCTCTCCATAACTGCTGAATGTTGAAACAACTTTTTTTCAGTGTGACTGACGACTGACAATATTTTAGGGAGCTGAAATGTTGTCTGCTGTTGAACCACACTGCAGCTGTGATTAAAATACCTACAGTCTGACGTTATTTATGGACACAGTGGACGTTTGTTTTGACCCAAACAGACCTGTTGAGCGCTGGCCTGCAGCAGGTTGCCCAGATGTTCAACCAGCTCTGCGAATGTTGGCCTGTCTGTGGGACGATCCAGCCAGCAGTCCAACATGGTCTGGTATCTACGAACACAGGTACATTGGATCACAGTGAGATGGTGGATGGAGCTACATTTGTGTGACGTGCTTAACTGCATCCTGTCAACTTTCCCCTCACATCTCAGTGGTGGCGTATTCTGGGGGTCTCATCCTGGTGCCTTCCTTAAGCCTCCTGCAGAAAGACTCGTCGATGCAAACACCCGGATAGGGAGAAGCCCCTGCAGGAGATACAACAGAGGTGATATTGCAAGTACAAAGTGGTCATTATGTGTCTAGCGTTAAGTGTACTGGTGAATACTGGGCTTACCCAGAGAAAAGATCTCCCAGAGAAGGACCCCAAAGGACCAAACATCACTTTGTGTGGTGTACACCCGATCGAAGATGGTCTCAGGAGCCATCCACTTCAGAGGGAGACGTGCCTGTAGCAAGATGAAGATGTAAGTTTCATGGCTTCACAGACCTCTCAATCATGTGATTGATCATCTACATGTCGGTTTGGGGGAACTCACATCCCCCTTGCGGACGTAGTCAGGGTCTTTGTAGACATCTCTAGCGAGGCCAAAGTCGCAGATCTTCACCACATTGTTCTCTGAAAGCAGGATGTTTCTGGCTGCTAGATCTCTGTGGATACACTACAGAGCGAACAGAAATAATAAGAGCGATTGTTAACTCCAGTGTTGGATGTCTTACATACATACACGGACGGAGATGTCTAAATAATTGTAGTTTCACCTTGCGGGACGACAGAAACTCCATGCCTTTGGCCACCTGGAAGCTGTAGCTTATCAGGTCCTCCATGGTCAGATGGTCATCATCTGAGCTCTCTGTGGTCACACGATGCATTTTACAATTATACATTAGAGCCCTGAGCAACATCGCAAGTGTCCACAAGCAGTCAACTGGTGCAAACGTGAAATCTGTGTCATTCTGAGTTCACCTTCCTGAGTGTCCACGTTGCTGCCTGAATCCCTGTCTCCAGCTCTGGAGCAGACAGCCGTTCCTGTGCAGATGTCCAGCTGGGCGATCTTCCCCAGACCCAGATCCCCTTCTGTCACATCCTCCTCTGCAGATGCCCACTTCTGGCTATCCACCCGCTTCCTCTGTTGACCACGGGGAATACGCAGACATCAGTTAAGAAAATGAGGAGATAATATTTCATTCAGGCTGCAGGTTTGTTTGGATCACAATATCGCCCATGTTAGATACAATCTGTGGGTCAGAACTGGAGTGCATTGCTCTGTAATGGTCTGTGGTCAATGATGTGTCTGTGTTCAGTGGTCTGGGCCCAGTGTAACCACATCAGAGGGTTGGCTGCAGTTTACTGGCTGCATGAGGTTTACACATAATTTACCTTGTAGGGGCTGTACTCTCCACGCTTGCTCTTCAGGTAGCTGGAGAGGTTTCCATGTTTACAGTACTCCACAATCACCATCAGTGGCCCTGCAGAGACAGGGGGGTTAAGGATCAAAGTAAGAAGGATCAACAACTCATAACTTTACATTACAGGACCACAGAGGACATTCAGAGACTGATTAAATGAGAAATGTAATTACGTCAGGGAGCGCTTGTTAAGTTCGATCACTAGCTCTCATAAAGAAGAAAATTACTGAGGAACACTGCATGCTCAGGACACAAAAGGGGACAAACTAAATAGGCCCGTCTTCATGTATAGTACAGCTAGGTGCTCTGTATGATGACTCACCTCCAGGCTTCGTACAGGCTCCCAGCAGGTTGACGACATTGAGATGATGTCCGATATGAATGAGAATTTTCAGCTCTGACATCAAGGCGCGGTACTCACTGGATGTGGCTCCCTCTGTAACACAGAGAGATATTTAACTGTGTGTTTGAAGGTTTTCATTGTGTGTACTGTGTGTGTACTGTGTGTGTGTGTGTGGGGGGGGCACTAACCCTTAAGCATCTTGACTGCAACAGTGGTGCATGTGGTAGCTTTCTCAATGCCAAAGGCGGCTGCTTCTACCACCTGACCAAACGCTCCTCGTCCCAGTGGGTCACCTTTACCGCAAAACACAAATAATATCAGTGCTGACATTGTTTTCTCAGATGTAGCACTTCTTCATCGACACCCATCATAAGATGTGTTGAATTGAATTGATTTTTTTAAACTGGAAGTTATGTATTAAAGAGGTACTGAACACTCAAATGTGTTTTTTGAGCTGTAAACTAAATTATATGACTGTACTGTGATGAAACACATCAATGCAGGTGTTAATATTGACATTTCTTACCAAATCTATATAAATCTGCATTTCATGGGTTGAAAATGTCTCAACACGCCATGTACTGTTTTAAATCAGCCCTGAACCTGCGAGGCCAATGCTGACATAGAGTCAACTGGTTGGGACCTGTCTACGTCATGAAATTGTCAGTGTCAGTCAGTCTCCCCCATGTTACCTGACCCACACACTATGCAGCCACGAGGCCACACCTCCTACAGTTGTTGTACCCTCACTCGTTGCTTTTTTAAAATTTGCTGGGAGAGAGGGTTCTAGCTGAATTTGAGGGTGGAGTTACACTTTAACTATATAAAAGTGGATCATTTTTAAAATGATGGTGATCCCTCAGTTTTTTGTCTTCAGTCATCTGTCATTGTTTCAATGATGCAGATGCTTGTTGTCACACGTTGAAGAACTGTCTCCTTACTCACTATGCCATCATGCTGCCTACAGTATTCTCTGGATTGAATCAGATTTGTGTCTCACCTAGCTTCAGCCTGTCCCGAGGGAACTCCCATTTGTTGGCATCATACGTGAGCCTTTCACACTGCTCGTCCATGGGCATGTCCTCCGAGTCCAGGATCATAGACAGGTAGCCTGTCTTCAGATCCACACCATTTGGCTGAAACAGTGTGAGAGCAAGAATATGTGTGAACTAATGAGTCTCTATTTGTTTCAGTTCTTCCCTTTCACTACAGTAAAACTGTACATCAGTTTTCCAGCGACTCTGGTGCCATTCCAATAAAAGGGAATGCAATCCGTGCAGCGGGTCTACGTGACTTATGGGAGCAGAGAGTGGCCATGTTGTTCTGGGATACAAAGGAGAGCGGCCACTGAGAGCCAGACCAGTCACTTCTAATCAGTCATACACCCCCACAATGTGTGTGCGCTCGTGCATGTGTGTGTGTTTTAGCTGTAAACCTTTTTTTTTAATTCATTATCGGCTCCCTTGTGTGTCACTGGAGGGAAAACCCAAGGAAGGAACAGTATGGCAAAGGGAGGATGAGGATGAGGAAGTTCTTACTCTCTTTCTTCCACGGATGACAAAGACGATCAGTAACCAGAAAAACATGGCGATGACCACTGACCCAATAGGAACAATCAGTTCCACATTAGTCTTTTCCTCTGCACCTAGAATAAACACAACAATATGAGTTGCAGGAGAATTCACAAACAACCTTATAATAAAATATGTCAAAGAACAGATAATACAACTAATCAAACAACAAATTTGGGTCCCATTCTTCAGGGAAAAAACATGGGACAGTCACAGTGGAATGTCGATTATAATTTCGGTGTCATGCCTTTGCAGCATTGCATACATCTCAGACAGGTTTGTCATTGTCTTTGGCATGTACACATGTGTGTCTGTGTTTGGGTTGGAGGAAGGAGACTGTTGTAATCTGCAAACTGATATTTTATCTAGTCATAACAAACGGTCAGGAGTCAGCACAACTACTGCCAAAGAAAACTTGGAAAAGGCCTATCAGAGCCATAATAGTGGGCAACTACATGCTGTAATGAAGCATGCCTCTCTGCTCCAATTCAGCTTAGGGACTGTAGGAAAATGATTAGCGGGAAAGACGGGGTCAGAAAAGAGGAGGGTTATGCATATTTCTTTTATGCTTATGGGAGGGTAATCTAATTTTTTGGGGAGAGCTGGGGGTATTAAAAAAATGTAATTAAATTAAATCAAAAAGTTACATCACAAAGATAGATTTCATTTTGACGAAACATGGCAGAAACATGCTCAGCCATGTGCACTCAGGCATTATGTAATTGATTTGGAAGACAGTCAGACATCTGATCTCATAAATATCAGGCTATAATATATAACATAAGATACAATAATTTTCAGAAAGTCCCTTAGTTTTAAATTGCTTGCTCTTCCTGTATGTTGCTGTATAAAACTCATATACTCATATACAGAGACTTTCTTGTCAGCGGGTCTGTCCTCTAACCTCCCTCATTAGCAAGACTGGGGCCTGAGCTGGGAGCTACTGTAACTGGGTCTACATTCTGCTGGCGGGGACCAGGTCACGTAGGCCCTGGTTCTAGTTAGTGCGTTTGTTTGTTTGTCGCTGTGTCTCTGTGTTCAGGACAGAAAAAGGGTGGACAGGAGTGCAGAGGCTGGAGCTGGGGCAGGGCTGGCCTCTCCCTTTGTCCTGCAGTCTCCTCATTGTTTTGGATTTAGAAACTCCCAGGAGGATGTGTGCTAACTGGGCCAACTTCCTGTCATGAGGAAGCAAAGTTATTCTTACTCTACATCTTTGATATAACAAATGTCTTATGTGTGATGTGAATTGGTGAAAATGCCAGATATAAATACACAACCTTTGTGAGTATTGTGGGTATTGAGGTTAAGGCTAAACTCTCTTGCGTGAACTATGAACAATATTTATAATTCGCATAATTTCATCATTTGGCACCAGTTCAGGCAGGGACTGACCTTCAGTAGTCAAAAAGGCCTGTGAGGTGTCACAGCCATGGCTGTTACATGCAGTGCAGGTGTACAGACCACTGTCCTCCTTCTTCACACGCTGGATTGTCAGAATATGGTTGTGCTGGCTCAGAATCACACCTGAAAGCAACCCATATTGTTTTTTTTAATAGCTGTGGCAATGCGTGCAGTGAGTCAGTGTTCGTTGAAAAGCCATGCACACCCCACCTGAGCCCTCCACCACAGTGTGGTTGTTTTTGGTCCACACCACCGTTGGGTTTGGCACCCCTGTAGCATCACAGTGGAGATTGATTGTTGCACTCACGTTAACTTTTTGATCGGTTAAATTATTAAGGATCCTTGCAGCCTCAAGACCTAAAATCAAAACAAAGAATCAAACAAAATTCATTTGAAAAACACACAAATAAAACTATAAATGTCAGTTAAACATCTGAAAGAATCAGTTTAAGTTGTGAGGCACAAGGAAATACTCATGCTTCAAGATTTTCCTCAATGAAATCCCCTACTCTTAATATTTGCAGAGTAACATATTACTCATATTTTCTTATTGTATGTTTTTGTATATTCTTCCTGATCCTAATATTCATATATTCTGCCTATCTTAAGATAGTGACACGTCCTTGAATGTGAAAATAGCATAACTACACTGAAAACAAGTCAAATAATCTAAATATACAGGCACTAAGCACCACTTGAAAGACTGAAGATATGACAATAAAGTGCCTCTTAAACTGTCTCTGCAATGCACAAACCTGTAAGATGTACTGTATGTCACTTATAATAAAATTATGGTTTTCCTTTGTGAATCATTGACTTGTAGGTCCTGAATGGCCCAACAATTTCAACCTAAAGAAGGGGAATTGTGATTTTTTCTTACCTTTGAGAGAAAGATGGCGTAGCAGGCAGGTTCTCTCCTGAGTCTTGATGTTTTCCACCTGACAGGCATACAGACCCTCATCATGGCGGGATGCGTTGGGCAGCGGCAGCTCCAGGGTCACGTTGGTGCCCTGCAGGCTGGACAGCACCACATGCGACAGGGGCCTCAGCTGCAACGCCAGGGAGCGGCAGGGCTGCACTGATGCAATCGGCTCTGACTTTGAGATGTTGGTCACACGGAACCAGGCAAGGTTGCCATAGATCAGCCTGTCCGCCTTACACCGCAGAATTACGTGGTCCTCCTCTAAGGGCTCACTGGATGGAGACACACTCACCTCAAGGCCACCTGCAGCGTACAGGTGGGCACACAAGCAAGAATGAGAACAGCATGATGAGTACTGAAATGTAGTCCTGATTACAGAAAAATAAATAAAGGAAAAGCACAGTGCTCACGTGTCACGTGGAAAAAGATGATGCGTGAATCCTCTCCTACTTTGTTGGCAGCCGTGCATCTGTAGAGGGCATGGGCCTCAGCTTTCTGAATCTTCAAAGAGCTCACGATTTTCTAGGGAAATTAATTTGCTTTGTGAAAAATAGCACATTAAATATAGTCAAAATGCAACATCCACTGTCCACTAATAGGATTCTTATGGTGGTGGACTGAATGGGGAATGGGGTGTAATCAAGAGGATTTATTTACCTTTTGGGCATGATCGGGGTCAATCATAATTCGTTCCACAGGGTGGTTACCAGTGCTATTGCTGATATCTCTCCAACCTGTACACTCCGCTAGCTGTACCTCCGACTTTATCAGCCCTGACCTGTTGGAGAAAAATGAACAGAAACCAGGTCACACTAACATATCTTACATACTTGTTTTCCTCACAGAAGCACCGAAGCACCAATTGCCCATGTCAATGTAGGTGTTCACTGTTAGTAAAAGTTTCTCTTTCACTCTGATACACCAAACACATATCACGGTCATGTATTTGTTTTTCATATTTCTTTTTTTTTCTGCAGTATGCAATTTATTTTTAGTTGAGGCACGGACAAACTGTCACTCGAAATTAAGAAACACAGGAAAAGTTTGTTGAGAATTTAGTTGACTGTAAAATTGGGTACACGATAACGAAGGAAAGAAAGCGTACAAGGAGAGGCGCAGCTTCAGCAGGAAGACGGAGAGCACGACAGGAACAACAGGAAACATAGTGCAGCACTGAGGAAGAGCCCTGATGTGTAGACAGAAGATAAGGAACCTGCTGACGGTCCTTCTCCTTTCTCTCAACACTTGTCAAATCACTGAACACCTGAGGAGGCTGTTGTGTAACCGCCGAGACCTCCTGTCTGTGTGTCGCACGACAGAGCTGCTGTCTTAAACAGCTGATCCAGAGAGGTAAAAATCTCTGATTGCACAAAATTTGTAAACACACTCTGTGTCTGAGTAATTGAAGTCCTTCTAAAAATGGACATTGTGAAGAGTACGCACGCGCTCTCATTGTCTCTTCTCTTGTTTTCGTCAACATCACGAAAGCAGCTATTCCTCTCCTAAATCAACAACCTGTTGACAATGAGTGACTGAGAAACATGTGAACACTGTGTACATATACAAAAGGAAGCCCCCCCCAACCATACTTTCTGTCTCTCTCTCACACACACACTCTGAAGAAAGGTCACTTACACAAAGGCCTTAGGACAGTCCTCTTTGGACATCCACTGCCACTGGATGTGTGCAGGTGTGGGAAATCCACGAGCGGTGCACCTTAGGGTGGGGCTGCTGCCGTACGGGTACACATCAGTGTCCACCGCCACCTCCTTCTCAATGATATGAGGAGGCACTGTAGAAGAAGACACCAAGAGTTATCACCACGGTCTCTTGTGTTCACCAACAGCATCAGACAGCTCATGAAGAAATTAAAAAAAGGGGAAAGAACAGGGAAAACATGCCGTTGACCAGCAGCTGGAAAGAGCGTCTCCGTTCCTCTTTAGTAATCTTATTGGTCAGGACCATTGTGTAATTCCCTGCATCCGTTTCTGTGACTCCACGGATGATGAGGGCATCACTTTTCTGTTTTATTCTGTAATCATCCTTCAGTGGTAGGCCATTTTTTAACCTGGGCAGACAGAGGCGAGTAATGGTTCAAAGTAATCCGCAACATAAAGGTCACAATGGAAAGTTAATTCTGTCTGCAGCACATGGACTGTAACATTTTAACATGTTGCCAAAGCTATGTAGTATGCATTTAACTGATTACCTGTAGGACAAAGTGCTACTAGAACTTCTTATGCTACAACTTGTTCTTCTACTGTGAACATACCATTTAAAGCTGGGCTCTGGGTAGGCTGAGTACTTGACAGGGATCAGGGTGGATGTTTGATCTCCCACATTTACCTCCCAGACCTTCGTCCACGGCTCTTTCATATCAATGAAAGGCTTTTCTGGAAACACAAGAAAAATTACAAAATGTTGTTAGGGAGGCACAAATAATCAGTGTTTCAAGATTCAAAACTTTATTGCCATTTCAACGCGGCTGATGGGAATTGGCTTTGGTGATCACACATAAAATCAAACGTGAGCACTGCACTGTATCTAGCAAACAGGTAGCCTACCTCAGCATGAACGTTTAAGATCCACAAGGCACTATGGAGCGGCCACCCAGCAGTAGTCAAACTTTAAAATCTGATAACTTTATATCAGATTCTCAACGAAGTCCAAAAAAATTAACACATCACAACCCTCATCCGTCTTTAAGAGAGAAAAACACATGTCCTAGGAGCTATACGCTTTCATGAATGTAAAATTCTTGCTTTTATAGCATGAAAGAATCACAGAAACAGTTGTCTACAACAACGTTATGTTTCCAGTACACCTACCATACACTTTAAGAAATGCTGAGGCACTTTTCTCCATCTGCCCACTGGATGCAGTGCAGATGTACTCTCCGGTGTGATCAACTGTCACGTTCTCCACTATAAGCGTGTTGGACAGCTCCAGAGAGTTCCACAGCTTCTTCTTGTGGGGTGTTGCGTGGGTCGGCCTCGAACCATTCACCAAGGTCTGACATGAGAGAGACGCATCAGAAATGCAGTTTGTCTTTAAAACAGACCATTTAGAACATACTGGCTTTGGTCCACCAAGCTTTATTTTTATAATGTAAGCAGGCAGAACATCCAAAACACATCTGGTCACCTGTGCACTTTGACCTGGTATAGAGATAAGCTGAAGGATTCCTGAAAGCAGGAAGTAAGGAATATGTGCAAGGACAACAGTAAGTGAGATGCAGCACTTCTGGTATCTCTGCGTGTCCTCAGCAGTGTGTAAAACAGGCTGATTGAAGGCTGTCACATGAGTTCATTCAAAGTGTACATCAACTATCACAGAGGGAGAGCAGAAAAGCCTCGGGCACTGACCAGGGCCTGACCAGAGTGCGTCCAGTTGAATTCAATGCCCACATTGAGCTCGGTGTGGGCAGTGCAGCTGAGCACCAGCCGCTCCCCCACAGACAGCCTCACTTGCGTAGGGTTCAGGGTGAGGTCATAGATCTTGTATCCTGCGGAAAGGGAGGGAAGACATGGCAGTCAGTCGACGGCCTATTGTTCTCCTGAGACGACAGACTCTCTCTCTCTGCACCTACTCTCCCTCACTCGCTCAGTACTTCAGAGTCCCTCTTTCACTTACTTACTATCAGTCCCTGTGTCTCTCACTCTCTCTCTCTCTCCCACACACACGCAAAACCCTGCATTTAGACATAGTCTTTCCACTAAGTATTAGTATTTATTCAGTTCAATAAAACACACACACATAGATTACTTCTACAATTTAGACTTCTATAAGTGATCGTTTTCCGTGTGAATCTTTTTCTGTCTTACCGACAACAGCAACAATGTAGAGAGGAGACTTAAATGTCTCATTTCCAATGAGAGTCTGACAGGACACGACACCGGCGTAGCTGATCAGATAACTGGGGACAGTGAAACCCGTCCTGGCGTCCCACAGGGAATCCTTCCCATCGGGATGAAGCTCCTTATTTGGATACTTCTGACAGACACAGAAATGTACTCATTTTGTACTCACACAGAATTTAAAAATAAAAACATCACAAACACCAGAGGATTTTACACATGAGCACTCTTATCTGGCTATGTAAATAAGATAGCATTACTTCTTAAAACACCACATTAGGTAAAAAACAGAACCTCGGTAAACTGATATGGGCTGATAATAGAGGAACTGATATCACTCGTGAGAATGTATTTGTCAGTATGTTAGTTTCAAACCACATTAAATTGAATGTTGTCTCGGTTCCACTAATTTAAAGGGACACTCCACTGGTTTTACACATAAAGGTAAGTTTACTCATCATGAGGAGTACAACTCAGCCTCAGGGTCATCAGGGTTACTTTGGCTTCGACTTGGAAATAGAAAATAACAGAAAGCCTGCGTTACAAACTGGGGCATGAAGTTTGAAAAACCGGGGCATTAACCAGGTATCGTGGGTCACATGAGGTGATGCTATTGGGTGCATTTTGGGAAATGTAAGATCCCGTGTTTCTGGAGCTTGACCTTTGCTAGGGACAAAAAAAATCAGAATATCTCAGCATTCTTTTTCAAATCTGACTCTTTGCGAGTACCCAAACTTTATGGAAATGCAATACTAAATTGCAACCCTTTACAATGAGATGTGATATCAGTTTATGTTAATGTGCCCTAAAATTGGGGAGAATGAAATATCACTTGAAAAATAACTTATTTCCTGCCTCTTATAAAACAATGAAACCTTTTATGTTCTTAATCCAAATTCTTTATCTGCTGTTAGGCCTTTCGTCCTTCAGAAGTTGCTCCAGCTTGCACATCACTTTAAATTTCACTCAGAAAGGACATGAAGGGAACAGAAACAACTCCTTCTTACAGTGTGGAGCGTAACGTTGAGATTCTCCACCGAGCCCCGGCATGGTATCACCACCCGCTCTCCCTCGCGGATGAACACCACCTCATATTCTTTGTCAGACGGCACAAACGGCACCTTGTAATCTAAAATCAAATCAAATGCGCAAACGTCAGGTGTGTGTTTAAATTCAGTTAGAGAAAGTGAAATCAACACAACACTGACAAGGAGGTGGAAGTGGCTTGGCTTGACTTATGATTGGTCATCTCAAATTTGGATGTTTGAATAAACACACCGCATTAAATGTAAAACTGTGTAGTGTATCCTTTGTGTTGGCTGTGGCTTCAACAGTAACATGACTTACTGTACTTTCACTATAATTCACTTTGAATGATCCTGGTTACTGTAAGAAAGACATTTTAACCACACTGTACTGTAGGTTTTTCTTTCACCACTTTGTGGACTTTGAACACCATTTACCGTATAAATGTAGAACTTTATAGAGTATTTTTGGGTTAAAATGTTGACAATGATACTATTTGCAGTAATATCACTCATAACAATCCAACCCTTTAACAACATTTTTACCAAATGACTGCTGCCAGACATCAGTGAGTGTCTCTGACCTGACATTACAACAAAACACAGCTCCATCATGCCACTGCCATCCCTCCAGTTACACTCTAAGATAAGGTTAAAGTGAGTTATACCGTGGACAAATACATAAACCGCTGCTGAAGTCTTGCCATCTTCAACTCTCAGGTCTCTGTAGGAGCACTGGTACTGTCCAGTCTCATTGGCTGTTGCGTTGGAGATTCGCAGCGTTGTGCAGAAAAGTCCTGATCCACTGCAGTCACTGGTGGAGAAGCGAGTGCTTGTAGGAGGGATGGTCCACCTCAGGTACTGGCGACCTCTGCCGGATCGAGAGATAGAGAATTATGAATGTTGCGTTTGTACACTGTGTATTTAGGGGTCAATGGATGGATTGACCCCCTTCAGTAAGGTATATTTAAACATACCTGCATGTTAGTTCCAGGTTGTCAGATTTGTTCATCCTGTGGATGCCATAGATGTTCAGCGTTGGTGGGTCAGGCATAAACCGCAGTTCAATGGCTGCAGGAATCAACAACAGAAGTCAATCACAGCAAACACTGACAACAAACACAATCAACAGTGATGACATCAGTCTGTACGGCCCTTACAAGTAATAGCTACATAGATGGGTCAGAGGTCACTTCACTGTTGTTTTCAAAACACACACAGTATGGTCCTTCAGTCATTTTTTAATGGAAATTAAATCAGGTCAAAAGCATAAGGTAGAGACTTAAAGTACAATACATAAAGAAAGTAGAACTGTTTTTGTAACTGGCTCTCTGGCTACTCAGGGCCATTTTTCCACTGCTGCAGCAAATGGCGGAGCTGTGTCAAAACAGGAAGCAGGGGAAGATGGGCCGGGTCAGGCTGAATAGCCCAGCACAGTGTGGCCTAGGTGGGGTTCCTGTTTCTGAGGATATACGCTGCCCACCACCTCCCTGTGAGGCCCTAAAGCACATATTGTATTGTATGGAAAAAAACACGTTAGGCTGACCAAGTAGGCATTATACAAATGGGTCCTCATTTAATTCAATGACCCCTAAATTAACCTTCTTTAGCAAATATAAAGTGGGATTATGAAACTAATTCTTCTTTGTCAAATAGGCACACATGTCCCTTATTTAACTCCTATCTACTTGTGCATACATGAAAACAGAAATGAGCTGCCACACACTACAATACTTTTTCATACTCACATTTCAAATGTATCCAGTGCACACAGACTTATGCAACTGTTCATAAACCTCAAAAGTATTCAGCAAGCCCTCATAGTCACAACTGAGGACTACATTAAATTGACAGAGAAATAAAAACAATCTGGTAGCATACATTTCTGGCAATTAGATTTGTTATTTAACTGAAGTTAAAGTAGAAGACTCGATTAATTTATTTTCTTACCAGCAACACAGCTGATTTTCAGGATAATGCCAAGTAGTGGAAGTAGTGGAATGACGGAGACTGCCGGAGCCATCATCCGTCAGAAGAGTCCTCATGAACATCCAATAAATAAAAAAAAAGCTTCAGTGCAGCAATAATAATCCTACACGCTCAGTACTAATCCATTGACTTCTGATGCTTTACATTCCACTCCAGAGAAAAGTCTGTGAAAGTCATGAAAACAAGCGGCAGGAGAGCAGCAGTGCGTAAAGTGCGGCTGCGTGTGTCCCCATGGAGCTGAAGCTGAGGATGGAGAGGCGCGCTTCAGCTGAGCAGCCTGCAGGGGAGGAGCGTCTCTCTGCTACTGGAACTAAAAGCTACCACATGAGAGAGAGAGAGAGACACTGGAGGGACAAACACTGAACTTTGACCAGAGATTTGTGAGGGAATGAACTTCTTTCGTTTGGATGTTCAACTGAAGTGAGCAGCACAGTCGCTAACCTCCCTTCTGTAGAGCTGTAAAGATGCTAGCTTACATAATAGCTGTGACACCGCCTCTAAATAAAGTGATAATTATGAGGCCTATTAAAGTTAAATCCAAGGAGAGTAATTATCAGTGTTGGAAGAAGTACTCAGATCATTTAAGTAGCCTATGCAAATGTGCAAAAGTATTACTGTGGCAATAAAATGTCCTTAAAGTACCTAAAGTAAAAATATTCATGATACAAAATGGCCCACTACTGGATTATAATTATTGATGCATCACTTTAATGTTGCAGCTGCTAATATGGGGCTAATTTTAACTACTTTATATGCTGATGGGTAATAATACATCATAATTTATTTGTTGATTATATTTAGTGTTAATAAGTAAGTAGTAACTAAAGCTTAAAATAAATGTAGAGGAGTAAAAAGTACACTGTTTGTACTATATTTGTAATATTTGTGAATGTAATGGAATAGGAGTATAAGTAGTATAAAATGGAATTACTCAAGTAAAGTACAAGTACCTCAAAATTATACTTAAATAACTTACTTGAGTAAATGTACTAAGTTACTATGGAAATTTAAGTAAGTTTAAAACCTTGATTTTTGAATGAAACTTAGGAACCTGTTTTTCCCAAAAAGAACAAATTCCTGTGTGACTGCAATGTTTAAAATGTATTTGATGTAGTTTTCTGTGTCTGAGAAAAAGAAACAAACAGTTGAGCACTTAAATGTAAATTAACCAACTGAAACTAAAGGTTGCTGGTTCATTTTAATTACACTTTCATTTAAACATGTAACTATGTCACTCTCCTTTTAGTTCTGTTCTTGGTCTCTCTCCACCACCTCCTGAGGGAAATATCTGGCTCTTTAGCTGCTAAATGTTCCACTATGTTCACCAGCTAGTTGCTAAGTTTGTCTGTCTGCTGTTTGATGCTGGGTATGTAGCGTACACTCCTCTCACAGGGCCAAATAAATCAATAGATCAGGTTTCATCGCCTGCCCAAAGATGTATGTTAATGTTTGGAGATTAGAGCTCAAATTGTTAGATCATTTGGAACAGAGATAACACATGCCAGGAAAGCAGGGAGCAGCCTACAGCACACCAGGCACAGATGAAGTCTACGTTATAGTATTTCAGTTCTGCCTTGGAAAAATAAAAGCAATGCAACTCCTTAAATTGCATCAGAGCATGTTTGATGATGATGATGTTTTTCACAGGAATTCAAAATTTCTTTGTAGCATTTCACCTGACGAGGAGGAGGAGGTTGGTGTGTTTTGATGCTGGCATGGATTCAGGAGGGTTAAGGGAGATGATGGGGTTGTATGTTATGTGCTACCTCCACATGTTTCCTGGCCTGGTCACTTCTACAGGGACTCTCTGCCTACTAAACCGCCTACCCTCCTCCTAACCAACACTTCCTGGAGGGCGCTCCACACTCAATGCGCCTCTGGAAAAGCTGGAAACAGAGAACATTTTCCATTTTTCTATCTGCTTTTGTTTTCCACATTCAACGTGAGGTGATTGCTTTGAACTCTGGCCCGCTCAAAGACAAAGAGAAACATAAAAGATGAGTTTTAAAGAATTTGAGGGAAACGCAGGAGGAGGAAAAACTGAGCAAGGAAACGTGAGGTTGTGTCGAACATAATACTTTATATTCAGAGGATATTTGTATATTTGAGTCTTAACATGAGTGATATCTCTTTTTCTTTTTTTTCTTTTTTTTACTACAGAGAACTCAGCATTGTTGTGATTGGCACAGAAAAGAGGGCACAGTACAGATGGCATCTAGGGAGAGGAGAAGTATACACAACTCAATAGAAACAAGAGGCAAAGTATGTAGCGTTTACATGACTACTGCATAAATCAAAGTAGGAATATATGAAGGAAAACTTGTCTAGCCACTGCATTAAAAAAACAACAATGTATTTAATACAATCAATAAATTAATAAATAAAAAGCAGACAATAAATGTTGCCCCTAAATACAATCAAACAGACAATAAAGATAAAATCAAACTAGTTAAATACCAAAAACATAACCTATATCTCAGGAAAGTTAAAATTACCAAACAGCTGCTGGTTAGTAAGAGTTGCAAAATGTAAGCGGAGCAAAGCCATGTAATGCTTTGTAGACAAACAACAGGATATTTGAACTCACAATGTCACACTTTTTAATGCATTTTCTGCTTTTCTGCAGCAGTATCTCTGAGTTTTGTTAGTAGGAGCACTAAAACATGGAAGGTTTGCCAGATTACGCACAAGCTTCAGGATATATTTCACGCTCCAGTGTGTAAGAAACAAAGGGGAAAGAGAACAGAGTCAACAGTCTCTCTGTCTGTGTGAATCATTCATCAAACCTTCTCTCCGATATTTGAGACTCTTTTTCCTCAGACTGTGTTTTTTCTGCAACACAAATCTTATTTTATGGTATTTTATGGTGCCCATGTAGCACCAGATTGACTGCGATCTTTAGGGGGCCTAGTGAGGGTCCAACTCTTGGCACAGTAAAAAAAAAAGAGAACACTGAGGACAGGGGAGGCAGGGAAGCAGGAAACAGTCCACACTTCCTCAGACAGGATACTGTGCTCCTCTAAGAGGCATCCTGGAATCGAATACCTCAAAGGCCTTATCAAGTCTTTCACAAAAACACACTTCTTTTCCTTTGACACATTACTGCATTGTAGAGAGGAGGAACACGCAGACGACTCATGAACCTGTGAGAAGAAAGCTCAGCAAAAACTGAGCACGAGTGAAGTACCAAGGCCACAAGGTCAGTCGACATCATGTTTGGTAACACTGTCCTGAAGATCAAAGTGTGCTGAACTGATGCCAGTTGTGAATCCAGAGAATTGCTTTCTTACACATCAACATCCACTACATCTCAGAGGGGAATATTGTTCTTTTTACTCCGCATTTATCTGTAGTTAACAAGAAACACTGCGGATAAAGATTTTACATAGAAAACATATGATGAACTTATAATCTATAATACATTGCTATAGATTGAACCACCCAACAGTATAAAATCGTTATAATTAGGTCCACTTCTACCTGTCACACCATTAAAATGCAGCTTTTAAGTTAATGAATCAGTAATAATAACAAAACAATATAATGTCTATAATAATATAACTCTCTTAAAGAAGCCATTGTGTATAATAAGCACTTTTACTTGTGATACTTTAAGTGATAAAAAGTATCTACTCTTACTTACGTAAAATGTTGAACGCAGACCTTTTACTTGCAACAGAGTATTTTTACATTGTGGCACTGTTCTTAACCTTAATTAGAGCTGAAATGATCAATCGATTAATTGATTAGTCGGATAGTTGATCGACAGAAAATTCACCAGCAACTATTTGGATAATCAAATAATCATGTAATTTCTTAAGCAAAAATGCTAAAACTTCACTGGTTCCAGCATCTCAAATGTGAATGTTTGCTGCTTTTCTTGGTCTTTTATGATATTAGACTAAATATCTTTGGATTCTGAACTTGTTTCAATATGTCAACTTGGGCTTTGAGAAATTCTGATGGCTATATTTTTTTAACTGTTTTTTTTTTCTTTTACATTTTATTGACCAATCAATTAATTTAGAAAGAAATCAACAGATTCATCGACACTGAAAATAATCATTAGTTGCATAATTATTAGTTGTAGCCATAATCTTTAACTTTGTATGTTTAATGTCAAACTGGTGCAGGTTTAGAAAGGCGTGGATGTATGCCACACATGAACATAAACCTTTTGTTAGATGTACAGCTACTAAGGTATTACCCTCATGTATTGCGTCTGACTGGATGGTGCTTTATGTTGGCTCCACTTGTTATGTGGTGAGATTCAGGTGCTGCCATCTGCTGCCTGTATCATTTTCCAACATTGTTTACTAAGTCTGAATGGAAAGTTAAAAGCTCTTCTCATGGGCGCCGAGTAAAACGTATTTGACAAAATTATTACATTTAAATAATTACTTGGCATTTCCTGCTATCACATTTCATCCGGAACCGTTGCGACCGTTTTCCGACGGTCTCCTTTCCGTGTCGCACACAACAATGTCCTCAACCTGCATAGTTGGAAGATGATTTGGAGCTCGGTCGGCTTGAGCTTTACTGATGTATTGTGGTCTTTTCTGGCTTTATGTTTCCTTGTAGCTTTCTGCGCTCACAAAATCTCACCACACCTGCCGAGAAAATATGAAACATGTCGTCTTTACATGTTATTTCAGGATCTTATTCGGTACGGAAAGACCAAACAAACCCTTAAACGAGACGACTGGCTGCGTGTGTTTGACGTCCCTAAACGGTAACTGTTATTTAGGAAACAACTTAGCTAACGTGGTAAGCTGTAATATAATGTTTTTATAACTTATGTGTATAGTTTATACATTTGTAATATATTTAACTCTAGTAATTTCATTGTTTACATCTCAAAAACGTAAATGCGTAGATGCTAACTTAGTTAAACACGCACAAAAATCCTAACTTGAGCTACTTTTATCTCCTTTCAGGTGGTTTTGGCACTTCTATGCCATCTCTGTTGGCTGGAATGGTCTTCTTCTGGTCTTGTACCTGAACTTCACACTTCAGCACCAGTCATACCCGTCATGGCTGACTGGCATATTAGACTTTTTGACAGGTGTACCAAGCACTGACAGTCAAGGTAGGCTGACACTCCAGTGCTCTGTTAAAGCTTGTGTCTTCCTGTTTGATTCATACTGGTTCTGGTATTCATACTTACTGTCTGTAGTCCCACAGCTGTCTACTCTACTGGTGCAGCTGCTGCTCTGCCTCCACTCCCTCAGGAGGCTGCTGGAGTGCCTGTTTGTCAGTGTTTTCTCTGATGGAGCCATACATTTGGTGCAGTATGTGTTCGGTGTGTGGTATTACGTCGTACTGGGGTTGACAGTGCTCTGCTCGGATCGTCTGGGAAAAGGTTAAACTGAAATCAGTCCTCTCTACATCGAATATTCACTGGCTCTACTATGTGGTATTGATGTTTGTGCTGTTCCTTTTAGGGACTGGAAGTCTCCTCTCTCAGCTGGACTCGTTTCATGTGGCTGGAAGCGCACTTTTCATCGGGGCCTCACTGATGCAGCATCGATCGATGATCCTGCTGGCCAGGCTTCGCACTGGAAAGTCAGGTAAGCGTGTGCAGTTGTCTTTGCTTAAAACCAGTGTGTCTGCATGTTTTGGGCCTTTTACTACAAATGATGTGTACTTATTTACTGCTGACTATTTCCCAAAGCACCATAATTATTACATTCTGTAGGTGTTTGAGCGAGTTGTGGTCAGAAAACCAAAACAGTTACCTAGGTTAGAAAGCTCTGTAGAGCTGAGCGGAACTGCAGAGTTGGTGATGATTCTCTGTGGGTTCATCACAATGAGCGACACCTTTCAAATTACACATAGTCATATGATCCATATAAACACATTGATTAGTACAGCTTTAACTTAACACAGATACATAATAACCACATGAATAGTAACATGAACCACTGGTCTATTAGTTACATAGGGACTGATGCATTTTCTCTTTGTTGTCTTTTGTGGCGTCTTTCAGGAACAGTGGAGACGCTGGCTCACAGAGTGCCAAAGGGAGGCTGGTTCGAGCTGGTGTCATGCCCACATTACTTTGCTGAGCTGCTGATCTACGTCTCACTGAGCTTGGTTTTCGGAGGCCTGTCTCTCACCTGGTGGCTTGTTGTCCTTTATGTGCTCTTCAACCAGGCACTGGCAGCACAGCTTTGTCATGACCTTTATATTAGCAAATATGAGTCATACCCGATGCATAGAAAGGCATTCATACCTTTTGTGCTGTGAAAAGTTTGTGTGCGTTCCTTATTGGGAACTGTGAAGTCCTAGAAACATGTCAGAGATGTCTGAGGATCTGAAGTAGTAGGAGTAAAACTCACCTGTCTCTCAGCATTGATTGACATGATGCTCTCAACCAAGTGAAGCTGCTCAACAGTACAACACGACAACAGCTCCCAAGTGTGGATGTGAGGCATGGCAGTGCCGGAGAAACATTCTTACACCGCAAAAGTCTCTCCAGGTGAGAGGTGAGCTGTTTCTTAGACACTGAAACACTAAAACAAATACGACATGCTCACTTATTATTATATTTATTTATATACTTACGATGTAATAACGGCGTAACACAAGTTATTTTGTTATAACAAAACAAATATTAATATGAGAAGCTGAGTTTTTTTTCTCTCATAGTGACAATAGAAATATCCTGCTGTTGCGCAAACAGTGGGAAGTTGTTTTTTAATACATATGATTTCGAACTACAACATAAAAGTCAGGTTTGTTGTAATAAAATACTACACTTATGGGCAATAAATGGAGAACTGAGCACGGGAGTGGAATCTGTTTCGTGTTTAATTTCTTTCTGTATAGTTTTTTTATTTTAATTATTTGATATGTTGTGCATATAGCTAGGATTTGAGGAATCCACTGGATGGTGATGTTTTAGATTTTTGTAGTTAAATGTTTATTGTAAAATAATCACCACAGATTATTCAGACTTGTGTAAGTGGTAAGAGATTCTTGCAACCACTGAATAAACATATAGCAAGCATTTTAAATGTTATTAACACATTTAAAGTTAAGCCTTTTTAATTAGTGTATTCTATAACTTGTAGTGTCAGACAACCTATGATAACTGAATGTCTTTTTTTTTTTTCTTGTATGTCTTTAAAGCATTGAACTCATTTTCAACTATATTTGCATGACAAAAAGACTGTCCAATCACTGAGCTGTCCTGTGCGTGCGTCATCCTACGATCTTACGTCACTCCTTTTACGGTCCAATTATCTCTTTCGTTTGGTCCTAAAAGCGGCAGCAAGATTCTAACTTCCGCCCTGAGTTGGCTCGGTCGGTGTGATCGTGACGTGTATTACTGAGGAGTCCCTAGGTTGCTAGTATGAAGTTAGCCAGTTGTGTTGCCGATGATATTAAGTGATTTGCGGAAGACAAATTAAAGCGCGAACTGTCTTTGGTCGGTGTTTTGGAAGCAATAATGCCTCTCATGGTCGACGGAGGAGATGGACGGGCTAATAAAAATGTGATGTGTGTCTTGTTTCCGCTTGCTGCCGTGTTTTTGTTGTCTGTTGTCGGAGTTGCTGCTGTTCCAGAGGAGCACAAATCAGCCGTCCAAGAGCAACCTCCACAAG
Source organism: Macquaria ambigua (assembly GCA_008360985.2). NCBI lineage: Eukaryota > Metazoa > Chordata > Actinopteri > Centrarchiformes > Percichthyidae > Macquaria > Macquaria ambigua. The sequence goes on from VMKM01000989.1 coordinate 60,413, forward strand.
AGGTAAAAGATTTAACTTTATTATTACCAATTAAACCTTTTATCGTCGTCGGTTTTGATGCCGGTGCTGCCGCTGCTTCCTAGCGCCACCGAGCTAGCCAGCACATGCTAACCGAGACACATATCACATTGTGTTCCGGGTGTAACGTTAGCTCAAGTAAGGTAAAGGTAAAGTTAGTCTTCCGTCTTATATATGGCTAGCAAAGCAAATATTTAAAGGGAAGGAAAGATAAGATAACAAACGGAACACGCTGACATTTAACACTTTTGTTTACATTTTCAATAATGTTCTTTAAGCACGCGGCCTCACTTAAAAGCTAGCCAGGACAGACGTGCAAGTTTGACTTTTATTAAAAACTGTGTGACTTAGCTGACTGTCACTGTGTGTTCTTGTGTTGCTTTTCTTTGCAGAAAGTCGCGAGTCCCCATCCAGCAGGCCAAGTAGTTTCTGAAGATGACTCCAGCAAAGGAAACCTGGGTTTCATCCATGCCTTTGTGGCCTCTTTCTCCGTCATCATCGTCTCTGAGTTGGGAGACAAGACATTTTTCATTGCAGCCATCATGGCCATGCGTTATAACCGTCTCACTGTGCTGACAGGCGCTATGCTGGCCCTGGGATTCATGACTTGTCTTTCTGGTTAGTAGAAGTGGATATTTTCATTTTGCATGCACCTGTAATGTAGAGTTATTCCTCCATCTTCCTGAGAAATAAGTGATTGTTTTATACCCCCCCCAGTGCTGTTTGGCTATGCCACCACCATCATCCCAAGAATCTACACATACTATGTGTCCACTGCTCTGTTCGCCATCTTTGGCCTTCGCATGCTGAGAGAGGGGCTAAAAATGAGTCCTGATGAAGGCCAGGAGGAGCTGGAGGAGGTCCAGGCAGAGATCAAGAAGAAGGATGAAGAAGTAAGCCAAATTTTTACTTTAAAAATCTAAAATGACAAACAAATCCCCAACAGATCAAGTAGTACAACCCCAGGTTGACTATAAGTCAATATAAGCAGCCACATAAACACCCTCAGTGTGGGTACTGTTTCAGACTGGTAGCACTGCTCACCGACATGAGGCTCACATTACTTTATCAGCAGGAAAGCTCTTTCTTCTTCTGAGAAGCAACAACACCCTGACAGTGAGCTACTTGCACATGCAAGGATACTGAATACTGAAACAATGAGTTTCATGTGTCAGCCTGAAGATTTAAATGTTAAATTGAACAAATCCAAATATAATGCTTTAACTAATTTTTATTACTCTTACCCAAGGCAGTTTTAAAAAAGGTTGGAGTTGTATTGAAGCCATGGGAGCATAGGGGTTTTACTGTTTCATCCAGAGCTGTTGTGGGTTAAAGTAAAGTTTCTCAAAGGGATCTGCCTTACATCTCATGACCTGACCAACTGATCTGCTGTTATAAATCCTACCTGTTATGGGTGGTCACATCTCTCTGTCTTGTACTCATATGAAATGGCACCATTAGAAGTGCAACTGTTGAAGCACATACTTACTCTACTGTACATTGAATCAAAGGTGTCCCAGATAATTAATCAAATCTAAAATTGTGTCCTGTGAAGTAAGTGAACCCTGACAATTTTCTGTGTGGCTAGTGGCAGGTACAGCATGTAGGAGAGTGAAATATAATAGGTATGAAAACATTCCCATATTTTAATATGTAAATGGATCGTTACACCCAGTGTTATAGTAAAATCACTCTGTTGTCTGTGCAGCTCCAGCGGTCCAAGCTGATCAATGGGACTCCAGATGTGGAGGCTGGATCAGGGGCTGCTGTGCCTCAGGGAAAGTGGTCTTCCAGCTTCATCTCACCCGTCTTCATCCAAGCCCTCACCCTCACCTTCCTGGCAGAGTGGGGGGACCGCTCGCAGCTGACCACCATTATTCTAGCTGCCCGAGAGGTTTGTTACATTTACTCTAAGGCACAGTGCTGTGTTTTTATACCATGCAGTGTATCTTACAGCATATCGAGTGTCTGAAATTTCACCTTGGGTGGCCCCAGTGCGAAACAAATCCTTTGTTTGTCTTTTTGAGCCATACTACAAACAGCAAATTTACCCTCACTGCGGTGTTAATCCACTGTTGATAAAATATTTAAGGAAGGGAATGTATCAATTTCTTTAGCTTCAACATGAAAGACACCTTTTTTTAAAATTCCCAGGATCCATTTGGAGTTGCAGTGGGTGGTACAATTGGACACTGTTTGTGTACAGGACTGGCTGTGATAGGAGGGAGAATGATCGCCCAGAAAATATCTGTCCGAACAGGTGAGATCGTGTTTTGTTGTTGTTGTTGTTGTTGTTGTTGTTTTTAAGCAGGTTTGTTCAATCTATTTTCACGATTCCAGTTCATCCTTTAAATGTACTATACTTACTTGTATCTGTTGAAGAAGCAAGTTACTTTAAAACGCAGTGGATCTCATTCTTGAAACATTTGTAGACACAGATGAGATGTTAGCTTGTGTGTACACACAGATTAATAATTTTTTTTTTTAATAGGATTCATTAATATTGAATTATTTACAAAATGTTAGTAGGTGAGAACCGAATTTATGAGTGGCAGGGACCACTGCTAAACAAATGCTCACATTTTTATACATTTCAAGAACTTGTAAATAAAGTAAAATACTTCCATAACTATATGTTTACTGTAATTAAATGACCTTTTTTTTTTTTTTTTTCTTGTTTTGCTTCCGTAGTTACAATCATTGGAGGGATTGTTTTTCTGGCGTTTGCCCTCTCCGCCCTGTTTATCAAGCCAGACGCTGGATTTTAATCGGACGAAAGACTTTCAGGTTTACTCTGTACATACATGTAAAATTTGGTGAAGTTGCTGTAGAGAGACTGTAGTTTTGACTTTGTATGTGTCCAACAGAAAGCGTGACCAGCTAAACGGAGAGCTAAAGTCTCGTCCTCATCTCCTAGGTAGCCTCTGTTCCACTACAGTCCACTAACACTCAGTTTTGTGGGAGATTTAGATGTTGAATGCTTTAACTAATCAGTGTTTTATCTTTGAGTACAAGCTAATGAGTATCTCCAGTTAGATACACATTAGCTTAGAACAGAAAACCCTGGAAACCTTTCAGAAAGTCTGAAGTAAAACCCTCAATGAGAAGAAAACGCTAAGTTACAGAGGCTAGCTAGGAGAGGGGAGCAGGTCTGTTGGCTCTCTGTAAGAGCTATATTGTCATCACAAGGCGTGTGAGAGAAAGAAGACTAGATTGTTATTGTTACCCAACTCTAAAAGGTTCTGTGGCTCAGAAACTGAGCCTGACGCATAGTACTTCCCTCCCGCTCAGCCATCTCACTAGACACTGAGTCTGTTTAAAAATGTTTGCCTTTCTTTTGTTTTGTTTTTAAATGTTGAGTGGTTGATTTCCATCTTTTTAACATGAGCCCAGCTGCTGTCAGGTTACTGTTGACCGAGCTGCCAGTTTCCTCTTACAGGAGTTGGCTCGTGCTGCGTGGTTGTTTATTCCGTCTTGACACTCTTTGCATTCAAATCGCATCATAAGTGGGCCTACTTTATGTAAGATTTTACAAGCACATAATTAAGAAACTGTTTTTGAGATCTGATTTAAGTTGAGATTTTATTTGAGGCAGAGCTGTCATCGAACAATTTCCCTTAGTTAATCCTCTGTTTCACATAGGAGACAGAGACCTGAACCACTAGAATACCTCTGCGTCCAGGTGTCGCCATACCTATGTTGGAATACCTGTGTAGGTACAGTACTCAGAGAGCTATACCACAGCTTTAAAATAGCTTATGTGCGCCTCTTCAAAATGCTTATCACATACTGGAGATGTTGATTGGGGTACTTCATATTTCCAATAATGACATGGATCATGTTGATGAAAGGCCAGTAATTACCTCCACAGATTTTCCCACACAGGCTAACTCTTCCTCAGTGATTAAAGCCATTTCCAGTACGAACCTCGCTGCCTTCATTGTTGCTGCCCCGAATCCCATGTATCAAGTACATCAGGTACAGAATAAATGACAGCCACCATGTGATTTCTCCTACACAGAACTTGGTATAAGTCACTCCTTTTGCCATAAGCAGCTGTGTAGCTACAGTGACACCTGAACATGGCAATGTAATTGAAGCCTACATTTCACCTTTTATTTAAACTGGCATCTATTTATTTAGCTTCATTTTCTTTCCTTTTTAAGCACATGTACTGTAGAAACAGAAAGGGCGGGAGAGGTCACTAGAAACAAGGAATGGGAATATCTTTTTTAAGTGAACAGGCTAAAGCTGCATTGTCAATATTTGACAGGCTGTGCCCAGCTGTGAAATACTAATGTTTGTGATACAGGTTAGTTGAAACGCCTATGCTCAATAAAAATGTTTCATGTGTTGTCTGATTTCTAAACCAATCATTTGTACTGTACTGAGCTGAGTGGCAGCAATGGGCACATCTCGGAAAGCAAGACAACAAAGGCGACAAATAGATTCAACAGAACACCAGAGATGTTTCATTACAGTTTTATTTTCAAATTGAAGGGGCGCAAACGACTGATACATTTGCCTTAAAAGGTTATGTTTTAATTTATGAATGGTTTGGCTCAAGAAATAAATGCAAGGCAGCAGGCACACGCCTGTGAAAAGTGCTTTTAGCATTAATTCATGAATTACAGTGCAGCATGGGATTGTTTACTGAGAGTGCAACCACACACAACAGTGGGCCTATTTCACATACCTGCAAAGAAGTTTATGTCTGGTTTCAAACCCTTAGAGCTCAGCTCAACCTCAAACTGACCAGCAGGGGGCAGTAGGGGGTGTGAAGAGTGCAAAATGAATCCTCCACCCTTGAGCCTCATAGCAGGAGAAGATACACTGAACATCTTTACATTTCAGTGGTAAATGTACAGTGAAGCATGCAGGGCAGAAAACTCTAAATCTGCGGTTGGTTCTGAAAGTCACTTATTGTGCTGACAAAGGTATCAAACCCTTGGTACCACTTTCTAATAAGGCCATCATTTAAGGAGGAGTTTTGAGTTGTAACTAATGGCTTTAATTAGTGGTTGATAAATGATTTACTAATGCTTCATTAAAAAAAAGCTTATACGATTAATCAACTAAACAATTAGTCAGCAGCTGGAAATGCCAAGCATTTGCTTATTCCAGCTTCTACAACATGAGACTTTGCTGCTTTTCTCGTCTGTTTTATATCATTGTAAACTGGACATAACAAGACTTTTGAAGATGTTACCTTGAGCTCTGAGAAATTGCTATGGGCATTTTTTTTTACTATTTGCTGGCATTTACTAGACCAGTCAATTAATACAGAAAATAAGCGTCAGATTAATCAAGTCATCTTTAATAGTTGCATCCCTTTTACAAGGTAAATTAAAGGTACCAGGTTGTTCAATCCACTGGGTGCTTACCCTTTGGATTTGGTAACAATGCAGTAATAAATGTTAATAAGGCATTAATAAAGGGTTTTAATCCATCAAGACTACAGTTTTAAGTTGTTAAAAAGATTTCTTTTCCAGATCATCTGATTCTGATCTTTTTATTTATTTTTTTAAACAAGTGGTCTAACCAGTCAAAGGGCACTTTTGCAGTCTGGCAACCCATATATTGTTCTTTTTTAAATGGCTTATAAAGCATTAGTAAATTATTTACTAACTATTAATAAAGCCATTAGTTTTAACTTACAGGCTGCTTCATTGGAAAGTGGTACCAAACATTTCAAACGATACCCAGCCGTATTATCTGGGCTGAAACGTTGATGCACCTGAATCAGTGCCGTCACTGATTCAGGTGCGACCAGAATCTGTGGGATTCAGTGTGGATTAACCCTTTAACAACATCAGGTGCTGTTTTTGGCCTGTTGAGTGTACTGCGGCAGTAAATTTCATGAGCCAAACAATAACGCCACACAAATATGAACTGAAAACAGAGAGAACACTGATAGACATTCAGATTCTAGTACACAACATTTAACACAATGCACTGTGTCCTTTCATTTAGAGCTCGCCTTCTGGAGTTTCCCTCTCTTTGGATAACAAAACATTTCCACTCGTTTTTGTGACATGGCAATGACCGACTAATAACTTAGTGTCTTCTTTTAAAAAGCTTGAAGCTTCAGAACCCTTACATTTGATAAAAAGTCTTTGCATAACCATAAACTCACAAGTAACCAGCTCTTTCTGGGGGAAATAAGCTCAACAACAGTCATTGTGTGTATGTCACAGTTCGTTTAGATCCTTCATGTTCCTAGATTTTTACGTTTTCACATTTAAAAAGCAGAGTCGTTACTGTGTTTAATGTCATGTTTGTAATATGCTAGCTCAATGAGGTCTATTCCGGCAATAGAAAAATAATTTTCTTCTCTTATTTACTGTAGTATGCCCTATCATACATTGTGCAAAGTCTCCCACAGCCACACGTCTCCTCGTGCTAAATACTCGTGTTAATGATATTTAATTACATTCTTGTAGGTTTATTGCACCACTTGTATCCCACTCCAGAGTTACTCCAGGTCTGTGAGTGTTTAGCAGAGAACTGTTGTGTGTCTTATTTAAATATCGATATGTGTTTCAGCACCACAACCAATTTTAAAGAAGAGGAAGAGAGATCTAACTAGATGCTGTCTTTATGGAACTTTATGCAGCACAGAAACAACACAGTGGAGAGAGCAGGTATTAGGGACTGTATGAAAATTATTAGACGGGGAGGTGGGGTCATTTTTTCTTTATGCTGAAGCAAGGGTGGGCTGAAATTTTTTTCTTCTAAAACATGCCTTTTTATGTGTCATGGATCATAAAGGTGCTTTCTGCCAACATTCATGTCTCAGTAACAGGACTTTATTTTATACCAGAATGTCAGTTTTGAGAAACAGTAGATGTGGATTATTATCGTTAGTTGGGATTTAACACTATTTCTCTAAAGAGCCAGACATTTCTTGACTAGCTTATGGTAAAGTTAAATGTATCATATAGATATAATATAATGCATGTTTAGCACGACCTGTGCTACTAAAATATTACAGAGCTGCTGCCTCATTCAGTGACAGTGGTGATAACTGTTCATTTAGTAGCTCTTGGTTCAAAAATAGAAAACAGCTGGAATGCTCCGTAAACAGGACGCACCATTTGTTATGTTTACATTAATTTTGGCATCTGATAACTCCACTCCTAAAGTGAGGGGAGGGTCCAAACCAAATATCAATAACCCTGGGGAGGGTCTTGCTTTTTTAAAAAGTCAAACATTAGGTTCAGCCCCCCTCCCCATCCCAATAATTTTCGTACAGTCCCTTAGATGTCTTATCTGCAATTTGATAAATGAATGAGTGAATGGATGAATAAAGTGGCCATACTCCAACATGATGTAACATTGACGCTGAATATATTATGTGACCAACTATAATGTAGGCTGACAGCAGCTCCGTAGGCACTACATACTCCACATAGGCCTGTATCGTAAAATAACCAGTTAGATATGAAATAACTTTAGCCAACAAAGGCAACATGACAACCACTTAAAAACAGACAAATTACATGAATATGATGCAAGCCAAATGTACTCTGAAATGAGTGATTAGAAATTTAAATACACAATGGGAGCAATCTCCCAATTAAGTGACACTAAACACTAAACTTGAAACAAACAACTTTGGAGTTAAATTCAAGCATCATAATGCCAAAGTAGTAATTAAGGTTAAAAGAGCTTATCAAAACCAATTTTCTACATGTTCAATCACACAAACTGAGCTGAACTTCAGGGTGTATAACAGTAGAAGCAGCTGTTACATGTGATAGTTTGTTTCTCCCCTGACAGACCATTCCTTCCCCGACAAACCCAAACGGAGTCACTTTAAACTGTCAGAGAGGCTACTTGGGCGTGCCAACTCATAGGTCCAATACCCCATATCTCATATAAATGTGGGTCACTATTAGCATTTGTCCATTGCTACTCAAGGCTAGGCTTAAACCATGCACAACTTCTATGGTACATCACTCACATTTTAAACAGGGGATGAATAATGTTTTACTCTTTCAGTGCTTCACAGTGAAGGTGTGAAATAAGACTTTCAATTGAACACATCCCACTCTGTCTGTGACAAGTTAGGATCGCTATAAAAAATAAGAATTCAATGTGACATGGAGGATAAAGCAGACTTAAATAAAGTCGTTACTGGACTAATGTGCTAAACCGCGTTTCCCCATTATGAACACCGTATTCAAACATTACGAGATGCATACTTTAAGTGCACATGGTATCACCTTGGGCCAAAGGTCAAAGACTGACTTTGTATGGATTTCACCAGACACAGTGGCTATTTGTTGAGCTGGGCTGAGCTGTCAGCTTGATACCATCTGACGGTAGATCAGATGGTGAGGAGGCTGCCAGGCAAGCCTGCAGTGGATTGTAATCTCCTCAATGTCATCATGAGTTTGACAACAGAGCCCTTCATTCAGCAGACACCATGGTGGTCTCCATTTTTCAAATGGTACAAAATAAGGTAGGTGTATTCCAACTATTGCTCATGAAATATACCTCCAATTTAGGATATTCTGTTCTGATTGCTAAACAGTGAAGCAGCTTTTTACCTTCTTGCAGATAATTAAGAGGGTACTGGGAATTTGCCAAACCTGTCTTCATGCGTTTTTTGTGGATTTGGCTTTATAATAAGTGGCTATAATATATTATTTTTATATCAACAATGGATCATATGACTACTTGTATGCTACTAGCTACTAGCTGGTGAACATAGTGGAGCATTTAGCAGGTAAAAAGCCAGATATTTCCCTCAGGAGTCGGTACAGACAAAAACAGAGTTATAAGGCGAGAATATTAGACTTATAGTTGTTGGGTGGACACAAACATGACTCTAAATGAATGATAATGTTTCTCTGTATCTGCTGGTGCTGGATGTGTAAATAAGCAACTGTTTGATATATCAACTTAAAAAGGTGATAATGAGTCAGTGTTGTGTTCACAGCTTGTTTCCACTGCCCCCAAATGGCAAAAAAAAAAAAAAAATTGATTATTGCACTCACAAGGGTGATCGAACATGCGGAGAATTGCAAGAGGTTTTAGATGAATTAGCATAAGTAATGCAGCTGCTTTATCAAAGCATGACATAGAACCAGAAAGCAAAGTTCTCATGAGACAAACTTCATTCTAACCACTATACACTGGTTAGTTATGAGGCCTCCGTCTTCCTGATGGTGCAAGGAGTTCAGAGATGAGGGGACCACTGCTGCTCCAAGAGCTAGTTAAGGTGGTTTGGGACTCGCATAGACCCGACAGGAAGTCCCCCAAAAAGAACTGGAGGATGAGGGCGCTTGGGAAAAGCATGTCTGGGCTGCTCTCCTAACCCTGCTGACCAAGATAAGTGGCTAAAGACCGGATAGATGATCAGACTGCCAATGAGGAAATCATTTGATTAGCCCCATGCTAACAAATAATTTCACTCAACTTAGTGTGAGAATATTAGGTTCATATTATCATAATATTAGGTTAGGATTTTTAAAATTTCAATATATTTTAAAGGGATAAATATTTATAGCTTGAATGAAGCCTCTTCAGGTACCATACAGGCATTATGGGATGGCTCTGAAATGGAGGGATCTCAGCAGAAGTGCTCAAAATAAAACAATAAAAATATGAGGGATTATGTTGGCAATCTTATTGTTTCATACATTTAGCTTAACCATGGTAGTCTTCATTCACAAAACTTGGCTCAAGTTGAGTGTAGTCTTTAGTGTGTGGATTTTAACACATCTTAAAAAGCTTAAAAATACTTTAAAACACTTCTCTATCATTTTGACAGTTTTATGAAATTCTGTGAAAATATGGGTCAAGGATTAAACAAACTGTGACACAACAAGCAGCATCGGCATTGTCTGCTATGCAGACACACAAACACATCCCATAGGAGAAAGGAAGTCTGTGAAAATATCAGCCACTGAGCATTTTAAGATCTTTTTTTCTTAGAGTACTAGAAAAAAAGCATATTCAAAGCTGCAAATAACAGACTACGCATTTCATTTCATGCATCATATAAAATATTAGTTCTTTCTTTTTCATCATATTTACATAATATATTACACATGATGTTCTGTACAGTAAAAGTTTAATCTACACCACATTCTTAAAAATATTTTCTGACCCATAATTATTTTTACATGAAAAACAAGAATAGGAGAAAACATCCAAAACAAACAAGCCTCTGGCTGTTCTGCAGGACGTCCTTGAAGCTCGATAGAAGCTTTTCTGCATTAACTGGAGAGCTCTGCATCAAATAATCCTGTGAGGGCGACTAGAGCGCACACACACACACACACACACTAAACACACAGGGAGAGGGGCCAGGGGAGGGGTGAGGGGGAGTTCATTACAGGGATTGAGGCTCCCTGTTTTCTTGGAGAAAAGGCTTTGACCCGGAGCCAAAGCCTACTGTCAGAGCCAAAGCGGGCCCAGTCCTGGGTTCTCTACAGCACTTGGTGCGCAGCAGTTAAGTGCAAACAGCAAAAGATCCTTGTGAGGGGAGGGATGCCACGGCCTGCCCATCCAATCACTCCTCAGCCTCTGAGGCATGTGTGCTGCAATTACAGCAAGTAGGCCCCCGATACAAAGACACCCACACCTGGATTTGGCTCACTCCACTTCTGATTGGCTTTAGCCAGTTACTGTGGCTGCGTAGCTGAGCGATCAGACAAACTATCTGCCCTGTGTGGGGCCAGTTGCTGTTTCTGCTGTTGTAACTGCTTCTGTTGTTGTTGATGATGTTGCTGTTGTAGCTGCTGTTGCTGTTGTAACTGTTGCTGCTGTTGGGTTGTGGCAGTGAAGGTACCCTGCTGCTGCAAAGGGAACGCTGCCTGCAGGATCAACTGGGTGGACTGGTTTCCATGAAGAAGCCGAGGAGCCTTAAGTGAAAAATTTAAATTAGCTAGATCTTAGGAAGGAAATGGACGTGCTGAGTCATGTACAGCAAGTCAAGATGTAACTTAAAACGGCATTAGGCAACATTTTGGTTTGGACATTTGAAATTATGACCCTTTTGAATCACTTTAAAGAGGGTTTGCAGTGACACCACTTTTTCACACCCTCCTCACAGACACTGAGTGGCAAAACAGACTCACTGTGGCTGCCATGAATGAAGAGAACTTTGATACAGAGAAGCAAACAAACAAATATCTTGATAAAGTAAGGCCACTGGAACTGACACTAATCAATCTGCGAGTTACCTGTAGGAACTGTGTTTGCTGCTGGGCCAGCGGAGCCTGCCCTGGCTGCATGGCTGTGACCTGTGACTGCTGCTGTACCTGCTGCTGCTCCTGCTGTTGTTGTTGCTGCTGCTGCTGCTGCTGCTGCTGCTGCTGTGGTGGCTGCTGGGAAATGCTGATGGTCTGGGTCTGGCCCTGCTGAGGAGCGAAGGCTGTCACCACTTGTCCCATAAACATGGTGGTGGGGACCATGACCCCACATGCCATCTGTCCTGTCACTAGTTTGGTGAGCAGCTGAGGACCGGCAGGAAACCTGTCAGAGACAGGAAGTGGGCAAAGGAAACATGGAAATAAAGTTAGTTTTCATTATTGCACCAAGTGGTGGGCAGCATGGCAGTGCAATCAATGAACTTAGATATAAAATGTAACCATGACAATAAAATGAATACAGTTTTCAAATGAAGATGCAAACCTAATCTGAGCTGAACGGTCCTGAGCAAATGTAGCCACAGCAGGAGTGTTGGGACCAGTATTCTGAGCCAGGCTAGTGGCAATCTGGACCACGTTAGTAGGATTTTGTTGAGGGATCATCATTGTGTTGTAGAGAGACGCAGGCAGTGGATTTTGTTGAGGCTGCAGAGTGAGAGACGCCCGCTGAGACTGAAATACACAGAACCAGAGGAAGTGAGATCTATAGCATACTGGATGGAAGAATCTATAAGAAACTAAATGAAGCTATGAATACGGTGTGACAGTGAGTGGCTGTGTTTAATGAACGGGGAAAAGGAGAACTATTTAGTTTGTCTGACCTGTGAGAGTGCTGTGCTCTGTTCCCGTAAGAGTGTCTGTTGCTGGGGCTGGGCCTGGACTGCATGTTGTTGCTGCATGCTGTTCTGCAGAGGCCCCGCAGAGACCACCTGGCCCTGCATGCTGAGCGTTCCCCCCTGCTGCACAGCGCTCCCCTGGGCCATCTGAACAGAGCTGAGGTTTAGTCCTCCAGCTCCTTTCTGCAAGAACATCTGAAACATACAGCATGGATTCTAACTCCCCCTGAAACGATGACAGCAAAACATCCACCCAAACAGCAAATAAAGAAAAAAATTTGTTTATTAGGCTGTATGTTCAGCTCTTCAGTCTCACCTGCAGGCTCTGTCCCTGCACTCTCTGCAGCTCATCCTGGATCTGCCGCAGCTCATCCTGCTGCCGCTGAATGTTGGTCTCGATCATCCTGGTCCTCTGCTCCAGCTGCTCTTTCAGGTTTTGCATGGCTTCTAGCTGGCTGCAGAACTGCACCATTGACTGTCAAAAAGCAATGACATTGGGACACACGCAGTAAACGTGAGAACATTTGTATCTGGCGTAGCATGAGACGAGCAATTCATTCAAAGCAATATCTATGCTGACTTAAAGAAAAATGTAATTATACAGTTTATTTTAGATTCTTTTAATCACATTTGGGTTGCAACTATGAGCTAGTTCCAGAGCACTAGAAGTGTACTTACAACTTTGACTAATTTTACATTTCTAGCATCGGCTCTTGTGCTGTTGATAATGATGTTTCTTGCACAGTTATGTTCTTTTCAATCAGGCAGTTTGGTTTGTGCTCAGCAAAGATTAAGAAATAAAATAAACTGTACACATTCTGTATGTTATCTTTTCCATTTGGGAATAAATGAAATACTGAATAAGAAGAATTGGCAAATGAATTGTTCAAATCCCTTCAATGCCTCAATTTATCAGGAGCTTTCCACCTGCAAAACAGTTCTACACCACTTTTTCGAGTGCTGTATAAATCCAATAATGAGGCTTCACTGACAGAATCAGCCAGATTTGGGGTGCACGAAAAGCTGGTTGTCTGGCACCTAAGATAAGATAAAATAAGAATTAGTCTTTAAAACAAATGAGATGAATATCTTACTTGGCTGGTCTGAACTTGTTGCTGCTGTTGAGGCTGCTGTTGCTGCTGCTGCTGCTGCTGCTGTTGTGAGACCATGGATGGCGCCATGTTCTGTCCTGTATTTTGGGAGCTCATCGACTGCTGATAGAATGAATACAGACGGCAAACAAAAACAGTTCAGAGTACAGTACTTGAATCTCCTCATGCCTAATTAAATGACTTTTACACCAGACTGTGTTCTTGTCCCTTCACCGACCTGACTGCTGATAGATGATCTCCGTTGTGATGTCATCTCCACGGCAGAGACAGACTGGCGACCTGGCGTGCTCCTATCTCCCTGAAGCTTCATCTGTGATGCTGAGAGGGAAATACAAACAGGATGCACAGATTTAAATCTGTTGGGGTGTCACATTGCTTGATAATGAACAGCTGTTTGTTGAGGGTGCTTACAAGCTGGGTCAGACACGGCGGTGTGCGAGGATTTGTGTGAGCTGCGAGACGAGGCCGAGGGTGTCCGGCTGCGGTTGAAGCGCTCTAGAGCCTCCTTCAGGCTGGAGGTGTTGAGCTGGGACTCGGAGCCTGAATCCTGGGACTGCTGTGAGGCGAGGGAGAAAGTCACTGTGGTCAGTGTCGGCTCTGGGTCTCCACAGAATACTGATCCATCATCCCACAATCAATGTTAGACAAAAGTCTCACCTTGTCTGCTGTGATCTCAGGTTGTGACTCTTCAATTCCAAGCTCTCTGCGCTGTTCTGCTCTTACTTCAGCATAACTGTAGAGCAAAGACAGTGAATAAAATACACTTGCGATGATGCCTTTTTCTACTCTTGTATCTAGGAACACAAATATCGTCGGGTAAATCTTCCATGTACCTCACAACAGTGTGTGTGCAGACAATAAACTCGGGTCTGGAGTTCCACTGGTGGTAGGTGATGTAGTAGTGAGTCTGAAGCCAAATCCACTGCTGCCCTTTGGTGAGGAATCTGTAGTAGCAGGACTTTCCTTTGCCATACTGCATTACTACGGACACACAAGGAGGCAGAGAAAGCTCAGAAAGAAGCTGATAATTGGAGATCAGCTCAGTTTAATGAAGTCTGACAGAGATGTACTCACAGTGTTCATGGCATTTGGCCAGTGTCTCCAGGTCATCTACATGGTAGTAGTCATATCCGGATGTACCCAGGACCTCAAACGGGAGGTAACCAATGATGGGTGGAGCTCTGGGCAAACAAAGAAAATGTTTTTGAGATGAGTCATTGCAAGACCTCTGCACACCTTCTTCCCCTGTTAAAGCACACATACTGTCCTGTGCGTAAGTCATCACACACCCTCATTTAGGGGCTAATTATCATAAAGCTTTCACAGTAGAAGGAAAAAAAGGTGTTTATCCCAAAAAAAAAAAGATGTTTTATGTTTACCAATCAAACTAAACAGTCAGACTCAGAGACGTGTTAAGTTTTAGAACATTTCTACCAACCATCCTGCAGTATGTCAAGACTAGTTGCTGGTCAGATGTGAGAAGTGCGTTGTGAGTAACACACCTGTAGTTGGGTTAATTTGGTCCAAAACAAGGAAAAAAGAAGACACACTGTTGCATTTTAGTTCTGGTCCGGTTCTTGTTCACACTGCTTTATTACAAACGAACCAAGAAGAGTAAACATGACGTCATATAGACTCAGGAAACTCTCTGATTGGACAGTTTTGGTGACGTCATCCTGCATCATCAGGACCCTCGTGGGAAAAATCTAATTCCAGTGACCGATGGCAGGTTATGCTGCACTTTACTGCTCTTTATATGTTTATTTATCTTGTCTGGAGTCACAAAGTGCTGACAAGGAAATAACCGATTATGATCATTGTTATTCGAGATCGCAACTGGACCTCGTATTTCAGAAATAGTGACAAATGGACAAAAAAATAAGCATTTTGTATCGCAATACTAATGGGGATAGTTACTATGTGGTCACTACATTTCACTCACTTTTTATTGGGTTTATTGAGATCTGCTACAATATACGGAGTAGGACACAAGCTCAACACTTTGGCTATGCGTCGCTTATAAAGACCAGGAGATGGCTTCTTTGACAATTCACAATCAGCAGCTGTATTTAATATTATTATTAAACACACATCTATTCTTACACAGTCCTGTGGTAGGTTTGATTATAAACACCTAACAAACCGCAACAGAGTCCAACTGCAAGCAGACAGTAACCCAAATCTTCAGGTGGCCTCGGACCAGTTGTTTAGTCCACACCAGAGTTTGATTGAATTTGAACTGAACCAAACAGCTTAGGTGTGAAAGCACCCTTAATAAATTATCCTACGGTAAAGGAGTTACTGTACAAAAACATACAACACAAACAAAGCAAAAAATATATTTTTACACAATGAAGAGACTGTACCTGTGGTCCAAGAAGAGAAATTTCCACTCTAAACTATGTCTGGAGGTGAATTCCTCATTAGGCTCTTCTACAGTGCACATCTCCTGTTAGGGACAGGGGTGGAAGTGTAGAATGTATTTAGACATTATCCACATTTATTTAAACAAATACATACACTAAAATATTAAATTATGAACATGCAGGAAACAAGATGAGTCAGATTTAATGGGTCATATTCTCTAAAAAGGGTGGTGTTCATTGTACACCTGCTGTTGCGTTGCACAGCTTTTGTTAACTGCCACTTGCCGTTTGTCCAGCACTACTTTGCCTCACAACTTTTGATGACGTTTCTGCTTCTCTGTCATTCAGGTTCCACTGTCTCTGTTTTAATATGACCATCTTGTGTATCATACCATGATGCTGATGGGTCATCGTTTGATTTTATTACACACTCAGTGTCACTCAATTTCCAACAGAGTCAGTCAAATCAACAGTAGCTATTTAACTCAGCGGGAAGAAAGATTTTATACAGTGTGAAAGTGTTTTTAAACAAAAGAAAAGTGGTTGCCGACAGGGGACTGAACATAATGGCTGACAGGAGCCCAAATGTGTTTGTCTGAGGTGACTGGGCAACCATCGCTGTCGAGCCCTGTCCTAATTAAAACAACCTTTTTCAAACCCTAAAGCATGAAACAGAATGTGTGTCAACAAATAAAAGGAGAAGTGAGAAGTGGAAGAACAGCCACTTACCTTGATAAACTGCGGTTTGGCAAGCCTCACAGTTGCTATGAGACACACTCTGTCTTCAAAGGCAGAGTGAAGCGATCGCTGGATAACTCCTTCAAAACCATTTCGGGTACAGTTAGGCACTGGTGACAAATGAAACATCAGAAAAAATGAGACTTTACAGCCAGAAAAACTCATCTCGAGGTTCAGACAAGTTGTGTACAGTAGTGGAAATCACCATTATTCAGGGACTTGAAGTTTCCAATGAACTTGACATATTCATACACAGGGGGCTCTTTGGGGTCGATCGTTCCTCGGAGCATGTGGCAACAGAACTCTAGCTGATTTTTTGCTGGAGAAAAGAAAATCACAAAAATAAGAATTTACGAAAAGAATTGGCACTTGGGATGATTAAATATACCCATACATGATATAATAGCCTAATAAGACAAGTAGAAATACCATGATACAAATAAAAGATTCCACTTACTTTTCAGATATTCTGGCGTCAGTGTCTCTCCTTCCATAATATGAGAGGACAGAGCCTTGTACACATCTGAATGCTCCCCCATGGGCAGGAAGTTCAACAGGTTCTGATCCACAAGATCAGACTGAAACACATCAAGATATCTTTAACACTAATTAATCTTTGAGCATGTGTAGCTTTAAACATTTAGCTTGTAACACAGGTGGCACAGCTGACATGTGGGCATTGACATAGATCTGAAATATTTTAAAACTGTAATACTTACTCTATATTATCATTAATTCACATTATACTCACAGGTAAGTGTTCAAGTAGGGACGTCACACTCTCAGAGGCGTAGATTATATTCCCATCAGTCATAATTGCAAGGAAAAATCCATCTAACGCCTGACAGAAACAAAATATACTCTTTTAATTCACTTATATTCAGAATCAGAATTAGAATCATGTTTATTGCCAAGTAGGTTTTCACAAACAAGGAATTTGCTTTGGTATATTGGTGCATAAATAAGCATAGTAGAGAAAAATGAAAAATATATAAAATAAACGCAAATAAAAAGCAAGAACTAAAAAAAAAAAAAAAAAAAGCAAGTCGAAAACCGAAATATTTGCATTAAAAATTAGCTGTGCTCTTAGCTTACCTCCAACATCAGCTGAGTGAACTCTTCATTACTAAGAAAAGGAGGCTTCCAGTCTTGTCTGATCTCAGTTGACTCGGACTGAGCAGCGATTTCTGATAACAGAGACATAAACGTGTCAGCAAACAGGTTCAGCTGAAGAGTGCCACCCACCTGGCTGTCATGAGAGTTCCTCACCTTTGTGTTTGTGCAGGAAGTCAATGCTCTTCTGCAAAATAGTGGACTTGTCCATCTTCCGGGTGTTGCCCGGCAACATGGTACCCAGCTCCTTGATAAGGACATTGAACTGGTCTCTGCGTTTCTTCTCAGACTTGTTACGGGACACACTGTGGGTTTAGACACAATAAGAATAACAACACGTTTCTTTTGATAACATACAGTAGTTTGGGCATTGTTTAAAGCTACATTAGCAATGCTGCATTATTGTGAGTGTTCTAAAAGACTACAACTGCATTCATGTTGGGCAAATAAGCCACATCTACATGAACTTAATTAGGAACATGGGACAATCTGATGTACCTCTACTTCATGATTTACAGTAGGTAGGTAAGATAGGTATGTCTTTTATATAAAATATTGCTTAGTGAAGCTTTAATAATCACACAAATACAAAATCAAGTCAATTAAAACTGTAACATCATGGACAATGTTATTAATTACACTGAATGTCTTTGATCTGAACACACACCACAGGGATCTTACCGTTTTGCTTTGTCCTTTTCATCTTCTTCCATTAACCCATCAAAGATACTGCTGTCATCCCTGCAGAGCAAACAAACCAACGGATGAAGAAGATCCTCTAACACTGTAATTGTTCTCCAATGATCTTTTATGAACACTTTGATAAGAGAGTCCTTAAGATTTTATGTTGAGGTAAAAGTAGGAAAGAATAAAACTGAACACATAGACCTTAGACGCTGTATCCCCCAACTAACTTTTATCTGGTGCTGAAACAATTAGTCGACTGATCAATCATACATCTAATTGTGATAAACAATTATAATTAAAATTAATTATTAATCTGACAAAAAACATCACAGTAAATTGAATACATGGGTTTTTTGGACTGTTGGTCAGATAGAAAAAGGTGGTTTTGACATTTTATAGATAATAAAAACATTTGGCTCACCGGTCAATGCTCGAGGTCATTTTGTATCCTGTTCAGGGTCGCAGTGTTGGAGAGGGGTCTTTTAATCGTGAGGTAGACATTTGTGAATTAACCTTTGAGGATAAAGACCACATGAAATGACAACCTGCAACAGCTTCAGCACCTCCCAGTGACTCAAAACAGTAGACAAATTCAAATCTGATGGGAAAACTAAATCTTACCTTACTGACAGTATAGCCAGTCCTGTGAGAGGATGAGGAAGGTGCTGCTGGATGAAGGCAGGGTCTGGGTGGACACGCTGTGGTGGTGGATCTCTGCGAGTCTTGGAGGAGGAGAGTCACTCAAAGTTTCCTCGATCAGCGGGCAGGAAGTTGACGAGAGGTCTTCAATGAGCTGAGTTTTTCGTCTGCTTCGGGTGTGAGTGTGGCACATGGCAGCAACATCTGAGTCTATAAGAGGTTAGAAAAACACACATGTTGTCATTGGTGAAGTGTAATATCTCATTTTGTAATCTTATCAATTTGCCCGCATAGCAAGATCAAAGAGATCATGGTAAAATATGATCTCACTAAAACCCTGTTGCAAATATGTACTGTGTGTAAAGTTTTGTTTAATTGCAGCTGTTTTACTGTATGCTTCTGTGCTATTTACGTCTTACTTGTTTGCCTCAAATGTATTCAGCAACTGATTTTGGTGTATGGTCTTGGAACAATTTGACACCATCTCAGAGCAGCTGCCATGTTTTTCCAGTGTAAAAATTGCCACCCAATAGCAGCTGAGCAAGTGGAGCATTCATTCATTCAGGTGTATGAAGGGAGTGACATTTTAATTTAAAATATGCAGTGATAAGAAATATATCATATGAAATATACTGTACATTTTTAGCCATGTTAGCGGCATGGCTCTAGAGCTAGCAATGTTGATCCACCACTTTGGTCCAGACTGAAATATCTCAACAACTATAAGATGGATTACTATCAAATGTTGTACAGACATTCATGGTGCCCAGAGGATGAATCCTAATGAGTCTGGTCTGGTGTATCCTTTTCCTCTAGCACCACCACAAGGTTTTGTGTGAAATGTCTCAACAACTATTGGATGGATTACCATGACGTTTGGTAGAGACATTGTTGTCCCCTCAGGATGAATTGCAATCACTTTGGTGATACTTTAATTTATGCCCAAAAACCTGCAGAAATTTGCCATTAAAATAGTTTGATATGATACGAGACTAAGATCTTAACAGCAGTTAATGCCATTAACTTTGCCATAACATCCAAATTAAAGGTATCATACACTGCTCTGCACTATTCTGTACAGCTGGGCGATAGAGCAGAATTTTCCCATCATCCACCTCAACTGGCAATAGTCAGTGAAGCAATGAATGAAGCCCCATTTTGTGGATTTCATTGCAACTACTGATGGTGCACATATAATGCTTTCAAAGGTAAATTATTGTCTCATGTTTGATCCCCCGAATGCTGATGTGTCAGATACATAAAAGCACCTATCTTGATTTAAATCAGCAAAAAAAACAAAAACAAACATACAGTCATAGATTCAGCCCATCACTGACTTTGTATTCTTCCTATTGCCCAGCTCCACTATTCTCCTTACGCAGGTAGGCCTACAATAGATTGTCAAATTAAAATGAGGAAGCCCGCTGGGTCTCTAGCCTAAATATTTGACCCATTTATTTCATGAACCAGTTACTGTCAGAACCTGTGTGGGAGGTTTTCTCACCATAATGGCCTATTTGTATGGGTGAGAAAATCCCTTCAGTGTTACTCTCCTGTACCATGGTACACGTGACATTTCCATTCATACCAATGAATGTTTTAGTTTTTCATATTTCAGGGATTTATACTAACGTCATATTAGCTAATATATACGTACAAGAATAATGTAATTGAGGTCTGTTATTGTGAGCAGCATTTGGTTAAGCCAAACAGCATAAAACACACCTGCACTTATTGATATAACTGATATAACCAGCCATTCATGTTCAAGGGAAGTCCCTAAAATACCAATTTCATTTTATTATTTTTGCTTTGTATAGTTCTTTTTCATATTTAACAGCACCTAGGACTACTGTTACCATTTTATAAGCAATAAAAGAAAACATGTTTTCAAAAGACAGTATCATTGCCCACATAAAGATAATAAACTAATAGAATAAAATACATTAAAAAAAAAAACAGACTTTGAGGATTTTATGTGATTTTATCATCAACAATTAACCAAGGATCATATTCTATTTCAGAGGTTTTCAAAGTGGGAGGCAGGCCTCCACAGGGTGGCTCCAGACAGTTTCAGTGGAGGCTCAGTGAATGTAAGAGAAAAAATATTACATTAGTTATCAAAAGGAGATCACATAGAATAGCATTAATGTGTGTGATTTGGTAGTTCAGAGACACAGAAGTTTTGGGGAATTTTACTGTTTTTCAGTCAGAAACTAATAAATGCCTCAGGACAGACCTTTTTTATTTATTTGGTGTAGTCTGAAGTTATGTCAAACAGCAATATTAGGCTATCTTGGCTCAATTGTTGAGTGTCTATGGGATCAAATAACATAATCATGATCCTGTAGGCATCCAGGAACCAAGCAAAACTAAGCAAGTGAACTAATGGGGGGTGAGGGGGCGCCTTTTTCCAAGCTTTGTCTGAGGGGAGGCCCACAGTCTCAGACTTTGAAAACCCCTGGTCTATTTAATGGCAACACACATATGCAAGGGAAACCCTAGTCAGCAGTACTTATGTTATTGTTATAAGAAAAACATTTAAGGCTTTAATGAACTTCCTGCAGGGTTCATCAAAACAAGGAAAGGAAGTCAGCAAGGACTATGAGTATTTACACCTTCATGTTAAGACACGCAAGGGAAAAAATGACAGTAAGAGGAGGAGTAGGCTTTATCATGGCTCGTTGACTCTCAGCTATGCAGTGTTATTTTACTGCTCACTGCATGTGACTCTTTTGACAGAAATAAGTCCCAGAGAATGGGTGCCTTATCTAAGATTACTGTTTTGTCAACATAAGCGGCCAACTACACTTTGCGGAACTGTAAAGGGAGTGGAGGGTTGTAGTAAAGAGCTTCATCAACACACTTAGTACTTATTGAAAAACACAAGCAGACAGCATTTCCATTTCTGCTCTACAGCATCTTGAAAGCAGTCAAGCTAACTAGAACGCAGACCAAGACTGAAAAAAAGGCAAAAAGAAACACTGGATGCCGGAAAATCCAAAAAAGACATGAGTGATATGAGAGCAAAATAAGAGGAGGAAGGAAAATGTTAACCACTGACACTAGTGTATCAGCAGTGGTTGCAGCAGTAGCTGCAGCGCAGAGCGAGCGTTGTGTAAGCGCAAGAGCAGAGGTTGTATAACTGTGATGTCATCTGTGCTTCACTGACCTGCTGGCCCAATGACCTACTTTCCTCCTCCTCCGATCTAACTTAATCACAGCTCCACAGGCAACACCTTCCTGTTCTTACCAATAACACTACACTCCCTGTCAACATGAATCATTTAAAAAACGACCATTTTACACAGCAAGTACCTCCACAAAAGGTGTGAGCAGGGAATAGCACCACCTGCATATCACATTTCCTCATTTCATCACATGATATGCGAAGGCGTCCTGGTGTTCCCTAAGCCTCAGTGGGCACAGACGTCAAGGAAAAAAGCGTTGCAGACGTGTAAAGGTGCTGAATTTTCAACAGCCAATTATCAGTTTTTAGTAATGTCAACCATGTAGACTAGCAGACGTATTCAAATTAACACACCTCACACATTCAGAAGTATTTTTCACCCTGAAACACATCAAGTCACAGACTGAAAACACTCTTATCATTTTTCTGTTGCTCACACAGCATTGTTGAATGTCTGTTGAGAGTGTGTGTGTGTGTGTGTGTGTGTGTGTGTGTGTGTATATGTGGGTGTGTGCACGCACACTCAGATGTAGGGCAGCAGAGCTCTGAGGATATGAGTCACTCTGAAGTGGATCTATGGCGCCGCTCGTCACGCATCCCCGCCACACCCCGCACTCCGATGCCAGCACAGCAACGATGCCAATGGGCAACACCATAGCAACCGGCCTCACCGTGCGGAGTGAAAATAGCCTGGCTGAATTCCTCCACAGCTGATACTCCCTCTATCATACACTGAGAATTATTAGACTACAGAGAGTGTCGAGTCTGTGGATGCAAACCACTGTGACAGGTCGACCCGTGCAGCACTTCAGCAACACATGCGTCATGTAAACATTACTGTGATGTTCTTTCGTTCTGCATCACTTAGAGGAAGCCAATCACAAGCAATCCCACCCATCCTTATTGTATTATGAAGCAGATTCTCTCCATCAGGGAGAGTGCTTTTACTATTAAATTAGGGGACACGGCTAACTGAACAGAAAAAAGATGAGGTAACAAAGGAATGAGAGAGAGAATACAGCAGAGCTAAATAGCTCTCCCTTATGAATCAGTAAGCTCAGAAATTCAAATAAGAGGTGGCATATTAAATGTAGCCGGTGATGAAAATCCTAATGTAAACCAAAGACCAGCAATCAATATCCAGCAGGGACACAGCTTTTGTACTTTTATGCTCCACCAGACAGGATAATATCACTATTAGAATACCGCTCTAATGAGGGCAGAAACTACTTGTTCATATGCAAAGTCTGTATCAGTAGTCCTCAACGCAGAGGCAAGCTAAAGCCTCAACCAGCTTGTTTTGCCATAGTTCTTTAAAATTTAAATATCAGGATGCATCTTTTTTTATTCACAATGCTACCAAATCAAGCCTTTCTATTATGCTAAAGACAAACAAATGAATATGATTTTTTGAATGAGATTTGTGCCATTTGTCTCCTGCCTTCGAAAAACATCCATACAACTGACAAAGACAAAAGTACATTTCTTTTTAAAATCTGCTTGTACTATTATGTGGTAGTCTGATTAGGACAGCAACAGGCATATGTTAGGTAATGCCCAGGTAACTTTCTATCTTCAGTAATCTTCAGGAAAATGAATCTTCAGCCATGCTAGTGGCAGTGTGTTGAGTTAAATGCTAACGCTAGCATAGCAACATGTTGACAGTGAGAATGCTAACATGCTGATGTTTAGCAGGTTTAATGTTTACCATTTTCACCATCTTAGTTTACCTAGTTAGTTAGCATGCTAAATTTTGACTTGATGATGGCATTGGATGAAAAGTCAGGGGATCAACGTTTTTACAAGTCATCCTCTGGGGAACATGAATGTCTGTACCAAACTTTCATGGCAATCCATCCAATAGTTATCGAGATATTTCAGTTTGGACGGACCGACGTTGCCATCCCTGGAGCCATGCCCCTATTATAGCTAAAAACTACGTTTGTATACATGTATACACATACATAGTTGACAGTCAAACAAATTGAGTATATTAGTATACTCAACCAGTTTGGTTACCCAAGTTATCAGTTAAGTCATCAGTCAGATCAGGTGGCCTATTCGTCTTGCTGGGGTTTTTGTTGAACACCTCATAGGAGGCGAGCTGCAGACAGGGTTCACAAATCAAGTAGCTGTTGAGTCAACCAGTTTTTTCATGCCTTCACAAACTGGATCTGAGGACTGTCTAGGCTCTTTCATTTCAGTGAAAAAAATGATGGAAATTTCCTAGTACAAAGCATAGACTGTATACAGTCTATGGTACAAAGACCTATATACTTTGGAGTGTTAGTTCTCAATGGAGCTTATTAAAATAGTCATCAACTAACTGAGTGACCATTTTAGCACTAGTGTTTAAATTCCCTATAATACCCAAATTATCCAATATTATTGTTACATTTTTCAAAAAGGGACATTTTTGTGGAACTTTACCACCTGTCTGCAGGCAGTACTGTCTGGTAGGTCTTGTATCACATGGCTAGGTAAATTCTGGTGCCATAGCAACCCTTGTGTTTTCTTCATCATCCACGTCACATCCTGACATCTGAGAGCAGGGGATTTGTGAACCCTCAAAGATCCCAGGTGTCTCAACATACACCACAGCTTTTACAAGAATTATAGAAAGACTTAAAGAGTTAAATTCAGTTAACCATTTAAAACTCACTGGTACTGGTAGACATCACTCTGATACCATACTGTCTGCAACAAAACAGACTTGGTACTCAGGTTAGCAGCAAATAAGGAGGAGGGGGATGTTCTTTCTTATTCGGCTCCAAGTGTTGGGAACGATCTAGGATAATGTTATGCAGTTTTTAATAGCCGGCAAGCAACAAACTCACTGCCAAGGAGGTCACACAAATCAACAGAAACACATCAACAAATAATTTACTCAGTCACACATCCTGTCTGAGGCAGCACCAAGGCCTGCACATCCTGGTGGCATCCACACAGCAATCAAAGCTGTGATTCCCTCAGTTTACAGCCAGAGATGTTTCCTCATGACTGGGATGTGAGATGCGAACTGAGTTTTAATAATGTCATGGTCATTCGGTAAAATCCTCAACACTGCCCACCATAGTGCTGCACAGTTGTACCAACTAAACCCTCAACGCTGGGCAGCCAGCTGTGTTTCCACTCAATGCACACACATCCACAGGCCCAGCTGCACAAAAGGAGTCTTTGTTTTGCATTTTCTCCCCGCAGCACACAGACAGGAATGTTTGAGAGGCAAGCAGCAGTGGTTGGAAGGGGCCCCTTGACTGCTGCTGGCCTCCTGTCCCAGCGGAGCAGGAACTCAGCCAGGGGCCTCATGCCGATGCCAAGTGAGTCACTGGAGTTCAGAAGGACGACTGGCAGCACAAGAGAAGCAATCAAGAATGACTATAGACCTGCAGCCCTGATCAAAATATATGACTGACATGACCACCGACACTTAATCTGCTATATGAGCGCTGGATGCTAACCAGCCAACCACTTAAATAAGAATATACCTTTAGGTCCCACAATATACAGAAGTAGAGCTCTAAGCAAGCTGAACATTAGAAACCGAAATAACTGATGCAGTTACTTGACTTTGCTCTATGTGAGCATATGGCCTTGTCCTTACCCAGAAGACTTTGCACCACATTATATTATACTCAACAGATTAATGTGTCAAGGCACGCCCAGCCTACTTTGTCCAGGACAAAATCACACTTTATTGACTGCAGTTAATCTCAGATAAAGAGAGCTCTTCCACACTCCTCACAAGGCCCATTTAGACACGCAATGTAGTAAATGCTTTTACTTGTTGGTATTGTTGCGGAAACAAGTAGTCAATTAATCAATAGGCGATTGACAGAAAATAAATCAACAATTTTAATAACTGATCAATCATTAATCTATTCTAGCTTCTTATATCTGAGGATTTGCTGCTTTTGTCTACATTGTAATTTAAATATCTTATCTATCATTGTAAATCGAATGAGTGTTTGACGGTTGGTCGAACAAACAAGTACTTTCACTATCTTTTGACTTTTTTGCAGACTAAACGTGCTGTTGCTGTAAATCAATAATGAAAATCATGGTTAGTTACAGCCGTAGTTATAGCGTCATGTTTGAAAAGAACTCCAAATTACTTTTCATGAAATGTCGTGCTGCCTACTTGGGAATTTCCAGAATATTTTCTACACTGCCATGCTATTTTTGTTTATTTATCTTATTTTTTATCTTCTGAGACAGACACATACAGGTCGGTCTGGTGTTTCACTGCAACTCTCCCTTCTTTGTAATTAAACTGCTGACAGGTTAATACAAGGTATGTTTAACACCCAGGTCAAGATTACATAAAAATAGATGATTTAGCCTTTTTTGTACTTAACCTTGGAATTTAGCTAAATGCAAACAAGCACACACACACACACACACACACACACACAGCAATATTAGCAATACAAGCTAATCAAGAGTATCAGCAGATGCAGTGAAAGAATACTAAACCACTTTTAATAGCAGCATCTTATCATGAGAAAATTATTTGAAATGCTCTGGTGAGTCAGTCAACACCATGTCAATTCTATACGCATTATACTCAGGAGAAACAACGACTGTAGATCAAAAATAGACCATCACTGAAACATGGATGAATAATGTATCTGTAATAGCTCTCCTGGTGAATTAGGCTTCAAAAGACTTAATTAGCCAATAGTGTCCATCTCCTCATCTGACTGACCCTAACACATTCCACAGCCGCAACCAAGATCAAACTTCAGTAGGTGAAGTCCAAGATGTCTTACCTGTTGTCTTTGAGTGATGGTTAATTAAGGAACTGCTTCATCTCATGACGGCTGAGTCTGTAGGCAACTCTTGTCTGAATTCCTCACCTGTTGAACAGAAAGAGAAAAGCCACATTTACAAATGAGAGGTTTGGAGCTAAGAAACTCACATTACTGAATCAGAACTAAAACATCTGGGTCATTGTGAGCCTCCCACAGCCCTGCAGAAATAAGAGAACAGCTCTGAACACACACACACACACACACACACACACACACACGCACGTCTCTTGGATTCATTCACAACCCGAGCCCCTGGCCATCAGCTGAGAAGGAAGGGGGTCTACTTCCAGGCATCTGCTCCTAAAAGTGTATTAGTTATTGTAAAAAGAGGTGCTTAAGTTGTGTGTGTGTGTGTGTGTGTGTGTGTGTGTGTGTGAGCACCAGAACTTGGATACTTTATAACCCTTTTCATAATAAAGGACTTTATCATACTTACAAACAAAACAGTGTCATAAAATGGTGTTAATATGCTACTCATGATAATATACTGGCCTCATGCTACTATACCATTTATATGAAGTCCTGCCATATTCTTACAACACACTGTATGTCTTCTTAATTTATTGAGACCTCGAATATCAACACAGAGAAATTCTCACACTGAAGTGGAATGACTGAATACCAGGCACAGCATTTATTAGTCAATCATGCTCTTGATAGTGGCATGAACTGAGCTGCAACTTTCTACCTATTATGTTCATTGTCAGTTTAGTAAAAGAAGTTGTATTTGTAATGTAATTGTATTCTATTTGTTCAAAAACAAATCAATTAATCAACTCATTGTATCATCACTAAATGAATGCGTGTTCCAGTAGACTTCTTTAATTCTGTAGGCCAAGTCACCGGTCTCCTATTGCAGGAAAGTCATTAAGCTCTTGTGAATGACAACAATCCCCACGCCACATCTTTTGTTAAAACAACCAGTTGCAGTTTACAAAACCGTCAAATGTATTTACTAATGCCCAAGCGAAGTGCTGAGGAGCTACCACCGATGACACTGATGCTACAGGTAACACTGACGCACCTCGACCCCCGTCACTTTTTAGGGAAAACCCAAAAGACTTGACCCATTTTTGCTTGATCATAGTAAAATCAGATAGCGTCATTCTAAGACAGCATTCAACTGCCCCTGATCTCCATGTAGGTCAACTTTTTTCCATTTTATAAGAAACAACTGCTCTCTGAAAAACACTTAGCAAACTTTTGTTGTCTCGTGTATATTTAAAGGTGATACATATCAAAACACACACAAACCTGTTTAAATCTCTTAAATTGTTTTATATTTATCCTTTTTATACTGCCTGCCTGCCTGCGATTGTGTTGGGAAATGTATGATTTAGATTGTGTGTGTGTGCTGTGCATCCAAATATGTTGTCCAGTCTTAATATCTATTGTGGAGTTATTCAGCTATTAGATCAGTAACCCATTTTCACTCATTTAAAAGTTCAACATCAGACAAGTCTCCCACGTTGCCTCGTCAGCTAGCATTACTGTATCATGGTTGCACGTACGGAGACAAACTAAAAGACGTGTGTCATTTGTCAAGTAATGGAACATTATTTTAATGAATTGGTTGGTGATAAGGTTTGTGAAACAACGCAAAGAAATAACTGCTGACAAAGTCTGTGAATCCGATTTGCATCTTCGAGAGGAGGAATCCTCTCAGCTCTTAGAGAAAGGTCAATCTGACAAAATGCTCATTAAAACATTGTATTTTTACTTTTTCATAGTATGGTTTAGAAATGTTTACTATGTTTTATGTCTGGCCACTATCACTTGTGGATGGATTTCGAGGATAATACTTGTATTATTATATCTCAACGTAGCTTATGCCATAAAACTCTATTACATCTAGTCCAGCTACACATTAAAAACACATAAAAGGGTCATACAGGTGCACTGGGTGACCTATTCCTTCATTACAACGAACATGATCAGTGTAGTTCCTGGTGTGTGGAAGTGTGTTTCCTGTCAAGTCTGTAACAAATCAACTCTGCAGTGATTGGCTAGCGAAAAAAATACAAATGTTATTGTACTTCATTAGATCATTTTAAATTCTGCAACAGTTTTAAAGGGCAAGCACAGCTGTCTCATAAAGCCAGCTTCAACAGATTACCTCACAACAAAAAAATCATGCATTTCAACAGGCAATATATCCCAACAAACAGCATTAATTGGGGTGTGTGACGCAGACTGCAGACCAACTACTGGTGACACCAAATTATCTGCTGCAGGGCCGTGAGCGGGAAACATCAGTCTGTAGCCAAAACAAGTCTCTGCTGGTGAAGTCAGCATATTAAATGGCTGTCATGGCAAAGTAACATGCCGTCTCCTAAATCTGCAGGCAATAACACCACGAAGAAGAAAAAGCTAAATGTAGATGATCTGATATTCTACACAAAATCAAACACTTAAGTACTACAAAAGTAAAGACTGTCACTGTTGCCAATTTATCAAACCCTGCTTTCAATAACAACCGCAAGTGTGTGACCCCATCACCAGTCAGGTCCTCTAATAAAGTTAAAAACCCTCTGCTATCCCTTTACCTTTTACAGCGATAAGTAACAGGGATTCAACTGCAGGAGACTCCCGATGACGTCAAAGTCAGGCTCCCCTCTAGCAAAGACAGTGTCAAGTCTTTAACCTCATGATAGCAGGTCCAGCAGACTGTAGCAAACACATGGCCCGCCTCGACTAATGAAATCAGTTATATATGCCGGAAAACTAACATGAAAACCTTGTACCATGTAGCATGTGAAATTTCTCACTGATGTCAGTAGGAAGATAACCCTGAGGTAATGACGCTATATAGAAGTCATCCTTGAAGACACTGAGAATGTACAGTTAATCCACTGTACCGAGCCCAAGGCCTTGACGATTACACAGCCATCAACTTTTTATTCCATCTGAGCTGCAGAAGCAAAACACATAATCAGCATTATAGACTATATATATCGGAAATGCCTGATATGACAGGCATATAGTAATTACATTATTAGGCATAACATAATAATGTAATCTGTATGTGAAAAACATACAAAATTCTGAAACAACACGAACCTGATTCAGATATTCAATATAGCCATTTATGTCTATTTGTCTCAGTAAATTACTGTGACAAAGACTCCATATTTGAAAAAAACAAAAACCTATTCTGATGACATTTTAAGGAACCAAATTAAAACATTTTTTCATAACATGAATAACAGCCATTACTCTTAACCATTTGTGTCATATGCATGTTGCAGCTTCACAAATCAGACATATCTGATCCCCATATCAGACTACATAACTAATCATCTAGCCCATGTCATCTGAACAGGTATGATCCAGGTCCAAGTCACCTCTCAGACAACACGTGGCGTGGTTGAGACACTTCTGGACAAGCCGGACAGGTACAACAGCAAATGAATATAGATGAAGTGACTATATGATCAATTTCATATCTGTTGAATGGAGAGCAGCAGAACAGATACATGCGAAAACAAGACTGGAGAGAAACGCAGCTGCCACAGATCTATTAAATAACACCGGGGAAAACAGACATACCCTTAAAAAGAGGCAGTAGATGTGGAAAAGACTGTGCCGGTGAGGTGTGTGCGGTTGTCAAAAATGTTAAGTCCCCTGAACTAAAGCCAGCCTTGAAGTGACAAACCCAGGTACAGCACATCTATCTGCCGGTGATGCCGGCCGGCAAACCGGGCAGTGATTGCTACACGGCTAACACCACCTAGCTTGCTGGCTAACGTCAATTACAGCAACAAAACAACAGCTTAATAGTTTGCCACACTTACTGCGACATATGACACACACTGTCAAGGCACCTTTATCCGTGACAAATTAGACAGCCGTTTTTTCCCCGCTGACTAGCGACTTTATATTGTAAATGTTGCGAGCGTTCAACTCGCCTGCAACAATGTACTGTATGTATGTATGTCAACCCACTTTTAGCTGGCGCTAGCTAGCCTAACATGCAGCATTAGATAAGAATGTGGGTCACCGGGCCTTTGGCCAGTCTCTGTCACCAAACAAGCACAAGCAAAACTGTTCCGTTTGCAGCTTTACGTGTGCCAATAGTACACGGACAGGCAGCAGATATAAGCGATAAAAATACGGAGCGGAGTTCGCCGATAAAGATGTCACACTTACCCCGAATAGTCTTCCCTTTCATCGGGATATCCCTGCACCCAGTGGCGCTGCTGACGGTTGACTGCGCAGGGCTGAGGCAGGCTGACTGGAGTTAGAACTGGAGCCAAAAGGGCCTACCGCTATACTCCAGATAACACACATGCCTGGTTAGAGGGAGGTGATCGACATCCAGGTTTAGTTAGATTACCTGGATTGGACAATGGTCACACGCAGGTACCTGTGTTAATGTACTGTTATTGGATAGTTTTATGTTGTTACAGTGTAGCTAAAATATGTCAAATTAAATTGAACCACTTGTGGAAAGGCAAAGTTCAAATGTGTTTTTCCCCTTCTTTAGGCAAATAATGTTATATAAAAAAAACTCTACATAGTATGGCTTGAATGGCAGATTGGCCCCATTACTGTAAATACTGTTTCTTAGAGTAGCCTACTCTTCAAAAGTGCTGCATCCCATCTTCTTTCTAAATCCCATTTGGAAGATATTTTATAGCTTATAGGTTTATAACGCAACTTCTTTTTATAGTTATCCTACCATTTGGTAAACCAGACAGACAGGTATTGTGAGCCTGTGGATTTTGCATAAACCTTTTGTGTTTCCATATTTATGTATTCTTTAAAGAATATATTTATGTATTCTTTATTTTTTTTTCAATGGAAACACAAATAAATTCTGAATAGCGAAATACTGTGTTGTTTATTAACAGTGTACGTCTCAGTAACAGTGACTGCTCTTTGGACGAGTGTCATTGGTTTAATTGGCCATCAGACTGTTTTAGCATTTTCCCCATCTACGGCGTGGCACTCGTTGCCGTGGCAACAGCCAAAATAGCAAAAGCTGCAATACCATTTTTGGCCACATTGATGGAGTCAATAGGCTAGAGGCGCTGTTTCTACATTTAGGTGAGGGAGAGATTAAAAAGATGAATTTGATTGCCATACAGTATAAGTGTCAAACTATGCAAATTTAATGCCCTTATTATCTGTTACATAATCTGTATCTATCTGTTAGAGACATATCATTATTTTGTCTATTTATTCTTTCCATAGTGAAGAGGCAGGGACAGAGGGCAGTGTTCTGTGATATTATAGAATCTAAAGCCAGGTTTTGCTTACCACCTCTGTATTCAGTGATTGTACTAAATGATTTGCATGCATCCGGTGGTTCTCCCGCAAGCCTCTCTTGCAAACAGGTCGTGTCCACCTTAAAATATTGATTTTACATCATGGATTTAGGTGGCAGCAAATCAGCAGAGGCAATCTAGAGGCAGCAAATGACTAAATAACCCAATTATTTATTTCGGGAATAGTAATAAAAACAGTTCTACAATATGAGGCCTGTAAATGATTATTATATGATTTTATGCCCATGTGTTCTTACCTACCTGGAAGGATGCCAAATGGGCAAATTGGTCAGAAATATTTTTCTATTACTCCTGTTGAGACACAATATTCTTCAGTCAAACTGTCAACAATGTTACTCTTGTCACAGTGAGTGCTCACAGGAAACAATTTGGAAGTCAGCCTTATATTATTGATTCAAGTCCAACCTGAAGTGTTGCAGTGGTGTTTCATTTTATTGAGTTGGCCAGAGGTCCTGTGGTATTTTACACAGTAGCTCTTTCTGTTCTAAAATCTAAAGGCTCTCAAACTAATTAAAGCTTTACTGTGAAAACACGTTTGTGGTGAAATCACTATATGTGGCTGGAAACGCATGCTGCATCTTGGATCCACCCTGAGTACATTGAGAAACAGCCAAAAATATTGTGTTCACATTCAACGTGGTGTGTGTGATGCAGCTCAACCATTAAATAATTCCTCCCATGTTGTACCGATACAGAGTGACACACAGAATACTAAAAATTGAACCCTCTTGAATCTTTATGTACCTGTCTGGAACTGTGTTTAAATCTGTTGTCTTTGCAAGCAAAATGCACATGTCAGAGTTTTATTAGGGTGTCAGGTTGATCTGGAATCTCACTACCTCAGCATGAACGCAACAAATCTACACCTTTTAGGATTCATCTTGTTATCATGCCTGTAAAGCTGATCCATACTATAAAAGGCTAATGAACACATATTTAAACCAACTGTAATCCATGGATAAAAACATACATTTGCTTCTCCCTATCTTGTATTATATATCAATATAACTGAAACCACCTTGGATTTTTAGTGGCACAAAGACATCTCAGCTTTATCTGGTTGATAATGGTGACATCTACTGTTGATAACAGTAATTACATATTCAGGGTAGAAAATAACACAACATTTTAGGAAGAAAGCAAAAGGAAAATTAATTTGTAAATTTAAAAATGTAGAAAAACTAACTAAACTAACTAAAACTAGTACATTATGAATTCAGAGCAATCTCACTTCTGTTATTGTCACCAATCTGTTTGAATTCATTTATGTTGAGGAGAATTCTCAGTGTTGTGGGGGTTATAGTTTTATTATGACTGTGTGAGAGGTTGCATTTGAGTTTTATAAATAGGGGTGTTCCTGATCATTATCTCTCAATGTAAACTAACTAATAGTGTCAAAAGACATGATCAATCGAAATATTCCTAATATTCTTGTATCAGTTTATGGCACTGGATGACAGGACACAAACAAATTAAAAAGGTGCAGTTCTTATTTTATCTTAATTATGATCATTTACAACTGTACTTAGGAAAAGTGTTTATATTTAACAATATGTGTACGTTTTTTGTTTTTTTTTACATCAAATAAATTTGAGGTTGTATGTATTTGCATTAATTCATGCATACAGTACCTGTTTTACACTTTTTCCAAATGCAGTGGAAGATTCTTATTCATAATGTGTAGCAAATCAAACGTACACAACTACACCTGACCACATTATAGCAGTTTTAATGCAAATGACACACATACATAACACAAAATAAAATCTGGACAAATGAATAGTATTTTAATCATATTCTTTGTGTACATTCAGACATCACTATACAGCAGTGGCAGAGGGCTGTGGTTGAAGTCTGGATCACTCAGTCGTGGTGCAGCGGATCGGGTCTCAGGGTCTGTGTTGTCTCTGTACAGTAAGCTTCAGAGGTGGAGACTCTACCACACATTAATACACATGATTAGATGGTGTTAGTAGATCCTTATAATCCTAACAATCACTACTGCCGTTAGGATAATGACAGGAATTTCAATGGCAATTAGGGACTGTATGAAAATTAATATTAATATTTTCTTTGGACCTTCTTCTGAAAGTGCAACACCCTCTCCCACCAATATCTCAAAATTGCATTTAACAGTGTTAAACTGGTATAACTCACTCAACCATTAATAAATAAAAGAGATATTTTAAACTTTAATTTTGTCACAATAGCCGCTAATACGCACATTAGAAGTTAAAAAGGAAATCTTTAAAAATGGCATGCTGTTTGGAAGGATTCGTAATAACAAAAAAAATCCAAGTGTATTTCATGTTTCTAAAAATCTGACATAGTGGGTCAGGGTGTTGGCTACTTTACATTAGCCACCAGTTGATTATAATGGGGAAAAAGTAAGACCCCTCCGCATGTAAATCACACCTTTATCAACCATGGTTCATGGTGCACATGAAAGTTATCTTTTTGATACTATTTCATTCTAACTTTTTGTGTAATATTACAAGGGATGGCTGAAACAAAATAAAAAATGTAAGTGGGGTAAGAAAAAAAAGAAAGACTCTTCCCTGCCTTCCTTTAGCCAAAAGAAAAATTATAATACCCTCCCATTTTCCCAACCCCCCTCCCCTCTTAATAATTTTCATACAGTCCCTTAAGCTTTCAAATGTCATTGTAACATGTCTATTTAAGACTGCATCCATGGATGATAAGTTGCCAAAAAGAGTATTACCTTTAATTTACTCATATTCTAAGGATCGTCTTCCATTTCGTGGCTGTAAGTGCAAACAAAATTTCATTGAATGTTCATCATATTAACCAGGGGAATTTTCTTTTTCTTTTATTTCCTGATGTAAACATGTTCATACCCGATAGAGGAAGTAACCTCTGCTCTGGATTCCCCCAGGTCCCTGGATTTCGGCCTGTATAGACACAAAAACCACAGAATTGAACTTGAATAGAAGAATGCCCCCGTCTTATTTGCCATTTTTGTCAGCGTCGCTACAACTCTCCTCCAACAGCAGCAGCCCTCACTCAACCATTCACATCTGGATTTTCCAAAACAAACACTCTCCATGTTTCTCACTCACAATTCCTCTGTGTCCACTTTGTGAATGTCAGTGCTTGATAGCAGTGAGAGATAAGTTCACCTGTCAGCTGCACTAATTTTAGACCATAATTACTCGCAGCTTGGGAAAGAACAACTAATGTAGACAGAGCTCGTACAGAGAGCGGGGAGAGCTGCCCGATATGAAACAGCATTAACATGTGAGCTCAGGAAGGGGAAAACATACGTTGTAGCAGACACATTTCAATATCAACATTTGATACAAACATACAAACGTACAGTGCACTACTTCCATTGTGCATACTGCAGTCATTTTCTATTCATCAGCTCTTTCTGTGTTTTCAACCAAGGATCCTATTGCAGTTGAGACGTCTGAATATATTGTGAAAAGATGTCACACAAAATAGGATTTCATGTCAGTTTGCACCACTGATTGCATACAATTTTTTTGTATGCTAAAAAGCAAAGTATTTGTTTCCAATATCTTTGTTTTATCAATCAGTGGCTGAGAGATTATTTTGTAAAGCAAAAAACAAAATAAATGGAGAGTGAAAGGAGAACCGACGTGGGAGGTACATACGCGCCTTGAGAGTCCTCTCTCTCTTCTGGTATGGAGTTGAGAAACGAGATGCAGGAGAGGGTGCAACAGAGGGGTCTGACAAATACATACAAACACACAGGTAGAGCCAGACACACAGACATGAATAACAGCTGCAGCGACAAAGAAAGTACAAAAGTAGAATATGGAGTCTTCAGAGGCGAAGAAATCTGCTTCTCTCTCAGAAAAACACACAAGAACATGCAACACAGAAATGCAAACGTGATACAAATGCTTCCTCAGTGCAGCAACTTCTCCATTGCAGCCTCAGCATCAGTGTTTTGATAAACACATTACATTCTGCATTATTCACATACCAGTGATGGAGGGGCAGAGGGCAAAATAGCTTCATATTTTAAATAAGAAATATGGCTTGTTGTGGTTGTGTGGGGTTGTAGATTTCAATGAGCACAAATACACATAAAGGACAATAAACACAATGCATGTAAATAATCATAGCTTATTTCACACTGAGTCTGATGCCAGACAATGTAAACATATCACTCTATTTTTGTCACAGCTGCAAAGATACAGCTCTCTTTTGTAGTTTCAGCTGACACATCAAAACATCACAAGAATCATATTTAATCATCAAAATGTGCTTTAATATCTATATTGTATTGGCATATTATGTTTCTGCAACGTTTGCAACTTTTCCCTTGTGTGTTGATTGACATTTGTTTTGTCCAGTGTGAACGACAGACAGAGGAGGTAAGTTCTCATGCAACCGAGAAATAAAGCTGGCTGTGGAGCCATGCTTCCTACACACAGCGTTGCTAGTTTATGAGAACAAGTATCTGACATGCAGAGCACAGAACAAGGGAGACAAGCACTAGGGGAAGATTTCATTTTATATGTGTGTATATTGTGTATATGAGGTCCGTCGCAGTATTTGTCTTCATGCATACGTATACATTAGGGTTCATCTGTGGTGGTAAATGTGTACCTTCATGCATTTTGCTTTGAGGAATGAAGTGTGATAATTTACACAGCTGGTGCTATTGCCTAACAATAGCTCTAACAGTGCGCTAGATTCAGTCGTTTGAAGTCGAGTACCACAAAAAGTGCAGGTCACATATAGCTGTAAAACAATCTGAGGTGCTTTCTTTGGTCAAGCAGCATACTGTAACAGTGCAGATTTATCCTGCTAAGCTAACCGACTGCCGGCAGTAGCCTTATATTTAACTGACAGATGCGAGTGTGGTATCAATATTCTCATCCAACTCTTCACCAGAAAGCAAATAAGCGTATTCCCCAAAATGTCAAACTTTTGCTTTAAGCACTGGTCCCAGTGTCATGAGTTAAAGTACAGAATCAGACCCACCAAAACACATCCATACAGTGCAGATTTATCTTTTGACTTACTTACCACCCCCTGTGACAAGGCTGACCCTTGTGGTCTAGAGTAATGAAATAAAAACTGCACACACAGTGCATGATATTAAAACATTTACAAAAAAAACAAAAAAACAACCACACACACACACACACACACACATACACAAGCAGGTACACACACACAAACAATCCAACACAAATTTGTCATTAAGTTTAATCTTATGACGTGTCTCTGTGGATCTACTCTGACCATTTTAGGGAAAATAATAAGAGAAAAAAATAAGTTGTACTTACCCTTTTACTATTTTCTCGCACTTTCAGCTCCTGAGAAGACAACAAAACGAGTCTTTTAGTTGACGTCACTGTGTGAATCAACAACTATCAACCTTTCACTGTGCCCTTTCATATCAAATCTAGTGCGAAATGTATTCTTTTTTGCTAGTATGGTGACACTCCTCACGAAAACGTTTCTTCGTTCAATAAGAGATTATAGTGTATGAGGTACCTTTGACTTCTGAACCAGCATCAAGACACAGAGTTCTCCTAAGACATCAGATGCCTGGAAAAATGACCAGAAAGAAGAGCGGCTGATAATAAAATAATAATGAATGTACTATAAACTTGTAATATGTGTGTAAAAACAAATATATAAAAAAAAGAGAAAAGAACAAACCAGAGAGAATCACACCTCACTCACCCAAAACTTCAGGTCTGCAGAGAGGAAGGATGAGCACACAGCGTCTATCTGTGGAGCATCACAGAGGATGAAGGACAGCCACGCACACACAGAAGGATCAAGAAGAAAGAAAGAATAAAACGGCGCTGCATACCTGGCTGAGTAGCTGCCTCTGATCTGTTGTGGCTTGCTGAAGTTCTGCTGGAGCACCTTTTGTTTTCACACAACACATATAATACAGTTAATGCTGCTATTTTAATATCATCCTCACAAAACATACAACATTTACGTCTGACAACACCAGTATACTTTTACTGACAGAACAGTAATAATGCATGATGAGATTGTACTAGAAGCTGCAGGTCAGTAGTGCCTCTGCTGTGTCTGACTGCTTTGTTGGCGCTCTGCTTCCGCATGATTGCAATGGATTTCTATTCATAAAGCTTGGATATCTGCTTTTTAAATATTCACTATTTTAAAAAACAAAACAAAATTTCATCAACTCTTCCACTTTTTAGAATCTGTCATGTTAGAATAGACGTCAACACTGCACCAAAACTGATGTTTAAATCCCAAAGCTTGTAAGCCACTTTGACATCATGGGAGGAAGTGATGGTCAAACTACATCTACGCACATCTCAATCATTCGTGACTTTGCGTCAGATAGTAGACACATCGAGTCAGAGGTTGCAAGACCAGAACAGGGTTTCTTGCTGCAAATCTCTGCCAAACTTTCTCTGCCAGCTTGACGTCACATCAGTGAGAGTGACAGTGATGGATGGATGGATGGATGGATGGATGGATAAAAAATCCTTTTTACATGAATCCTGATAGATATTCAGAATATGGATTTAAGTCAGCAGCAAACTGTTGTACAGTAAATCACATGAAAATACAGAATTTTCAAGCAAAATAAGAGAAACAATTTTAAGTTTTTAGATTCAATCTATCAAAAATAACACATAATTGCTATAGAAATATTAGTTGGTATTAATCACATTATTACTTCATATCAACCATATTATCTGAATTGTTGAATTACTAAAATGTTGTTATTATTATTATTATTATTATTATTATTATTATTTGTGGTTTTGCTTCCTTGGGTGGTGATTTTCCAGATTTCCAGATTTCTTAAATTTGAATACAAAGGTATAGATAATTATAATCTTTTTATCTTATACTTTAGTACAATAATGTGTAGGGCTGAGTGAAAAGATGCAGCAGATAGATAGATAGATAGATAGATAGATAGATAGATAGATAGATAGATAGATAGATAGATAGATAGATAGATAGATAGATAGATTTTTTTTACATAGAGAGGAATAACTGAAAGACAAAAAGTTAGGCTACACTTTCAGTCCCTCTGATGAAAAAGTTATTACAGTACCCTTGCAAGACTTTTAGAGAGTATTTTTCTGTCAAAAAAGCTGAGGGTAAAATAAATAAACCAGATTAAATAGTGTCTGACTTACTTTTGCAGACTGGGATGGTGAGGATGAGTAGGGCTGCGACGATGATGCTGGCCGTGCTGAGTGGACTCACGGCGCTGCTGCTGAGGCTGTGCAGGCTGCTGGCGGCTCCGCGCTGCGCAGGCTGGCTTTGGCTCTGGAAGGTCCTCATCTCCCTCTCTCGCTGGCCTTTCTTGTCTCTTTTGGTTCTGTCCGCTTGACTTCTTGCTCTTCTGAGAGTTTCTGTCTCGCGTCAGACAAATATGAAGGCTCGTGTTACCCCCCCCCCCCCCCCACCTCGCGCGCTGACACTTGACTGCGTCATTAGAGCTCCGCGCGCGTGAAAAGTTATTGGATTTGATCAACAGGTTGGCTGAACGTGATGCTCCTTCAGGCAGGTATGAGCGGTGACGAAGTGATACAAATTCAAAGTAAAGGTGAGTAAAGTGAGAACTCCAGCTGGTGACTATCAGGAAATTATCAAGCAATGTTTCTTCTTCTATTCATATTGCACTTCCCTTTGTGAAGGTTACATGTGATAATTTTAGGCAATTTCCATGGAGAAAAATTCCACCAGACTATGTATCCATTGGGCCAAATGTAATGATGTAATGGTAAGTGAATATGAGGGCAGCAGCCTCACACCAAGATGTAACTTCCTGTAAGTAAACTGAATCAGCATTTCTTTACATTACATTAATCAAGATGTCCTGTTGTGTATCATCGCTTTTACTATTAATGTGAAAGTTGGAAGCAAAAATGTGAGAAAGCGTGCACACATACACCAATCACAACCAGACTTTTAGATTTGAACTTTATGTCTATTATTGTCCACTGTAAGGCAAGGCAAGTTTATTTGTATAGCACCTTCCAACAACATGATAATTCAAAGAGCTTTACATATGACATGAAAGGGCACTGAGACAAGATGAAAAAGAAAGAAAAGGCAACATAGAAAGACACTGATTTTAAAAGAGTAGAATTCAAAATAAGCTAAAATTGAATAAAACAGAGTTACAGTGCAGTCCTAGATATGAACAAATAGTCCCAAAGTTAATTTGAGAAATTGCGAGTTGTTTTGTTCCAGATGACTGAATGTTTGTGTCCATGTTTGTCTCTGGGGACAGGAAGCAGACCTGTCCCAGATGACTTTAGAGGTTGGATGGTTCGTAACATAGCAACAGATCAGAAACCATTCAGTGCTTTATAAACCAATTGAATCAATTACTTGACATAAGCCTAAGATCTGACAACTGGACTGATGTGATCCCCTGTCTTGGTCTTGAATTGGCTCTGATTTTCTTCTCATGTGGTCATTTCTGTATAATATTTTGTTTGCACCTCACCTGTGTGATGGAAAAGATACACTTGAGCCACACTGTAATGACCAGCGGTAAGTTGTAATGCGATATGGTATTTTAGAGACATCACACCACTTGGAGCTGATTCTTGTATTATCAGATTTATTACATTTTTAAAATCATATTATAAACACTTCTTACACTCTCATCCAGCACAGTGGCATATTCGTTTTATGCATAAGAAGCATTTCCTGCCAAATGAAGACCCAAACTCAATTTACTTAATATATCAACAGCCATGATGAATTTAACATGACCAAACCAGGAGAAGCCTAAAATGTATTTTAAAGCAGGAATCGTGCTCTTATTTCAGAAAAAAAGCATTATTTTTGCATGAATGTGTTCATCTCAAGGCTCTGGACACTACAGTTTTAAGTAGCAGCCATTATAATTTTGTTCGACATTTAATGCATTCACACTGTTACGTAAATTTAAATCTTCTTCATTATTTGAGAGACTCATTATGGATCATTACTAAATTACCTTTTTTCATCAAACTCAGGTAATGTGTTGGTCTTTGTGTGAAGGCACAAATATCCTCCGGCACTAGAACTCATTTTGATCTGTTACAATAAACCAGACGACATAATAAAAAAACAGCCACTGTCCTGTTTTCTTCAGCAAAACCCATGATGAATATAAGATGAATTAATACGCTATCACAAAGGAAGGAGGGTTTACTTTGGTTGTAATTGGCTTTATTGTTACAAGAAGGGAGTTTGGTTTTATTACAATGAAGAGGAGATGTGGGACAACTGCAGGCGGGATGAGCGACGAGGAGGATTTTGAAGATTTACTGGATTAATGTAGATATTCCATAAGGATTGTGTACACAGACTAATCTGTGATGCATTTTGCGTTGCAGTGGACTGGCACTTTTGTTGCTTACATGAACAAATAAATCTTAAAAAAAAAAAGATAATATAATATCTTGATTCATCTCCTTCATTACCTATTTCATGACATTATTAAGTCATGAAAGCAAAGCATTTCTATTTTATCACTGTACAAATGAAAGATCATTTATTAGGAGGATTGCTGGAAAAACAAGAGGCTGATTTGACAGATGCCTTTAACAACAGTCCTGCCCTCATCACGGCTTTGTCTTTTGAAATCTGATGTGACTTTGTTTGAGCGCATGAGTAGCAACAAATGGAGTGCTTTGGTAATTGAGCAATTCCAGGGAGTCATCACACTCATCCCCACCCTTGTCAGCCTCCTACACTAATCTCTCTGCTCTCTTTAATCAGTGGAGGTCAGTGGGCAAGCATAGCAACAGGATAACAAGATACATTGTTTTTGCAGCTTTGTCACAGGAGCAGTACTTCTTGAGGAATGTTGAGGTGAAATGACACCGTTTGTTAACATCAGTGTTGCTTCTGTAAGTAGACCTGATGTGTTTCTTGTCTCCTGAAAGCTCTGGAGGAGTCCTGAAATGTTGCGACCTTTAAAGAGGTTTCATTCATTAAGAAGTTGACTGGCATTTGCATGCGCTGGTCTAATTTGACTAAAAACCCAAAGGTACTGAGGGAAGGTTACTGTCTGTGATTCACACACTGTCGCACCTTGAAGCCACAACACAGATTACAGTCTTTATTAATTATCTAATTCTAACCCACAAGATTCAAGGACAGAATCTGAAGCTGAAGTGGCTCCAGGGTTTATATAATTTACACATAGACAATCTACAAATTTGATGAATTTTAAATCATTCTCTACATGCTTTTTTTTATAGCTTCAGTATAGTCTTTTGTATTATTTTGTCGTTTGCCATTTTGGGAAATACACGTATTTGCTTTCTAGCAGAGAGTTAGATTAGAAATCCATGCCATTCTTATATCAGTAAAATATGAAGCTAACGCTAGTAGTCAGTTAGCTTAGCTTAGCTTAGCATAAAGTATGGAAACAGGAGGAAACAGCTAGCTCTGTCCGAACGTAACAATATCCATCCACCATCACCTTTAAAGCTCACTAATCAACACACTGAGTGTAAAAATGACAGTTCACCATTTTATAGGGTGGTTATTACTGTTGAACAGAGCCAGGCTAGCTGTTTCCCCCTGTTTCTAGTGATTATGCTATGCTAAGCTAACCGACTGCCGGCAGTAGCCTTATATTTAACTGACAGATGCGAGTGTGGTATCGATACTCTCATCCAACTCTTCACCAGAAAGCAAATAAGCGTATTCCCCAAAATGTCAAACTTTTGCTTTAAGCACTGGTCCCAGTGTCATGAGTTAAAGTACAGAATCAGACCCACCAAAACACATCCATCTC
Organism: Macquaria ambigua; assembly: GCA_008360985.2. Classification (NCBI taxonomy): domain Eukaryota; kingdom Metazoa; phylum Chordata; class Actinopteri; order Centrarchiformes; family Percichthyidae; genus Macquaria; species Macquaria ambigua. The sequence goes on from VMKM01000989.1 coordinate 103,144, forward strand.
TTACACACAAGATGTTTATCTGCATGCTTTGACTGATTGTTCATGATTGAAAACAAGAGGAAAATGAGCAGGGAGAGTAACCTATTAACAAGTCACATCCTCCTACAAAGTCCATTAGTTAACCTTATAAAATATGACAAGCCTCTGAGTTTATTGTATTTCCAAATTGTAGGAATCATGAAAACCAATCGTTGTAAACAGCTGCATTCAGCCCATGTAGCAACACCCAGCAAACTGCAGTGAAACATTTTAGTTTTTAATTTTGTTTCCATCTTGTGCATAAAAATGGAAGTTGCTGCCTTAGGCCAGAGACTAATGTTCAGTGACTGTGTGTTTATTCAAATTTGGTTCGAATTCATAATAATCTCATTGCAAATGTGGCTTTATGAATCTAAAAATGCTGGAAATATAAATATGAAAATATTGTCTTTAGATTAGTTCAGAATATTCTACATTAATACCTTGCCCCTTAGATTGGGTTGCAAGCTAAACCAGAAACAGATGGTTTAATATTACATGTTAATAGGGAAGGGATTATTAACTTCAATCAAAGAACTTTTGAGGAAACTAAACGTAAAGGAGATCCTTGTCATAAATCTGATCATTTTCACTTCAGAATCTTCTTTAAATCTCTAACTCATAATATGCTACTTATGCAGATTGTATCAAGTAACAGAAATCCACTTTGACTTATATTTCATGAGTTGTTGCGCAATTCTGACATATTGTGTTTCACTGTTCACAAGTATCATTGCATTTTATCATCATTACACAGAGTATCACATTCTATCCCAGCACATTCACAATTTCCTGTGCAGGCAGAGCCATGCTAAATGAATATTAGCATGCAATAAGCAATCCTCTTAGTATGATGAATGTGAAATGTGCAGTGTTTCAAAAAGATCCTTCCATCCACATCCTTCTTTTCCATGTTTGCAGTTAAATCCACTCCAGCTTCCTCTGAGATTTTCCATTCATGAAGTAGTTTCTATAATAATACCAACAGCATTAATAGGTAAATAATACAGCACTTATCTGAAGTATACTAAATGCAATCAGGAGTTAAAATATAGTGGTAACACTTTATAATAAGGTTACAAAACATAATTAAGTAATGCAGAACTAAAGCAGAACTCATGATTATTTAATGCAATATGTATCATGAACTCCTGTTTCTCACTATTAAGAAATGATCAATTCACTATGAGTTTATGTGATAAGTTAACACTTAATGGTTCATCAATAATCAATGTGAACTCACAGTCACTTCACACATTCATTTATATAATTAGCTGGAATGCAGTGACCCATGGAACACATGATACATCCTGCATTAAAGGAAAGCTTCGACATTACGGAAAATGTGCTTATTTGCTTTCTTGCAGAGAGTTTGATGAGAGGATAGATACCACTCTGATATCTGTCCATTAAATATGAAGCCACAGCCAGCTGCTGATTAGTTTAGCTTAGTATAAAGATAGGAAATAGTCCGACATGTAACCTGTCCCTAAAATGTCATATTGTCGTTTTTACACTTTGTTTTTTATACGGATTAAACAAATAAGATGTATCGTGTTAATTAGTGCTTTAGATGTGCTGATAGGCAGATTTTTTCTTACCTTTGGACTCACAGCAAGAAAGCAAATAAGCGTATTTCTCAGAATATCAAACTATAGAGTTACCAATCAAGGCAGCTGCTGCATGAAGGTCAAGGCCTGTAGTCATGTGGTCTTTGTTGTTGTTAGAGTAGTTTAGCCATCCAAATGAGTAGTGTCATTATCAGGATTTACCAGTTCATGTCAATATTGTGTTCGTTGGGTCTTGTGATCAGTTTAAGATGTCAGTTAAAGCCTAGAAGTGTGTTGGTCAGGAATTATTTTTACTCAACAACCACGGTAAAACAGTGCTGCTCCAGGAGAGGCTCAAACTCTCAACTTCAGAATCACACTGTTGCTTACTGTCTCACTGCAGGCTGACAGACTGCATCACTTCAGCCTTTTGAGTTGCCATGTTCAACACTGAACTAGTGATTTACATATCCCTGCAATGCTTATATTGATCACCTTGGCCTGTTAGATCTGTTCTTAGGTTAAACTTGGGTGGAGCTATGCTGGAGGTTTGCTGCTTTTCCAGTCTTTGTGCTAAGCTAACCTAACTGGCTGCTAACAGACATGAGAGCGGTATTGATCTTCTCATCCAAAATTGAATAAGCGTATTTCCCAAAATGTCAAACTATTCCTTTAAAGGCACTGGGACACACAGCAAGTATGCCTGTTTGCCGTGTGTGTGGTTTGTATGTGGTGCCACACATAGACACACAGTGTTAACTAGTCTGTAATAAAAGAATATTATCGTTTAAATTTGCATCTCAACTATATTTACCAGTAAACTGTATGTTTTTCTTTTGCAGCAGCCACCTTCAGTCTCTAATTTTATTTCTTCAAATAAATTTCACTTTGCCAGGTCTGGAGAGAAACTCTTCATCTCATCTACCAGCAACTGGCCAAAAAAATAAGACAGTAAAAAGACGACCATGACTGATGGCCCCTCCTACTATTGTCATGGCAACAGCTGCCTTTATCATAGAAATACTAACAGCAATGGCTGCTGAGGTCAAAGTGGAAGCAGTGGAAGGTCACCACATGTCCACAGCAGCAGCAGCGGTTCCTGACTTTCTGGGACTCCCAGGTGGCATCTCTGGTTCTTGTGCGGAGTGCTGACCTCTGGCTCTTCACAGCTTCCTCCACGGTAGGTAAACAGTGAATCTCAGCAATAACAGACTTTAGGAGACGTTGCAGTCCTACTCTGAACACATGCAGTTTCTTCTGTAACAGATGATGAAGATGAAAGTCCTCCTCTGCTCCAACAGTATTTTGTTTATTTTCACAGTTGTGCTAAACAAATGTGCTAAACAAATCTAACAGCTGACAAAACCTCTGCAGCAGTGACTCCAGAGGACTCCTGGAAGTCCTGCTGGGTACACCAGTCTCCTCCCCAAGGGATAAAGAAGTAGAAACTCCTTGTTCATATTTCATTTTCATTTTGAAAAACTTTGGAATCTCTAGTATCTCTGAATTTTTTTAACTGGTTTAAACCTATGTGCAAACTCCTGTAGTGTCTTTCCAATGGCTGCGTCCTCCAAAGCTTCAGTTTGAAGTGATTTCTTCTCAGGTTGGAGTTGGGTGGAGCTGTACTGGGAGTAAAGGGCATAAAGATGTGAGTTTTACCACCTTAACAGAATTGACAAAACAGGGAGTCAGACGGTGTTAAATCAAGCTTGTCTGTACACATCCACACAGTGCTGAGAAGTGAAAACACCTGTGTGGGTGAGCTTCAATAAATAAACCAGAGGCTCATAAATTATCAACCTAATGTCAGTCTAAGACATTTTTGAAACAGAATTATATGTTCAGAATATATTGACAGGCCTTATCACACCTAAATGTAAGTATGATGTGGCACCTTTGCAATAGAAATGTCAAATGTTTCAATATTGCCCTATAATATCAAAACAAAAACTACAAAAAAACTACAGAATTCCATGTAGTTTACACTTTAAACCCCACTGGAGCTCATCAGTGCAGTTTCAGGTATCTTGCTCGAGATAACACTGTGCAAAGGAAACAATGCCTCAGCTGTTGTTCTCACTAGCCAGCTGTTGATTAACATCACAAAATCATGTGCATAAAAGCTACTGTTATGCTTTGGCCTGTTTGCACTCACAACCAAAACCTTGCAATCCACTAAACCTAATTAAATAAAAAAAGTGCTTATAGTGACAGTGTAACATGATTATGGAGAGTTAAAAAATAATAAATATGGGTTAACACACCAAAAGATATGTCTTGAAGAAGATAAAAATGTTCTCTGATAAAAGATAAATAAAAGAAAATAACATTTAGAAAAATGTTAGTAAAGTGATGAAGCTGATAAAGGAGCCATTTCCCTTATATTGTTGTATAATTAGCCTACATTCTCTCTAATCACCAACTGAATCTATGAGCAACAACACAAATTAGACTTTCTTTCATAGTTATTCTTTTTCAAATTGGATTTTACTCTCAGCTCATTTCCAGTCATTGGCTTTTTTTTTTTCCAACAGACATCAGTATTTTGAATTTCTTTTTGTCTTCATGAATAATCCTCTCTCTTTATTTCATCGCTCTCACACATGCTCTCTCTCTCTCTCTTGCAACCCCACCTAACCAACCCTAACCCCACACAAACAAACAGGAGAGCACTCTTGCAAGAGTGCGTAGGCACGCACACACACGCACACATGCGCACACTTTAAATTACATGATTACTTTAAAACAAAATCGCACACATGACCGACCCTCCTAACAAGCAAAGAGCTTTCCCCTGTGCGTTGCTCATGTAATAGCGGCTCTCATGCTTACTTCAGTTTGGAAGACCGGCGTGTTCTTCTCTGTGAGTAATTTGGCAGTGATGAGCGGAGACCTCACCTTGGGATGGGGTTACCAAAGTGAGGCGAGCGTTCACACAAGTTTTCATACAGTTGCTCCTATAGGGTGTTTGTTTGTATGGATGCATTCAGGTGCCACTCTATTATGTACTTCTTCCAGGATTCTGTGAAAGCCATATCATGGGGGAAAATACCATAACAGTGGCAGAAGGACACTTGAGGCAGTATATATCTGAAGAGGTTTTGTGTTTATTTCATATTGCTGTTTGAGGTCACAAAGGCTTCAAACTGTAAAAGATATGACCACAACAACAAGTAAAATCACCCAAAGAAGTTACAGTATCATAAGTCAGCCTGTACATATGCAGATTTATTCATTTCTGCGTTTATTTTTGCCATGCTGACAATAAAACAAATATGGATCTAAAACAACAGCGATGCCTCCTTCAAGCGTATTAAAGGGCTGCACTAAATGCCATCCAGATAGCAACTCAAACGTTTCTGATTCCAAACAGAAATAGAAAATGCTATTAGCCTTTAATCACCACCGTGTGAATGTCAAATGTAGATTACACAGATGCAATCACCTTCCCCTGACGCTGTACCACCGGCGCAAAAAGCCCCTTTGTTTGTAAGTCACATCCGCATGTCACCCATCATGCATGTCACTGGGGGTCCCTCATCGGCGTAGAGCCCTCCTGACACAACAAGTTCATCTAGTGGGAGCACCTCTCACCCGGAGTCCACCACAGCAAGTCTGGTGTTCCTCCTCTAAACTGACTGTGAGCGAATAAGTACTGTATCTTAATGTTTCATTCACACAAAAGCAAACAGGTTTTCTGCAGTTATTCTGATCCAGCATGCTTGAGGTTATTGTTTTTGTGCCTACATCAGTCTGATGTAGGAACATCGACGTCAGCACTGTCTACAGACCTTTGACATTCACAAAACATATAGTCAGTAAGTGCCAAAATAGCAGAAACCGTGGGTGAATCATGACTACAGGAAAGCACAACATGTGGCAAAACAGAAATGTTGAAGAAAGATAATGGCAGTGTGTGTGTGTGTGTGTGTGTGTGTTTTGTATTATGAGTGTGTATGGGATGTGTGTGGTGTTTGGATGTATGTTACGCATGTTGGGCTGAAAAATGATTTATTTTTACAGACATAATGGTCCAAACACAAGACGTATTTCATCACTTTTGAATGAAATAACATGAAGAAAAAAGTGTTAAAATATTTACATTAAACTGGAAATATAAATTGATAAAGGTGCCTTCATAAAGGCTCATATAGTCATTTAGGGGTAAAGATTTCACACAAGTGCTTCTAACAGAATAAATGTCAGTCCCATAGGTACCTCTTGATGATAAACTGCAGTGAATATCCATTTTAAAGGTCTATAAAATCTATTTTAATCTATGAATATGGCCATTCAAGAACTGGCTGGACTTGCTGTAAACTCCTCCACCATTTTCTCTGAAGGCAAAATATAATAGTGTTGTGTGTTTATTTCCATATTAAAGCGATATCTTTAACCATGAGCTATAATCACAAAATGTTAATCTTTTCCCACTACTGGAGGAAAGACAGTAATGTCCAGGGACGCTCATGTTGACGCAAACATGGACATGACAGCAGCATGCCAAAAGACACCACAGAGACCTGCAGTATGATTTTACAGTGATGCTGTGTTCTTTCCCTGAATAATACCTATGATTTACATGTTAATTCTCTAAAGAAGATATTACTGCATTGTTGTTGTTGTAACCTGGACACACAAGGCATTGTTTATGTTGCATGGTGACTGATTAACGTGGAGCTACATCATATACTTTGGATTTGTTGTGAAATATTTTCGTTGTAGTGCCATGTTGGGAAGCTTTACGTCACAGGCAGCAATAAAGCATGAATTTAACTGTTGATGACAGCACATGCCGCATTCACCAGCTGGGAAATCCTGTGTTGTCTCTGCACAATAACTTCAACACAGACAGTGTACCTCGGGGCATTGTCTGCAGATCACTTGTTAATCTGTGACTTTCTTTTCCATCACATGTCTGACTCACTGTGTTGACATTCAGTCTCAATGGCCTCTGTGGGCTTTTGCTATGGATGGTTAATCACTTTTATGGCTACAAAAAACAAAACAAAACATGAATACACTGACAAGCATAGATCAAGTGTAAGAACACGAGCAAAGAAACATGGTATTTACAGAAATTGTGGATTAACAATGCCACCTGGTGTCCTCAGAAGAACATGTATATGCGACATATGTTAGAGGCTGAAAATGTAAAACCTACTAACTGAAAAACTCCAAAAGACATATATATCATCATGATAAACAACTCCACTTACAATAATGAGAAACCAACTATGTGCACCTGATGGATGTATCTTACAACAGAGATTACAGCCGTTGTATTAACATTTGTTTTTTTTACTGTTAACAGTTTGCTTGCATTTATGTAGTTCTTACTAATCACATTGCACATTTGTATCAACGTTAATCCCTCCAAAGGTCCAAGTCCAATATGTATTCATTGATCAGGTAAATAAATGCTCACATAAAATAAATAACTTATTATTAAAATTCTTAAATGTTGAAGTCTAATAAGAATCCTGCAAAGAAAATGTTTAAAAGGCATGTATATTCGTAACCTTATTCAATAATACATATCTACTTTAAAGGTGTTAAATATATGTACCTCTGGCACCTGCAACACCTGTACAATATACCTATAACTTGTGACATTACTAATAACATTATGATTTTTCAAGAAATTAGTTTTTATAGAGACTACATATTGATGCCACAACAAAGATAAAGGCAAATGACTTTCCTCCATCTACCGTCTGTATATTACAGAAACCTTTGTAGCACAAGGCGTGTATTGTATTATAGTCTATTTCTAATTCTGTAGGCTGTCAATTAATTGCTTGGATGGAAGTTCAGTCGTGATTTGAGGCCTTAATCTAACCTGCCTATTCTTCATCTGTGCTTTTGACTCACGGTCAACTTCGGAAACTTCTTCCCTCAATAGAACACGTGAGCAGGACAATCAATAGTACACACAGTATCCTATATTTTGTATATTATTTACTCAGGGTATACACATTTCATTTGGATCGTTTGAAATAATTACAGTATGAGGAATGTATGGAGATGTTTTGCAGAAAAGGGCTTGTATTATGTAGTTTTTCTATGCTAGAATACTACCTGGCCACAGACTGGCTGTGTGGTAATTTGATTAAACACAGATTCATATAGGAAGATGTACAAAGTAAGCACAACATTTGCTGTAATAATGAAAACCTGATCTTCAAGATACTCAATGTAAATAATGACACATTTTTTGTTGTTGTGTTGGTTTGTATAAAATATAGGATCAAGAGACTGAGGAAACTGGATGCAGTGTACTGCCTCTGTGGGTGGATCAGGGTGGATGTTGACATTGTCGCTGTCACATGACAGCACCGTCTCTGAACCAGGAAGTGAGAGGGCGGCGGTGCTTTGCAAAGGGCTGGTGGGCTGATAAAACAAGGTAATAGCTACTTATGATATATACCTCTGTCATAATACAGATTTGGTGCATTTTGATTATAAATTCACAGTGCTTTAGTTGATTATTTCGCTGATATAGTCACAACCTTTGCCTGTTCTGTGCAACTAGCGTAATTGATGCTAACAGTGGCTAGCTCTCGCAAGCTAGCAGAAACGTCATTAGCCAGCGAGCTAACTGACAGAGAGGACACAATTATTTTGGGAAGGGTGCTTCATTGCTCTTAGTCGCCAACACCGATAGCTGACTTTAAAAACGTGTTTTTAACACCTTGTTTTGTTGTGGTGTTTTCTGGTCACTGTTGTGGAGTTAATGTCAACAGCCTCTGATATCCTGTTAGCTAACGTTAGTTACAAAACCAGTATTCGCAACCGTTAATAAGAAAACCTCTGAAAATATTCTCCGACATGACATGAACAGAGTCACAAACCAAAGAACAATGGTTGTAACGTATGTGCGTGTAATTAAGTACATTTTAGGTTAATATGTGCGAACCAAAATGACAGTAAAATTATGTATATTTTTCCTTTAAATGGCTTTAGTTACCTGGTAACTGGGGAAGAAAATTCTCTTTAGGCAAGCATAAATGGCGTGTAGATCAAATTTGATGGCTAGTGTTGTATGTAGTGCATGTACAGTATAATGGATGTGTGTCCCTTACAGTCATAATAATAAGTGCCTGCTCTGTTCTGTATGACAGCATCCACCATGACAGCCATCAAGCACGCTCTCCAGAGGGACATCTTCACACCCAACGACGAGCGTCTCCTCGGCATTGTTAATGTCTGCAAGGCAGGAAAGAAAAAGAAGAACTGCTTCTTGTGTGCGACAGGTAGGTGTGTTATAACCACAGAAACCACTGTAAAAACTACTAGTGATCAAATAAAGTAAATGTTTCTGAAATCATGTGCTTTTCTCTTCTAGTTACCACAGAGAGGCCTGTCCAGGTTAAAGTGGTTAAGGTGAAGAAGTCTGACAAAGGGGACTTTTACAAACGACAGCAGACATGGGAGCTCAGAGATCTGACAGAAGTAGATGCTAAAGATGCAAGCAAGGTCAGAGAACTTTTTTTCACCCATAACCTCGTTAATTTGTTATAAATGTCCTCATCTCCCTCATTCATTGCTCATCTACTCTCTTTTACTCTTATGGTTTAGGAAAATCCTGAATTTGACCTACACTTTGAGAAGGTGTACCGGTGGGTGGCCAGCAGCACTGCTGAAAAAAACTCCTTCATCTCGTGCATTTGGAAGCTGAACCAGCGATACCTGAGGAAGAAGGTGGAGTTTGTGAATGTCAGTTCTCAGCTGCTGGAAGGTGTGGAAATGCTCTATCCTTACTGTAGCCACTCCTGTGAGCGCATGCCTCTTCTTTCATGATTTGATTATGTTTGTTTAAAGGCCTGTCTCTTTCTCTTAAACCAATACGTGTGTATTTCTAATTTAGCCCAGAAGTGAGAATCTCTGCCTGATTTTGGTTTATTTTTTATTTATTAATAGCATGTTTTTTAAAAAAAAGTATTCAACCTCTTCTTTGTATCTTGGTTTGTGGTATGGCTTTCTGTGTTAAATTCTTCTTTATTCTCACTTTTCTCTCTTAAACTTTCTCTGGCCAGAACTTCCTAAAGCGGAAGGTTGGTAGGACTTAACTTTCCCCTCCTCGCTCCTCTCCATTGTTATCTCATGAACCTCAAACTACCATTCTCATTAGAGACTCTCACCTCCTCAAAGCTCCTTCTGTTTGAATTATTTGACGCTACGGATGGGCATGATTCATTTGTTCACCATAACACACATTTAGGTCATGTTTGTACTTCACTTTTAGCTTCTTTACTTGTCCATTCCACCTAAATTCATAGGATTATTTACTGACACGTGTCCATTAATGTACTCTGCATCTAATTTGACCAAAACTTATCGCCCATTGTTCCAGAGCAAGGTAAAGTGCAGTTGTTGTACTTTAATTTGATTTACAGAGGTCTATCTGTCTTTTTATCAGCCAGAACAAATAAAGAGAAGTACATTTAGCTTATAATAGCCATTTCAGATTGTAGGTATACTTCACATCACGGGTAGAAATTGAGTATCTGGTGGTAAACAAGTACAATTTTCCAATTTATTTAAAATGTGTTTTAAGACTTAATTATTCAGAAATAGTTCATGTCCTTGTAAAAGTACATCTCTTCCGAAAATTCCATTCCCCATTACCGAGTGTATTTTTGTCTGTAGCTGTTCTTACAAGAGGTGTATAAAACCTGATGTGTTGGAAGATACCAGGATGTGTCTTGAACTTTGTATTTTGTGCTGATGTCTTCAACATATATTTCCATCTCTTGTTTGTGGGATTAGAGTCGGTGCCGAGCGGTGAGAGTCAGAGCGTTGCCGGGGGCGATGAGGACGCTCTGGACGACTACCAGGAGCTGAGCACCCGCGAAGAGCAGGACATTGAGAGCATGATGGAGATGTGCGAGTACGCCATCTCCAATGCTGAGGCGTTCGCAGAGCAGCTCTCCAGCGAGCTGCAGGTTCTAGATGGGGTGAGTGAAGCAGCTGCTGAACTAAAACCAGAATGAAAAGCATAAAAAGTATTGCTCTTAATTATGATATTATCTTGCCTGTGAGTTTGGACAGAATCATTAAAAACACTTATCAATACCCTCTTCATTGTTTCCTACTTTCAGGCCAATATCCAGTCCATCATGGCATCGGAGAAGCAGGTCAATATCCTGATGCAGCTGCTGGATGAGGCGCTGGGCGAGGTGGACACCATCGAGGGAAAGCTGAGCAGCTATGAGGAGATGCTCCAGAGCGTCAAGGACCAGATGGACCAGATCTCACAGAGCAACCGCCTCATCCAGATCAGCAACACCAACAACAGCAAACTGCTGGATGAGATCCAGTTCTTAGTGGTTAGGAACGCATTTTGAATTCTGTGATTACTGAATCAAGTAGCACACTGAGGGCCTCAGCTGATTTGGGATCAGGGTTTTTTTTAGTTTTTTTTTTTTTTTTTTTACCTGAGATTTAAAAAAAACAACTTAAACTACAGCAAATGTGAATTTCAAAGACAAAATTCGAATGTAAATACGTAAAATATAATAATCCTGTTTGCGAGATGTGAAACCTTAAAACTATACTCATTTACTAACTGCGAGATCGTTAGACTTTGATGACTGTGGTGTGTCTTTCCTCATGTAGAACTACATGGACCTGTCAAAGGGACACATCAGAGCCTTGCAGGAGGGAGACCTGACCTCCCCTAAAGGTATCGAGGCCTGCATCAATGCCTCGGAAGCTCTTCTGCAGTGCATGAACGTGGCCCTCCGACCAGGTTAGTTCACACTTGTTGATCAGCTAAATCAGCTCTTTCTCACTGTGGTGGTGAGCGACTCTGAGAAGCTGCAAATTAGGAAAACTTAAAACTCAATGAACACATTTGTGAAATTAGTAATCAAATGAAAGTGTTGTCCTTTTGCTTCCACAGGCCATGAGAAGCTGATGGCTGTGACACAGCAGCAGCTCCTGTTTGCTGAGCTGAGAGACACCTTCGCTCGCCGCCTCACCAATCACCTCAACAACGTGTTTGTTCACCAGGTAACAGGCACACTATTATTACAAGTGATATTACGTATTAGAAAGCATTTAGTTTAGCATTACTATACTTTCTAAGCTGCAGTTCCAGGTGGTAGGTTACATAGGAATATCCTTTAAGGCTGTGTTTACCTGATTGACTGCCAGATGTTCACATTGGTCCCTAGTGCATTAAATATCTACAAAAGCATCTATAAACAGTGGTGGAAAGTACATTTTCTTAAGTACTCTACTTAAGTAAAATTTGAGATATTTGTACTTTACTTGATTATATCCAGTTTTTCTACTCTACTATTAATCAGAGGAATCAGAGGAATATAAAGTACTTTTTACTCCACTACATTTATGTGACAGCTGTAGTTACTTAGTCCAGATTACAGATAAAGATTTTACATTAAGAAAAAAAACATATGATGAGTTTATAAAATACAACGCATTAAGATTAAACCAGTGGTTCCTAACCTTTTAGCTTGTGACCCCTTACAAAACAGCTGTGTCTTGTTAGAGCCCTGCGTCACATGTCCGATGTCTATGACTTGTTAGCAGTTCCACCAAAGAGACATTTCCCCTCTAAACTTCTCATTTCGATAACTGTTTGTGGCCCAAATTATCTAATATTTCACAAAAAAAGCAAAGATCAGAGAAACGTCCAAAGAATGAAAACAGTTTTTTGTATCAGAACTTGTTTTTTCTTCTCTCCTCTCCCATCAATCATCTCACAACCCCACAGATTTATCTAGTGACCCTTTGGAGGGGACCCAGCCCCTAGGTTGGGAACCTCTGGACTAAACTACAAACTGTATATAAAGTAGTTAAAACTAGCTCCACCTCGACCAGCTACAACAGCGAAATGCTGATAATGTCATATATAATAATATATCAGTTACAGGAAACATTTTACTGCTAATAATACTTATGTATTTTTACTTAACTAGGACTTTGAATGCAGAGCTTTTACTTGTAATGTAGTATTTTTATATTGTTGCATTGGGACTTTTACTTAAGTAAAGGATTTGAGTACTTCTTCCACCACTGTCTATAAATCATCTACAGACGCTTTGAGCTGTGCAATTAAACAGGCTGCTGTAAACCTTTATGGTTCGTTTTTGGTTCAAATGTTTAAGTTTGTGTTAGCTGCTAAAGGCTACAAAATAATTTACTCTACATCTTTAGTCAAAGATACTTAACTCTTTTTCTGGCCCTCGGCAACTGAACTTTACATCAGAGTACCAGCCAACAAAGTAGAGGGAGCAGGACTTTTATTTTAGAAGATTTAAGAGTAGGACCATGTGTCATCCTCACACCTTGCCATTGTGAGTCTGCTGCTCCAGGGAGGGCTGCAGTCTCTCCTCTTCTTTTCCAGGCCCCCCCTCCCCTCCCCCATGGACTTCCTGTTTAGCTGCGACTCTCTTCCTGGGCTTCCTTGTGTCGTTTCCTTCTGGTTGTGTCCCTCCTATTCTTGACTCTCTCTGTATTGCTCACTTTGAATCATCCCACTCTGCTCTCTGTCTCTGTGTCAGTTCAACCACTTCAGTCACTTCAAAATGACCATCCCTCAGTTCTATAGGTCCTCCTGTCTGTCGCTTCCAGTGAGTACCCTCACAGCAACCCCCACTTGCCCCCCCTTTGCTAATGTTTGACACCTCACTCCAACTGACATATCATTACCTCAGAGACCTCAGGCCTCCCATAGCCTGTCATTTACTGCATGGGATATGTTTCTAACTACTTAACATCTCTCATTTGATCTCAAAGCTGAAGAGGCACCGCTCATCTTTCTCCTCCTTCACCAACTTGTCTGCACTCAGCTAAGGGCTTTTTTTTTTGTGTTTGGGTGCTAACTTGGCTTTGTTGCAAAAAGTCTCATGTCATAAAATCCCGTGCCTGTCTGCTCTGCGTGCATGTCAAGCAGTAGATACTGATGACAATGAGGGGAAGTGAGGAGAACATCGGTGTGGCAGCAAGGGTTGCGCTTTTCAATACGCTTGTCAACAAGTTGAGCTGAAGAAGTGGTGGAGTTTTGAGTTGAACAATCGTTTACCTTGAAAGCATCCGGTTTCATGGTAATTTAAGGTAACGTATCCTATCCACAGATGTTTGTGATAGGAAGTAAGATAAATATTCCTCATGTGTTGCGTGTGTTTGTGTGTATACAGCAAGATGGAATGGGACTTAATATTAGGTTTGTCTATACTAACTCTTTCATTAAATGTATTGCTGATTGTCTCCCCTCTCTCTGTCATTCAGGGCCACGACCAGAGCTCCACCCTGTCGCAGCACACAGCTGAGCTGACCCTGCCCAAGCACAGCCCCCTCCACAGGGACCTGCTGCGCTACTCCAAGCTCATGGAGTGGCTGAAGAACACCCACAGGGAGAAGTACGAGGGCCTGTCCAGGGTCAGTGATATTACCTGACAAAATACTTAAAGGAAAAGTAGAAGTACACTTATTTGCTTTCTTGCCGAGAGTTATATGAGAAGATTGCCACCACTCTCATATATAATACAGCGTTATATACGTTGTCATAAATCCATAGTATTTGTAATAATAGAGTTCAATGTGAAGCAGCGGCAGACTGAAATGTTAGAATTGCATTAGCAGTAAATTAAAATGGCTCTGGTCTAAAGCGTGAACAGTAAACAGTGAAGCAGATATTGACATAAAATCATGCTGGGATTACATGCATGCATCATTTCCTGTGAATCCGTCGTGCGTGTGAAGGCCATTTAAATCCAGCATGGGAATGGCAGACTCCACCACTAACAATGAAAACTACTGTGTAGAGAAGTTAATACATGGAATAAAAAATGCAGACCATAAAAGGTATCAAAAATGGGGTTTGATTTTATGAAAATCTTAAGGATTATAACTTCAGCTCAGTTTAGCATAAAGAGTAGAAACTGGGGTAAACGACTTGCCTGGCAACATCGCAGTTGTCGTTTTTACACTTTGGTTTTTGTAAGGACTACACTAACAAGATATAACGTGTTAATTAGTGAGCTTTAGAGGTGCTCGTAGGCAGATTTTGTTACCTTTGGACAGAGCCAGGCTAGTTGTTTTCCCGTTTCCAGGCTTTATGCTAAGCTAAGCTAACTGTCTAGTGGGTGTAGTTTCATATTTAGCATACAGACATGCGAGCCGTATCGACCTACCTTCTCATTTAACTCTTAGCAAGAAAGCAAATAAGTGTAGTTTCAAAATGTCAAATTATTCCTTTAATACTGAGTACTCAAGATGTGGTGTTTTGCGTCTAAACATTTAAACAATTGTCATCTCCTTTTTTTTTTTAGACCTATGTTGACTATATGAGCAGATTATATGAACGAGAAATCAAAGACTTCTTTGAGGTTGCCAAGATAAAGATGGCGGGTACAACCAAGGAGGCCAAGGGCAAGTTTGGTAAGAGCTGTGAATTACAGGACTGTTAGAGCACAGACTGTTACTGTTATTATGTGCAAATAGGATTTTCTAGTAAGTGTTTTTGTCTTTTTCTCCCTTTTTTGTAACATGTAGTTCATTCAAAGGCCATGAGAATTTCACTGCATCTCTAGATTATTTTGTCCAGTATTTGTATTGTACTATCACACAGAAATTAATGCAATATTCATGTATAAATAAGGAAACTAGACTAGGCCTCATTCTTTTACAGCTTTTTCTGCATCGTCTATTAGCAAACGCATATTTTCCCAACTAATGTGTGCTTCAAAAGTGCTAAAGTCCTGCCTCTTGTTTACCTTTTGATGATGTCCCTTTGTACAAGGACCTTACATGTTCAATTCTCTAGTTTTTTGAATATTTAAAATCTAAATAGGACCCTTGGTTGAGCTTTGCGTTTTGGCAGAATTATAGAACTCTGCTTTCTGCATTCTGTATTAGCTTTTCCTGACGAAAACAAACACACACAAAAAAAATTTGTTTTCCAAAGGTTTGTCCGAGCTACAAGCATACCTGAGCCACTGCAGTGCACGTCAGCATATATGTAACGTCGTACGTCTAACATCTAGCCTCACCCCTCTCATGCTGCATGTTTTAAGCCTAACCTGTCTCTGTCTTTGATGCCTGCCTTTCTAACTGGCTGCAGCCACGCTTCCGCGGAAAGAGAGTGCACTGAAACAGGAAACAGAAAGTAAGTATGACATTTGGATAGAGCTATTCCACTGTCAAATTACCCACTCTGCTTCTTACCACTGTGCCTCACGTAGCTCCACTAAAAGGAATCCTTTGCTCAAAGACCTTCGCTACCCCAATACATACTACCTTAAGCTCTGCCAACCATTACCTCGCCATGTACCTGGTTGGTTTGTGCTAAATCTTCACATTGCAGCTGAATGTATCATCACATATTCTGATTCTATGATGAATGCCTAAAAAAGCTAACCATTGATATCCATGTTATTTTTGATGATTTGACTATGCAGTTATTTTGAATAGTGTGTTAACTGACTTGCCTGCAGTTGACTTGAATCACACTGTATTTGTTGTGCTGTGTTAGGCCTTCATGGCAGCTCTGGAAAGCTGACAGGCTCTACCTCAAGCCTGAACAAGCTGACAGTGCAGGGCTCCAACAGCCGGCGGTCCCAGTCTTCCTCGCTGCTGGACATGGGCAACATGTCCGCCTCTGACCTGGATGTGGCCGACAGGACCAAGTTTGACAAGGTGACACTGCCAGAGAATACAAAGACTTACTCAAACCATTAAATGTGGAATTGAGATAAAACTGCGTGTGTACACATGTTGCCTCTGTATTGAGAGATTAAATGGAGGGTATTTCTTTTTGCAGATATTTGAGCAGGTCCTCAGTGAGCTGGAACCACTGTGTCTTGCAGAACAAGACTTCATCAGCAAGTTCTTTAAGCTGCAGCAGCACCCAACAGTTACACCCCCTCTTGCTCAGGTAAATCTGTGATCAGATATTGGAAATGCCCCCTACTGATGTGTTGTCTTTAGTAACGTATGAAATTGTCTAATCCAAAAGAATAATGTTCACTCTTTGTTAGCTGTACTCGTGTGGTGGCATCTGAAATTGGAAAGTTTTTCTTGCCTGAACGTGTGATATAATACAGCAATAACAGACACTGGCATGTTTTGAGTTACGGCATCATTCATATATATATGTCAGCAGATGTTTGCTTGGATTTGTCATGTTTTATGTCTCTTCTCTTGTCAGCCCGAAACAGAGGAATCAGATGGAGGCATGCCATCAAGAATGCCCCCGCAGGCTGAACACAGACAGTCTTTATCATCAGAGTGAGTAGCTACACATCGTTGGCTAACGGCTCTGCTGCAAATATAACCCATCTTCACTGCCAGAAGCATTATTCATATTTTCTACGTATCGCTCCCTTCTCCTCGTTTCACTTGTCACTGCCTTTTTTCACTCTCAACTTTCTGTCTCGTTCCCTTCTTTTTCACGACTCTAGGAAAGACATGGTGCGGCTGATGATGAATAAAATCTTCCAGAGCATCGAGACGGAGCTTAACAGTCTCATTGCTCTGGGCGACAAGATTGACAGCTTCAACTCTCTCTACATGCTGGTGAAGATGAGTCACCACGTGTGGACAGCTGAGAACGTTGACCCGGCCTCCTACCTCAGCACTACTTTGGGAAATGTGCTGGTCACAGTCAAGAGGAACTTTGACAAATGCATTGTGAGTAGAGCCCAAATGATGAGGGGAATTCTTTTGAAAATGGAAATTTCCCTCTTGCTTTTCACTGTTTTTATGATAAATTAAACTATGGTTAAGGTCTTTGAATTGAATACGATCTATCTTTTTCTCACAGTCTGGTCAGATCAGACAGATGGAGGAAGTGAAGATTTCTAAGAAAAGCAAAGTTGGTATCCTGCCTTTTGTCACTGGGTTTGAGGAGTTTGCTGAGCTGGCTGAAACAATCTTCCGTAACGCAGAGCGCAGAGGGGACCTGGATAAAGCTTACGTCAAACTTATCAGGGCTGTCTTCATGAATGGTAAGACCACGCATCAAACAAAAGCACCTGCTTATTGGCTATAGATGATGTGGTATTTGTGTGATGCCCGGAAACCAAAGTTCTGAATATTGCTCGTCTTTTCAGTGGAGAAGGTAGCCAATGAAAGCCAGAAGACGCCGCGGGACGTTGTGATGATGGAGAATTTCCACCACATCTTTTCCACACTGTCGCGTCTAAAGATCTCCTGCCTGGACGCAGAGAGGCGAGAGGCCAAGCACAAATACACAGACCATCTGCAGTCCTACGTAATCAACTCTCTGGGCCAGCCTCTGGAAAAACTCAATGTAAGTCGGAGTATCTTTTAGAGTTATCACAAAATTTCGTCATGTTCCTGGACATGAGTAGTGATATGCAGGATGGGAGCATTTCCTGAGGGGCCGTATTCAGTGCATCATGTGTAAATTGTCTCTCTCCTGCAGCATTTCTTTGAGGGAGTTGAGGCACGTGTAGCCCAGGGTGTTCGTGAGGAGGAGGTGAGCTATCAGCTGGCCTTCAACAAACAAGAGCTGCGTAAAGTTATCAAAGAGTATCCTGGCAAAGAGGTGAAAAAGGGACTTGACAACCTTTACAAGAAGGTGGACAAACACCTGTGTGAAGAAGAAAGTCTGCTACAGGTGAGAAATTGAAAGTTTTAAGAGGTGAAACTGCTCAGCTGGTCAGTGGCGTCACATTCCTCATCTCCTCTCTGTATTGTGTTGCACTTCCTGTTTTACTCCACCAGGTGGTGTGGCACTCCATGCAAGACGAGTTCATCCGTCAGTACAAGCACTTTGAAGATTTGATCGGCAGATGCTACCCTGGATCTGGAATCACCATGGAGTTTACCATCCAGGACATGTTGGAGTACTTCTCCAGCATTGCTCAGTCTCATTAGTCTAGCTGCTATGCACTTTGATTCACTACTGCCTCACACTGGCAAAAGATACACTAGCTACTCACAATTTCACAAACTACCCTGTATTGTTTTTTGGACAATGAACATTTCATCTGTGTGTCCGTGTATTTTAATGAAAGGGATTTGTACACTGGACAGTGGTGCAGATATCTCTGCATTGTGTGTGTGCCTGTTCCTTTGAGTTTCAACAACTCTGCTCTAAATACTTTGTTATATTTTTGTTGTTTCTTTATGCCATATGTACATAATAAACTCGCAGTTGCCGACCCATATCGAATATTTTATATTTATTGTATTGTTAAGCACATGACATTGGACATTTCTTTCTATGCTTGGGTTAAATCTCTGCCGACTCCGCCCTCCGCACGGACAACGCCGGCTCACAAAACACGCTGCCCCAGATGTTCCAGTGTCTCACTTCCATGGTGACGAATCCAAACCGGAGATCATCGGCGCTCTTTTCAAACCCTTTACCGCGGAAACATGTTAACTCAAGAGTTGTTGATTATCAAACTTTTAACAGAGAACAAAATGTAATGCCAGTGTTGAAGTTGTAACGCAAGCTATTGGTCCAAGTGAGACATTTTTATCGGTGATGTAGGTCCAAGTTGACGTTAGTTGGGCTAGCTGTCAGGAAAGCAAGCACGGTAAGTGAGGCAAACTCCTTGAGATTTAACGCTACCTAGCTAACCTTAATTGGTTAACGGTAGCCAAACGGTGCTGACTAGCCGGCTAATGCTACTTGCAGGTAAAGCATTTAATGCTAGCTCAGTAGTTATCCACACATAATGCTAATATCGGCTTAGTAGCCTGTAAGCTAGCTGCTTAACATTAGCTAACATAAAATAACTGGCTAACTGTAGTTAGCAAGCTGAACAGTTAACGTTAGCCACTGTGCGTTACCCTCCTAACCCAACACAGGTCTTAACAATTTACGTAGTTTATTTCACATTATTGTAAGTATCTAATGTAACCGTTGCTGTGTTGTGTCATGGTAACTTCAGTGCCACATCGCAGCCATGAACAGCATCGCAGAGAGGAAATTCGTCAATTTGAGGAAGCGTCTGGATCAGCTGGGCTACCGACAGCCACTAGGAATAGAGTCACTGCCACTAGTGGAGAAGCTATTCAGGTGAAACCTTTAGCTCTGCTGCACCTGCTCTCCATTATCCCTCAATATCAGCCAGTCAATTACAGTTGATGGGATGTAGTTGAGACATATCTTCCTCTGTGTTTCAGTGACCTGGTCCACACAACTGAAAGCCTGCGCAATGCCAAACTGTCAGCAGGGAAAACTGAGAAAGAAAGTCGAAACCTTGATGCTCTTCTGGAACCACACAGGGCAGAGAATGCTCGGGTGGTCAGGGAGAACAATGAGCTGCACCTCGAACTTCTCAAGCTGAAGGAGGAGAAGGACCGTGTCACCAGAGGTAAGCTGTGACAACCAGTTGGCCCCCCTCCTCAGCACAATCTGAAACATCTTCCCACAGCCTTCACTCACACACACAAAATTCTGGTTTGATGACTTAACATAATGTTGTCTTGTTTCAGAGCTCAAGAACCACATCAGGAAACTGGACCACGATACATCTGACCTCAAGTTTTTGAATAATCAGTATGTGCACAAAGTTCGCTGCTTGGAGAAGGATAGCAAGGCTAAAGCTGAGCGCATCCAACAGCTGCAGGAGAAGAACATGCAAGCTGTGGTACAGACACCAGGTAATGCCAGGGGTCTGACCTAAGCTCTGTGACAACACATTGAAAGTGATATTTGACAAATGTTGGTACATTTTTTTTTCAGCTGAACTGTATCGAAAATCAAATGTTAATCGCAACTGAAGAATTGGATGCTTCTTTCCTCTCACACACTTTCACAGGTGGAAAGAAGCGCAGCATCCCTTTCAGACGTCAGAGAATGCAGATTGATGAGCTCATACCCGCCTCCTCTACGTCAGCGTATCCTGTGTCGCAGCCTGATGATCCGTATGTAGCTGACCTGCTGCTGCTGGCAGATGGAAGGTTTGTTGTCTTTTGTGACAGCTGAACTGTATTATTGAGGGAGGAGGTAACTTCTTGATGGAGGTGTTGGTTGCAGATGCTTGCATTTGCATGATTGCTTCTGCCACTGTTTGACTAACTGTGATTTTTATTGGTAGAATTCACGAGCTACAGGAAGACATCATAAAGGTCAAACTTGACCTGGAAAATGCTCAAGAATTTATAAAACACCTGAATACACAGGTAAGAAATAAATGAACTAGAAGCATTTAATACTGTGATGTGTTAAATGTTGTTCTAGAGATGACAAGTTGTTGCTTTGACACTTCTTTTAGGTGGAGGAGAGGGACAAAGAGATTGAGCGTCTGAATCGTGCTCTTCAGGGAGGACGACCTCATGATGTAATTTCCCTCGAGGCTCAGAACATCAGCAACGAGAAACTGATCGCCCATCTTAACCTTCAGGCAAGCATAGCTGTCATATAGGATATTTACCCTGATGTATGAATACATATGGAATATTTTTGGAGCATGAGGAGGAGAGGTTAAATTGGCCTTGAGCCCAGTTCCCCTGGAAGAAAAGTGGACTCTGCATGGTTGCTAGTACCCACCCTCCTGTCTGTTGACTGTTAGCTACTGCTTTGTGTTATGCAGATTGAATACCTCCAGGAGACCAACAGGACACTGGAGCAGAAGGTAGAGGGACTGCAGCAGAGGAAGAAGGATGCCTCCACCGAAGTGGCCAATCTGTCTTTAAAGAACCTGGAACTGTGTGAAGAGCTGACGCACATAGACGACCTCGCGAAGCGGCTGGAGATGGACAAGGAGCGCGTGTTGGAAACTGCTGACGTGGAACTGCAGGAAGCTAAAGTAAGAAGATGAGAAAGTGGGAAGAAAGACATGAAATGAAAATGTTTTACATTTACTGGCAGTGTATTGGGTAACAAAGTGTGAATTAGCGTAGTGAAAACAAACCTTAAATCTTTTTTCTCAACAGAAAGAAATTCAAAGGCAACAGAAAATTATCGAAGACTTGGAGGATATTATCACAAAAATAAGAAGGGTATGTAAAGTAAATATTCTGTTTTATATTTCCTTAATTGGACCTCTCCTGAATTTTAGTATATAATTAACATTCTTCAGTGAACATAAACCGCTGTAGCTTGCCAAAAATCTGTCCTATGTTGAGTTATTACACAAGCTTAAAACAGAATCTGTTGGGAATGATTGAATTCAGGAGCGGTCTGAAGGTGACTTTGAAAAAGACCGTCTCACAGACCACCTGGTGGAGCTCAAAGAGCAGAATGAGAAAATGGAGGGGTTGGTGAATTTCCTGGAGGAGGAGAAAATCAGGCTGCAGGACAAAATAGAGAAAATGATGGCAGCTGGTAAGCAGCAGTTTGGTTTGACTCGACTGTTGGAAGCTATTCTTAAAGCAGCTTTACGTCGTTGACATTATTGTATTATTGACTTGTTGCCGTTTCCTAGACAAAGAACTGGTGCTGGAGTTGGAGACCATGCGGGCTAAACATGGTGTTTGTGGAAGGGAACGCTCCCCATCGCGGCTGGATGCATTTGTCAAGAGTCTAGAGGAGGAGAGGGATTACTATCGCCAGGAGGCCGAGCGCTACAAAAGAGCCAGAGGGGCTGGTGGCCTGGATTTAAGCCCTAGTCGTAGTCCAGGCAGGGGCAGGAGTCCTTTGTCCAAAGTAACCAGGGTAAGAGACGACAGTAAAAAAAAAACGAGGTTACTATTTTCTTTAACAGATTTTCAGGTGATCCTCATAAAACTGATGCAAGAAGTACATAATGGCCTCAAATTTTCAGGGAGGGGTTGCGGAGACGGAACTGCTTGGTTTAGTAAAGGAAAGAGATGAGCTGAAGGCCGCTCTGTTGGACTTTGAGAAGCACATGGAGGACATTCAGAAGGATGTGAAGGCCCTCAGCGCTGAGAGAGACCATTTCAAAATGCTGTTTAAACAAGTGAGTTTGAGAAACAATATTCCACCAGGTGGAAACTACTTATCTTCCACTTTTAAGGACCAAATGTTTTTGTTCGCTTAGGCTCAAGAGGACCTGAAGCTGGCCCGTAGCACGGACATGTCAGCTGACCTCTTGAGACTGAAGGAGGAGATCAAACAGGCAGAAATCACAATCCAGCAGATGAGCGCTGAAAGAGACACGCTGATGGAGAGATTAAAGGTTAGTCCCAGACAGGGTTCATACAAAGTCTTGAAAGTTTGGAAAATGCTTAATTTTAACCGTTGTGTTTTCAAGGTTAGAAACATACTTGAATTTGAATATACTCCTTGAAAAGTGCTTGATTTTCAACATAATGTGGCGTTTCATCTATAAAAATCAGCGTTTCATCTATAAAAATTCATCACAAGAAATTAATTAGCAACAATTTTGATAATTAATCATTTCAGTCATTTTGTAAGCAAAAATGCCAAAGATTCAGTGGTTGCAGCTTCTATAATGTGAATATTCGCTGGTTTACTTTGTTTTTTATTAAAGTAAATTGAATATCTTTGGGTTTTAGACTGTCGGTCAAAACAAGACATTTGAAGACATCATCTTTCCCATGTTTCAGTATCTTCTGACATTTTAAATGACTAATCCATTGAAAACAATCTGTAGATTAATTGATAATGAAAATGATCATTAGTTGCAGCATTATTTAAATCTGTTGTTGGTTCAGCTTGTCTCAGAAACCACATTGGCATATTGTAAACTAGTTTTATATACTCACAGATATTCAAACTTTTTGCAGGCTGCCCAGACGTCGGCTCTCATAGACAGACAGGGAGAGGAGAGGAGGATTCTTGACCTGGAGAATGCCGTGAAGAGTGTAAGCCTGATGGATACTTTAATAAATCTGTTAATAAATCCAACCTTTTCTCCCAGGACCCAGTCATTATACTGTGACTTTGGTCCTGAATGGCTTTGTGTTGCTGTCTCTTTACCTGGCACATTGTGTGTTTTGTTGTGTAGTTGGAGCGGGAGAGATTAGACCTGCGCTCACAGGTGTGTCTGCTGAAGGAGAACAGGGAGGCTGTGGAGGAGGAGCTGAAGGTTCGGTCTGCTGCTCTGGTTCAGAATGCTAAGGAGGTCGCCCAGCAGAGGGCAGAGTCCAACGCTCTGAGGTTTGTGTTGCAAAAAATGTCAAATAAAAATGTAGAAAATGAACAATATGATTATGACACAATGATGTGCCATGTATATCTGCAGTATCCACTTACACTGATAGTGACCCATTATTCTACTGCCAAAAGGTTAGAAGCTATCGGTTTCTTTTCACTTCTTTTCACAATGGCACCGTGTTAGCAATTAGCAATCTTAGTATGTCATCTCTTCCCTCATTGTGTTTGTTTTCCCCACACTTGCTTTTGTTCCTGTTGACAAACTGAAAATGATCAGGGGTTGTTGTGTTTGTTGCCAGTGTGTTAGAGGACTGATGGATTTTCCCTCTCTCTCTACAGGCTGCTACAGGAGCAGATGGAGCAGTCACTGTCTGATACCCAACACAGGCTGTCTGTGAAGATGAATGAGCTGCGTGTTGCTCATGAGCAGATTGAGAAACTGGAGGAGAGAATAGGTGAATATGTGTGGATTTTATGAGGTTCAGGATGGACTGCGACAGTTGGTGGTGTTGTTGTTTTTTGCTGTTTGCTGATTTTTGTTTGGTCTGACAGGGGAGCTGAGTCAGCAGGGCTCCAAGCACAAGGAGGAAGTGGCTGTTCTTCACAAGTCCATCTCTGCCCTGGATAGAGAGAAAGATGCTCTGCAAGATGTGGTGGATCAAAAGACGGAGAAACTGGTTGTTCTCCAGGAGGAGCAATCTAAAAAGGTAGCCACGACCAACAAACCTCATCATGAACACAAGCTTTTATTAAAGGAGAAGTGCACATTTTTTCAAATCGGTCTAAAAACAATACACACATGCCCATATGTACATTTAAACAGTTATTGGCCTCTGTAATAATTCCTCCTGTTCATACTGGCTATGGAGTGGTCCCCTCCTCTTTCTGTGCAAAAATGCATTCTTAAGATTAACCAAAGTTAATATAGGGCTTCAGTAGATGTTGTTAGTCAAATCAAGGGGGACCCTCCAAAGTTACAGTATATTTTTGTTACTGTTAGGGGAAACGGAAGGAAAGAGTTTTGCACTAACCTGGATGGAAACCCACTTGATTTGACTAACTTAGACTGTTGAAGCCTCATTTTAACTTCAGATAAACTTTGGAATATGTGTTTGCAGGGAATGAGGACTGTGAATTTTCACAAAGACCAGTAACTCCTTCAATGTACATATGAACAAGTGAATATTGTATTAAGATAGACTTGAAAAAAAGTGAACATATCCTATTCCGAAAGATAAATTGTGCTTAGTACTAATGAGGTATAATTCTCTGGCATTTACACAGGAAAAGACTCTTGAAGATGTGAGACTCACAGTCACAAACATGGACAACTCACTAGCGTGAGTATTGTGGTCTGCATTACAAATAAATATCACCATAAAAGTCTCGTATAAGAAATCACGAGTTCCTCTTAATAAGCCGATATGATAGGAGCTGATATGTTAATATGTGATCCTTGCAGTCAGCTGCAGGGGGCGCTAAACAGCCGTGAGAGGGAGATAACCAGCCTGAGGAGGCAGCTGGATGCATGTCAGGAGGAGCTGGCTGCACTCAGGAGAGACAAAGAAATCACAATCAGAGAGAACAGGAGGCTGCAAGACGACCTGGCTACAATGACCAGAGAGAACCAAGTATGTAATAAATTCTCCTGTCATCATCAGTCAAGGAAACGAGCAAGAAATAACACCAGCTCCTGTTGTCTTTCTACTGTCCGTCTGTGCAGGCTGTACATGTGGAGATGGAGGAGGCTTTGCATGAGAAGGATGAGCTGAAGTTGAGGGTCCACTCCTATATTTCTGAAGTGTCCAGAATAGAGAAACTGATGGCCACAAAGGCAAGAAAACACTGTATACTCCTATAGATGTTTAAGGCTCTGTATAGTAGATACGGTCTGACTGATGCTCTGCCCAGTCTTATCAATTGCCTGGAAATCCTATACACCCTCTCCTGTCTGCCAGCTGACTGCAAGGTGTTCACCCACAGGAGCAGGAGAACAGGGACTTGCTGGATCGTTTCAGGATGGCCCACTCCGAGGTGGAGGAGCGGGAGCAGAAGTTGCAGCAGGCTGAAGGCCTCAATAACTCCATCCGCCTGGAGCTGCTGTCTTCAGATGCAGAGCGCAGACACCTCCGCGATACTGTCAGCCACCAGAAGAGAGAAATCCAGCAGGTGAGACATGGGACGGAATAAGCAGCCGATACAACCACATTATGGGGGAGTACGTATGGTATCAGTATAAGTAGTATGCTCTAATGTAAGATTATACCTTTCACCCTGCTGTTTCCCCAGCATACGCAGGCCCTGCAGGCTTATGAGACCCAGGTATCATCGCTGGTTCGCGGGATGTCCCGACTAGAGGAGGAGTTACACAAAGCACAGGAGGAGAAGGCCGCTCTCCTCTCAGATCTGGCATCTGTCAGGGAGCTCTGTGTCAAACTGGACTCCGGCAAGGAGCTCGCTGCACGTCAGCTCACCTCCAGGAGCATGGATGTAGAGAGGGTGAGGCCTGCTCCGACCTTTACTTTAACTCTTTTGTTGAGAACTGGTTGCATCCGGCTATAGGTTACACATGTAGGGGAGCAACCGCAGTCATCTATGTTGGAATATTTCGGCTTCCTGTAAATAAAGCTGCATGTTTTCTAGGTCACAGGAGAGCTGGAAGATGTTCGGTCAGAGGCAGAGCTACTTAAGAAACAACTGGCCAGCGAGAGGCTGACCGTTCGTAACCTCGAGACACTGCTCTCCACCAATCGGCACAAGGAGTTCCAAACCCACCTGACAGCCAGTGAGAGGGAGTCGGAGCTGAAGGTCCTACGTGATAGGCTGACCCTGGCTGACAGCAAAACGTAACAAATCCAATGTTGGCTTGAACTATAAGACTTGAATAAAATGCCTATTTTTTTCAAATAGTTGATTATGATTTGTTTGCGTGTGTAAATACACTCAGTGTGGAGCATGCCAGGGAGGTGTCCCAGCTCCGCGGCAAAGTCTCTCAGCTGCAGACAGAGATGGACGTTCTGAAAAGACAGTTGACCACTGAACGCTTTGAACGGTGAGCTACACGACTGTTGGTCTTTACACTAACTCTTTCAACTCAACCAAAGCTGCAAGTCTGACACAAATTAGATCTGTCGGTATTAATACAAAAGGTATTTTCTATTAGCATTGTGATGTGACTCAACTAATATCAGTATATAATGTATTCTGTAGCCTTGTAATTACATTAGAAGTGTAGCTGATGCAACAACATTATTCACAAACTAGATTATTTCCCCACATTAAGCTAGTTTTTCACTTGGAATAGGCTTCAGAAACAGGTTCTTAACGTTTGATCTTTAAAGTAGCATATTATCAGGGTGTGGAGACATTGAACATGTCCTCTTGCAGTAGGGAACTGAACAATCTCTTAATCTGAAGTTTGTGAAAATATGTTGTTGTTATGCTGTTCTACTTTGTTTATAACATCGGGCCATTTTCAATTTAAAAAATGCCTTAGGGCCTGTGTCCACATAGCATTTTTTTCTGAGCGCCAGCGTCTTTTTTTTTTTTTTGAGAAGCAAGCAATGAGAAGCAAGCGCATGCGGACACCTAGAGAAAAAGCTCTGGGTGCTTCTAGTTGAAAATCTCTGGACTTTTCAGGCAACCAATCATACATTAGATGGGGCTCATCACCCTAGTAACCAAGAAAATTGAGGATAAACTTGTTCTGGCTGTGTTTGTCTGTCCCGAGCTTTATGATATTTCAGACAGAGATAGAAAAGCCCATTTGTAGGCGCAGATCATCCGGAAACTGAATGTTGCTGGTGAATTTTGTGCTTTTATCAGCCTATGTGTTGTAAGCTTGTTGCTAGCTGTGTAGTCAGCCCCTTAACGTAGCGTTAAGATATTGTTGTCATAGAAACAAAACCCACGTGTAGCAGGGATTTTTTTTTTCTCTAACCGCACAAGCGCTTCATCCCAGTGCTCCCCTGTGCCCTGCCAGAAAAAAACGCTATGAGGACACAGGCCCTTATATAGGTCTGCAATTAATAAACCAATTATTTTCTCACCTAATCAGATCCTAAGGCGATGAATTGTTTTGTTTGACCGACAGTCCACAGCCCAAAGATATTCAACTCATATAAGACAAAAACCCCAGCAAATATTAATGTTAGAAGCTGGAACCAGGGATATCTGACATTTTTTCTTTAAAAAATTACTTGAACGATTGTCAGAATTGTTACAGTAATTGTCTTAAGTGCTTACAGCTTTAATACATGGCGTAGTTACAAGGATGTAACAACAGAAACAACACATTTTGACCCTGTCTAATTGTCTCTCTGCAGTGAAAGGGCAGTTCAGGAGATGCGCAGACAGGGTGTGTCGTTCTCGTCCCTGCAGAGTTCATTGCCCTTCAGCGTCTCCACCAGTCCTCATCATATCTCCCCAGAACGCTCCATCCTCCGAACCATCAACAGCTCCACTGACAGGTCAGCCGACAGGTGAGGTTTTGGGCATGAAATCACAGCTTTTGGATAAAATCCAAAAACGATGAGCAATAACTATTTTAAAAAGAAATCATCTTCCTTCACCAAAAAACTTAAAATCACTTTTCTTTCTCTTTTCAGAAGTGTGAGCTTCAAGGATTAACGGCTAGAGAGACAGAAAAATGAAGGCGCTGATGAGTGAGTCAGAAACCACTAGAAGCTTGTGCTTGAAGTCTTGAGTCTGGACATGAATTGTGAAGGCCTCCATACGCCTTGGCATTAGTTAGCCTGTAGCATACCGCAGTGCCAATTTATTTGTCAGCCCAGCCTGAGGCACACATGAAATCATGCCTGGGTCTTTGCTAAAGCTAATGACAGTGCTAACATTTGAACAAATTGTTGTTGTTGTTTCTATCCAAATATCCAACTTCTCATTGACTCCATTTGCGTAACTGGATGCAAAGCGTCCTCTCTGTCAGCACGTTACAAAAATCAAATTAGGATTCAGCTTGGAGAACGAGTTAGTGCTTCTGAAATTAATTTGGTTCTCAGCAACTATAACATACATGTAGCAAGAGAAGTATTCGTTCATTCCTTGTGTTTATGTGTATTATGCTTAATATGTTTTTTAATGATGTTTAAATTATTAAATTATTCACAAAATAAAGCGACACAAAATTACAGAAATTGCAGTGATTTACATCACAAAACCTGAACTTGTGTTTAATTACAAGGTAAATAGTCTAAAGTTATAAAGATGGGAGACGGATGGGAAGGCGAGGCGGTGACAGAACAAGACACAAGCTGGATTTAAAACCCACCACCCTGTGAGTACATGGTATATGTTTTAGCCTGCTAAACCACTGAGTAGAGGTGGGACCAAGTCACAAGTAAGTCTCAAGTCTTTGCACTCAAGTCCCAAGTCCTAAACTTTGAGTTTTGAGTCCCAAACAAGTCATAATGTGCTCTTCACCAAATGTAATGCCATTTTAACAACAGTGTAATAATATATTACATTTAAACAAATTATGAATGCTTTTTAAAATTTGTATTTATTTGTTAAAACAAGTCCAACTGAACTTAATCGTAAAAAAAAAGTAGTGCTGACATTGAACTTTCATAGTATATAGCACTATTAACCAGCACCACAACAGAATTAATTTTGTATGTTTCTGTCCTGTCTTGTTGTATTTAAATAACCGACTTTTAATCTTTGTGTTTGGGGGAAGGTATCAAGTATTTTCAAGTCAAAAGGCTCAAGTCCAAGTGAAGTCACGTGTCATTGGTGTTTAAGTCCAAGTCAAGTTGCAAGTCTTCTTTGATTTTGTCAAGTCGAGTCTAAAGTCATCAAACTTGTGACTGGAGTCCACACCTCTGCCACCGAGTGCCCACTGAAGCCATTAACCCTTTATCTTCTCCAGAAAACAGAAAGAAACAAGAAAAATACAAAGTTTGGTCTTGCAACCTTATTTACATTTTCATCAATGTATACTGAATTGGTTCATTTACTGTAACAGTGTGTGACAGGAAGATGTTGAAACTGGACAAAGTGATCTATATGATTTATTTTTGTTCAGCTGATGTCAAGCTTTAGTGGTTCTGAAGTCAAGTCTCCATCAGCATTTTGCGATGATATTCCAACATCTTAAGTAAAAAATGTGTAACAGCTATGAAAATACTGTTTGTACAAATGATTCTCTATAAAAAATAATCTCAGAACTATAAAACATTGCATATTTAATGCCGGCAGTGTTCAGTGGTTGTGTTGGGGAGAGGATACGTGAAGAAGGAAAAGTCTAAAATGTACTTGGGCAGGAGTTCCCTCAGCAGCTTCCGTGGTAAGCTGCAGAGATAATAGTGTAACGTCTCCGTGGTTACAGGCTTGTACCACGTTTGCCTCTCTGGGAAGTGAACGTATGGAGGCGCCCCAATGCGCTGGAGCACAACCTCAGCATCACTTTCAAGGTGCTCATAGGAGCCGATGAAGTTGTAGTTCACAGCACAAGGTTGGCACAAGTTGTACACGGGCATCCAGTGCTCATTCATGCGCTCCACATCCTCATCCAGCAAGTAACGGACAAACTCTGCAAAGGTCACATCATCTCCTGTCACAGACATGTCCTTAGCGCGACCTTTTCTGTACCGCTTTATGATCTCCACGCCGTACTTTTTCTGGTAGGACTGAATCTCTCCAAACTTGTTCCTGTATGCAGACAGCAGGCGCTCCATGGGCTCCCGCACAAACATGAACTTGAAGTAGTGCTTGAGGCGGTAGCGGATCTCCTCGGGTTTCAGAGAGGACAAAAACAGCAGGTCGCTGCGGTGGTCCATCTTGATGTTGACGTCCACGCTCTCCAGAGCTCCGCTCAGAACCTTCAGAACCCTCTTCCAGTTGGAGCAGGCCACTTTGGGGACGTAGCAGTAGAGGAAGTGGTACTGATCGTTGACCAGGACGTGCTGCAGCAGCGTCTTCCTCTGCAGGGGGCTCAGGGACCAGATGCTATGGGGCATGTTCTTCTGGCTGCACATGGTCCTGATGGTCCGGTTACGGATCTCCTGGAGGATCTAAATATGAACGCAAATCAGTGACTTAAAGGTGCATTCCACCAATTTTACACATAAACATTAGTTTACTAATCATGGTTTGAATTACTCAGCCTGTGAAAACAGCTGTGTAACATCAAGTCGAGTAAAGAAAATAACCCTGAATATGTTATTGTGATGTATTATATACATATATCTCAACCTCTGCTGCTTCAATGTTGAGTATTCTTTTTTTAATCTGTCTTTTGAGAGGCCCCCAACTTCATGGAAGTGCAATACTAAATCTCTGGAGTGCTGCTTTAAAGTGAGCAGATGTTTGGAAACAGCCAAGAGTTAGAAACAATACACACACTTCTTTACACAGCTTTATGCATTTACAATAAGGGATTACATTGTTGATCCAACTTTTAAGCCTTGCAGGAATCTGTATATGGGTTTTTGATGAGAACAATAACAAAACAGAACTTTTATGAAAATATTTTTGGGTTAGTAGTGGTGGTTTGCCCTTTAATCGCCAACTGAAAGTCGTTCTTTACCCACTAAAGAAATGGCTGTGGAGCCTTTAATCCTACAGTTTATGACACAGATCTTGTAATATTGCGAAATAGACATAGTCACGAGATAAATCAAAATATCCGCTGGCGACACTGACTACTCGCCACCCATCAAACTCCATCAGAACTTCATGGTGCATGGCATTACTATACCTGGGACTCCACGTCCACAGCAGCCGGCCTGTGTTTCCCAACCATAAAGTCCAGCCGCCTCCCGTTACCCCGGGGTGAAGGCGTCTCCATGCTGTTAAGCATTCCTTTCTCTATCATGAGCAGCAGGCCTCCGGATGCTACGATGACCAGGAACGTTAGCACCGACGGCAGCACCGCGGAGCTGCGGCGGGCTGAGCCCGAGTTCACCGTTGTCCTAAAGTTCATAAATGAGCCGCTACCGCTACGCACTCCCCCGGTCCTTTTCATCCCGTAGTCCTGCCTGCGAGGAAGCATACTTTGTGTCCGGCTTGTCTGTTCAACACCTATTCGCTTTTTAAAGTTCCGTTGGTTACCTACCACGTACCCATAGTTCACTTAAAAAGTGCGTTAAGTCTGCTAGAGTCAATATAGCAATTTCCGTATGAACTGTCAAAATAAAACCGTTTTACTAACATGTTGCAAGTACTTGGATTACAACAAATAAGGAAGAAGAAACGAAGAATGTCACCATTAAAGAATCAGTCTGGACTGGAGTACATTGAATATGTTCGTTCCCCATAAAGATTTCCTCTCACAGGACTATCTTCAACTGAGGAAACTAATGTCAAGCGAACTAGAATAATAATATTTTCTAAATAAAATCCTCCCTGGTGCATTCTAAGCACTAAATACAGCACAAGCAACTGTTAAGAATAATATGTAGTAAATTCAGTAAATATTTTATTTTGTAAAAATACCCTAATGTAGGCATATTTGGTTTTCGACTATATGTGTGAGCATTGTGCTTACAACAGGGCCAGGCAGAAGGAGGTGCTGTGAACAAGGCTTGTGCTCAGTACCTCCTCCTTGGGGATCCTGAAGTGCCCCCAGGCCAGCTGGGAGATGTAGTTCAGCTGGTGTATCAGTCATAGCTCAGGAGACTCTCAAAGATTCCTTGGTTACTTTTAAAGTTTTTCAAAATGTTGACTTTTACTCTCCTTCACTGTATAGTTTTATAAGCTTTCAGTTCACTGTCCTGTTCTCCAGTACTCATTAAAGGGCAAGTATTTACAGTCAAAGACATCCTTTCAGTACAGTAGCACTCACACTGCATCTTTAACTGTGACTAAACAATAATCACAACACTTAATGGTCCATTTTATTTCTGTTTTTTTGCAGTGGACACACCCTTCCTTGCTTAATAGTCACACACTTCCTTTGTTTACCCTTCTTGCTAGCAGTTCTCTGCTACATTCACATCAAATCAGAGGAAGAATGGATCTTTGGTGCCTCAGTGTGAAGGTATTATTGACATGTTTTATATTTTACTTTTCTGGATACAATTACATCCAAATAATGTGTATTCTAGACTAGAATGAACTGAATCAGACAATCCTGTCAGTTGTCATCACAGTGTGTTGAAAAGACATGTTTAAGTCAATTTGGTAGATGTTAGAATAAGTCACTGAATGTGTATTTGAGGAATTTGTATAAGGTCTACAGTGAAGTAGGAGAACATCACCTGACTCCTCTCAGTGTGGGGCTTGACTCAGTCTCATCCACCCATCCATCCAGCTCACATCACCTTTTGCCACAATAGTCTGATTCAAACCCTAATTAGTGCAATACACCATGTGGTCGCCAGTTAATCTTATGTCTTCACACTCGATTAAGATGCCAAGATGCCTGAACCTCTCCACCTTTTCCTGGTAAGGCCTACACAAAACAAAAAAACATAATAAAGTTAAATGCAATTTTAAAACCAATGTACTGCAATATGGCCATGGTTCGAGCTCTCATACACATGAAATACATTTTGTTTACCGTAATTACTTACGAATGGAAATACTAGGCCTGTAAGTCTTAAAAGCCGAGTATCAATCTATAGATCTAGGCTATATCAGTTTTACAGCATAGCCGGTAATTACGCTAGCTACATTTGGGGTTGTATTTAGCCTACTCCTTGAGTTTGTAAAGCCTATTACCATAAACCTGGAAAGAATGGCAGATTCTGATAGTAATCCTTTGCACACTTCCTGGAACAATTGGTTTATCTACATTAGCAAGTAATCTGTTAGAAACATTTTCTAAATTATGGCACGTGTTAAAATGGCTATTACTGATAGAGACAGGATAAAGTCTGATCTTGGATCTCATTGTGTCTGCTCTGTCCATTCATGCAGAGATCTTTAAATAAAGACTATATATGCTTTGTTTTGGATAACATTTTATTAGAGACCTTTATCTTTAGGGCTGCAACTAACGATTACATTCATTCTCAATCTGCTGATTATTTTCTTGATTAATCATTTGGTCGAAAGAAGGGCCTCTCACAATACTCCAGAAACCCAAGGCGACATCTT
Organism: Macquaria ambigua; assembly: GCA_008360985.2. NCBI lineage: Eukaryota > Metazoa > Chordata > Actinopteri > Centrarchiformes > Percichthyidae > Macquaria > Macquaria ambigua. The sequence continues at coordinate 136,807 of VMKM01000989.1, forward strand.
CAAATGTCTTGTTTTGTGCGACCAACTGTCCAAAAACCCAAAGATACTCAGTTTACAGTGATATAAAACAGAGACAAGCAGAAAAGCCTCACAAATGATTAGCTGGAACTGTGTTATTTTGGGCATTTTTGCTTGAAAAATGACTCAAAAGGTTCAGTGATGATCAAAATTTCAATTATTTTTGTGTCAATCGATTAATCGACTAACTGTTGCAGCTCTAATATCTCTAGGTATGATGATACAGGTTGAACTAAAATGGAGATTCTTCTCCAGTAATTCTATATATATATAGAATTATAGTAGGCTATATATTATATAGTAGTAGCCTAATTATAGCTACGGGCTTTTAAGTGTTCAGAAAAACGAATCTTTTCATTGGGATCCTTAATGAACTTCTGTTGTGCTCTACAAAGAAACTTTTGGAATCTCCTTTGAGGTGTTCTAGACACCATCACCTACTGTATGTGTGAATTACAGAATAACCTGCTTATTCTTTAGTTATTATACAGCATTATGAAGCAATATAGCTACTGTAGATCATAAATACAAAACAGAATGACTAAGACGCACCAGTGATGGCTATAAATAGTTGTACTATTAGGTCACCACATACAGTAAACAGCAGACACAATACATCCCAGTAGGATTTAACACCTTCAAAAATACACAGTTTTTTTTCCCTCTCGGGCGGTTACAGGGTTTCCTTCCAGCTCCTCGCTTCTTTAATTATTTCCGAAAAGCACGCGCTTACGTTACAGAAACGTGCTCATATTGGCGCTGCACTGTGTGCCGCCGCCGCCGCCGCTCGCCTTTCTCTCGCAGCCACACCCTCCCATCTCCATCTCGCACGCGTGCAGCTGTGCGGGACCGACTGTGCGTGAGTCTCCCTGTCGGGCACCCGCAGCATCAGCAACACAAAAGGGTCGGAGCAGCCGGAGCTGGGCTTACCTCGGCACGGATCAGAGGGAGGAATCGCGTCAGGAAAAAAAAGGTGGTGGGATTTTCTTTCCTCTTTTCTTCCGTACTGTTTGTGCTGATTGTTTTCCATTTTCGCGACGCTGATGACCTTGTCACTGTATCCCACCTCTCATTTCTCATTGACCTGCTCAGATCTTCTGCTCCATCCTTCGCAGATGTGTGTGTGCTGTAAATGGGCTGGGGCTTGCAATTTGATCCGACTTGAAATGCGCAATCGCCGATGTCAACAGGCCAAATTGTAATCAATCGTTATTTTTTTAGAATCCAAAATAATGCTAATCAATTTAACGACATTTGGATTTCATCTGTGACGATATGTGAGAAAAGCAAAGGCCAGATTCTTTGTTCTCCGTGCGCCTTTTAGTCTGCAATTAATAGACTCTAATCCCTGTGCGGCAGCATCCGCTAATCTGCCATTAACGGTTACGTATTGATCCGTGCCTTTAGGTCTATGTGGATGTAGTGTTTCACCACAGCGATCTGTCTCTCGGCAAACGATACACATAATACAGCCTTTGAAATGTCAGGATGCTTGAGTCAGCTGGAAAACCATGCACAGGCCATATGGTGCGGGCCTACATGTGCGGAAAAAAATGAAATTATGGATTTATTTTTCCACACATAATTTAAATGCTTTTAAATTAATGCTGCCTTACTGTCACCGTCAGTGTGCTGAAACATAAAGGCAGAGAATAGATGGCAGTGTGCCTGGATGAATTTACAGGCTGCTGGTGTTGGATTTATGGTGCTGGTTTGAGTAAACTGCTCTGTTTTTTGTTGGCTGCTTCAGCACCAGATTGACAGGCAAGTGTAGGTTGTCTTAGTCCTAATCTGTCAATAGTATATGGTATGGTATATGGACTGATGGTTGAATGATGACATTAATACACAGAGCTGTGTGTGTTTTGCAGAGGAAATAGGGAAGAGCTATCATAGTAAAGACTATGTCACTCTCACTGATTCAAGAGTAGTGTTTTATTAAGTACTGCAATGTTCAGGTTCACGTCCAACCTGAAGGTCTGGACTCTCAGACGCACGGAGCTGCCCAGTAAACAAGGATTTGACTAAGTTATCATGTCATCACCACCCAAATGAAATGACTAATGAACATCTTTTCAGAGACATCTGTGGAGTACCTTTGCAATGCCAGGCAGCACCCATTTTATGAGTCATTTATCACCCTTTGACCTCAGATAAAACTGCAACTATGGATTTGATTTTAATCACACTAAAGCAGACAAAGACAGTCTGACTCATAGTTTTTTCTGCACATTTAAATGCCAACTGATTTGCAGTCACATAGCCGCACATTTGACAAACAGAACTGGAAGAAACACCCAGCTTGTTCAAAATAAAATTCTAGCATTCAAAATGAACTCAGAAGCATTAGCCTGTCACTAAAATGTGAATTCTGTGATGCATTGACTGAATCAAAGTGTTTATTTGCAGGCGGTCTAAGTGTAGTTTGTAGTGCATCACATGTCATGACTTTCCTGCATGTTTTGCGTGTAAAACTGTATTTTTGCAAAGGAACTAGCAATTACAGCTATTAAATTAATGTAAATGTTTATACTATTATACTGATATTGGTATTAGTATCAGTGCTGCTCTTATCTAAAACACAGAAGTGTAATTACAGTCTGCTGCTTAATTTCTTATGAGGTCTGTCCTAATTATTGAGTGTGGTGAGCGTTATCATCAGCTCTTCTGAAATGTGGTTCCTAGATAAGCTTATACATGTTTATGTAACACACTTCTGCTCTAAATAGTGTACTATGCAGCATGTATTCTATTAAAATTGCTGCTGATATCAAGGTTTATTGTAATGACATGTTTGAGGCATTTAGGTCACCTCAGAAATGTCAGCGTATAATCAAACACAACAACAAGGAAATGCAGCAGGCTGTAGATCAAGGCAGCATCGGAGTGATGATGCATAGATTGGCACTAAGACGAGGTAGGTTTTTTTATTTCATGTCACTGCAGAATGAAAAGAATTCACATTTGACCATGAAATTAGTTTAGAATTAGGCTTTTTTGGTTTCTCCCACCCCCAGGCCATCCTAATCATCCATTAGCCTTTGAAAGATCAATACAGACATTAACATCTTTTCATCCTAGCTTGCAACTTAGATTTTTATGGTATGAAAAAAACTAATTCAGCCATTTATTTGAAGTTCTCATTTTCAAATCTGAATGACTGGTTTACCACATGTAGAGTGCAGTGGCGTGGTGGTTGTTGATCCTGGTCTCTTTTACACATATAGTGGAGTCATTAAGACTCTCTGCTCATCCTGTGTGTGTGAACATGTAGATGTGAATATTCGTGTGAGAGCATGTTTATGCTGCTTTACTGGGGGGACGGGAGTCAGTCAGAGAGCAGTCTGTCTTTGAAGTGCTATTCTGCTGTAATATAGGCAGCATCCAGGTTGGTAAAGCCCTCATCATTACCATATCCCTATGAGACTGCAGTGTGATGCTGCCAAAACTGGAGAGTGGGGGAGCTGGCCTTATTACACACTAACACTATGCTGATGCACACAGACATTATGATTACAGGTCAGACTAACATGACCATAAAATGAGGATCTTGTAGAGTCATTTGGTATTGAGGCGTCTCGAGTCAGCTGCTGTTTTTCCTTTAAAAGTGAATGTAAATCATTTTTGCTGTGACCACTGAATAGTTTCAGCAGTCCACCTGTGTGTGTTGAGGGTAGCTCTGAAGGCTCCGAGCTCCACAGATTAGACCATAATGGACATGTGAGACCATAATGTTATTAAGCAGTTATGGTGCACCGCTTTACAAACCATTCTAATCACACATGTGCATACACGGTTACTGTTAACCCACAATGAAAGCCTTTATGTGCATCAGCCAGTCGAAATGATGAATGCCACTCTGTTCTCCTGCACTGGCTATCTGGCGCGGAAACAAAGTGTCACTTTGTGCCTCCTCAGCACCGCAGCACTAACAGACACAGGAGAACGCCCATCTCTCCTCGCTCGGAGCTCACTCGACCCCAATCCCCGCTGACACACCTCCTCCCCTCAGACTGTACATGTGCTCCACTCCAACACGCATCTGCACTCATAAACCCACACCGACAACTAGTTCTCATACTTGAGAACTAGTACGTGACTGCGCCTTAGAACAGCAATCAAATTTTCATCAATATGAGAATATCAAGGGATGTTTACTCCGTCGCTCTCATGTACGCCCACTCAGGCACACACACACACATGCACACACACACACACACACAACTAAGCCCTCACTGCATCTGATACCTGACTCCAGGTAATGCCCTAGATCCACAGCGACAGCAGGCAGGTGGAACGGCCACACACTCATAGATACCCTCGCACACAGAGCGACTGCAGGACGGTAAGAAGGCATTCTTATACAGAAAGTTATAAACAGTTGATGAAATGTCAGGTTAGGATCTTGTACATAGTTTGTAGGACTTTAACTATACTTTCCATTTATTCTTTCCGTGTGTTTTCTGGCTCTCTGTGTGCAAAACCAGCATGAGCAGCTCATGTTGTACAGGAGGATTTAGTGACGTGTAAAAAATATTACTGCACTGAATATTTGGTGTATGTCAACTGTGAACATTACACGTGGCATTGTTTGTGTTTGAGATGCTCAGGCAGGAGGATAAGGCCTTTCTGTTGTTTGTTTGTTTGTTTGTTTGTTTGCACACTTGTCCATTGTCAGTTAACTGTTGGCTAATGTGGAAAATATAACCATGGTCATGTGATACATGTTGCGTGTCACTCTAAAATCCATTGTTCCTCCACAGGCTTCCTGTGGATATCTAGGGAGTAGACAAATGCCAAGAACACCTTACAGCTCAATGTCTGAACAAAAACTGAATATTATATAACTCATAAAGGTAGTGTTTATTGGCCTGTTGGACGGGATTGTATTTTGTCCAGTGATGCACTGATAGCTACTACTGGTGATTGTTTAATACCTCTAACTAGGTTTTTAGCCATGCTAGCAGTGTGGCTCAAGGGATGGATTTGTCACTTAGTCTGGTGGTCCACCCCTTTGGTCCAGACTGACAGTCATGGTCCCCAGAGGGTGAATCCTACTGACTTTAGTGATCCCCTGACGTTTCATGTAGCACCACCAGCAGGTAAACATTTTACTTTTACCAGTGGAATTTTGTGTTTAGTGCTAATAAGCAAATGTTAGCATGCTAACAAGTTAAACTAAGATGGTGAACATGGAAAATATTATACCTGCTTAGCATCAGCATTGTCATTGTGAGAATGTTAGCATGCTGACATTAGCATTTAGCTCAAAGCACTGCTGTGCATAAGTACAGCCTCACAGAGCTGCTAGCATGGCCGGAGACTCTTAGTGTGGGAAGGCATAATGAAAAGCCGGCCATCGTAGAGAGGGGGGGTGCGATATTGTTAAAATACGGGGATAACGGCGCACATTTTCAGACAGTCTCTCCTGGAAGACAATCATAGTGTTGCACTTGGTTGTTCACATGAAAAGAGACAGAAATAGTTATGTCAAGAATGAAAATGAGAGAGCTGAGAGAGAGAAGTTCAAACCCAGCTTACTTTCTCACCTACGCACAGCTCGCCAATCACAGCGCAAAGTGGGTGGAAATGTTGTATTGTCGGTTTTGGAAAGTTAACAAAAATGGTCGTACATAGCCCCCTCCAATTCTGACGGCAGAAAGGTGTGGGGGGAGGGTGTTTCCAAAGCTATTCAACCATCTGACAAGCAGTTCTGAAGAAACATGCTGGCAGCTTTAATCTTGTTAATACACTATGTCTCAGCTCTAACTGAAGTTGACGGAGGTTTGGGTCTGACATGCTTAACTGAGCTTGCATAAACATTAGCACAAACAGAGTCACCACAGGTTGGTACTTTGCTCATTTATTTAGTATCTTTGTGCCCCGTGCACAATCTGTGTGGCGCAAAGATGGGAGGAGTTGAGACTTGCATGATGTATTTAGAATAGATGTCTATGGACCAAGTTGGTCAATATCACTTCAGTTGATAATTTTGGGATTCCATCTGCAAGTGCAAGTGAAAATCATAACAGAAATGTGCGGCAATGCAGCAGTGTAGAGTTATATTACATTTCAGTGTTCAGCAGAGGCCACATTTCTCTGATTTGTTTTTATTTAGACATTTTAAATCTTCCATAGAGAGAGAGAGAGATCCTGGGGATGCCTACGATGCACACAAGTCACAGTGAAACATATTCAAAGAAAAGTTTGTTTTAACATCAGTAAACATCATCAGGACCACTCTTTCCCAAAGATGCTCTTTTTATATTCTCATCCAAGTGGATGCGAGGGCAGCAGCTGCTGGCATCAAGGCCTTCTCCCCAACTTGTCTGGGAAAGTAGCATTGCATTTGTAATTGCATTATGATATGTGATACAGCAAGATGGTGTTGGTTAAATATGATGGTTATCTTTTCAGAAAAACAACTCTCTTAACTGGAACGTAAACAGGATTACTGTGGGGAATTATCAGTTTATGCCACCATGTAATGACTTGCTTTACTTTGCCAGCAGTCGTGTGACTGGCTGAGAAGATAATGATTAATCATGAGACACCTCTGATATTTATTTTCCATATAAATACCCAACCCTTTTGCACTTAGGGTGTGCTAAATATAAAGTGCACTTGGACACTCCCTCATTGTCCCTGTGCACACGACCTGGCACTCTGTTGAAACAGCCACATCAGGAGAAACACTTGCAGTGTTTGTGCCAAGTGAACTATTTCAGTCACTATGTAGTGATAAGGATTTGTTGTGTAAGTTGATTCTGTGTTGCGTCTGTCTCTTCTGGCCCTGGCTGCTGCTAAAACGTTACCATGGAAACCAGAGGCTGCTCAAACTTCAAAGAATGGTAGAGAATGAGATTGGGACAAAGAGTTGTCGTCGTCACCTCATACATCCTGATAGAATATGTTCTTCTGTTTAGAAGTGCTTCCTCATCCACCCCTTCCCATGCCATCCTCCATGCCATGCTCATGTTTCCCCACTGTGCGTGCACCTGATGCTAACAGACCTAACAAACCGAACCCTGCTGTTTTGTCTCTGTTCTGTATTTGTTCCACCGTTTTTCTCCCAAAGCCACAGCGGAGGCAGCAGCGACGTTCGTCTGGGTAAAACGAGCTTTGTGCAAAAGGGCAGATCGATGTTCCCTAAGGTTTTACTGCAGTGGTGCGCAGCCATCTCGAGCTGTGCAGCTGAAATAGGTAAACCGTTACACGGCTCCACCACGTTCGTCTGTCTGCTTTGTCAGCAAGCTACTTGTGCTGTAAGGTTATGGCACTTAGCCGCTACAACACTAAGCCATGCTACTGGACTTTGGTAGTTGTCTGGCCCGCTCTGGTGCAGAGCTGGTGTCACCATCAAATGATGTTGAGCTGCTGGGTCGTTCGAGAGCGCTGAGACGCACCATCGTGTTATGCCACCGCCATACTATGATGCAGCTGTATCCTTGTCAAAGGCATTTCTTGCTTCTGTAGAGCACATGGCTGCTCCTCGTGCTTCTCTCATCCCATCTCTAGCTGCTCCCCAAGTCTGTCCTCTGCAGCAATAGGACAAAAAAACAAACAAACAAAAAAAGAACCACGTCACACAGACACTTGTTCAACATTAGGACTTGCAGCCAAGCCGAGTCAACACACGTAAATAAACAGACAAACAAAAAAAAAGAAGAGAATCCACAATATCTCTCTTTACACCAGCAGACACAATCACATACAGTCTCTCTCCTCAGCACACACACTCTCTGTCTGTGCTCACACACCCCTACTACCAAACATGCTTGTTCGCTCCTTGTTCTGCGCTGGACAAAGAGCCTTTCTTGGGCGAGACATTTCTGAGAGAGTCTGTCCGGCTCTGTCACCCTCAGGAAGGAAGCCCACGACATGCTGATCCCACTGGAGACAGCGGGCTCCTCTCCGGCTCTCTCAGTACTGTCTCTCACACTCTGGTTTTACACTGCCGGCCAGGGTGCTTGTGGTTTTGCACACAACACACATTTCCGCAGTACATCAGAAAACCTCTGGCTCGGCCGACGTGCTGCAAACAGGTGCTGGAGGGCGCCGGGTTCAGGAAGCAGTCTGTGGTTTGTTGGTTCCTGTCAGTTTATGAGATGCAAATAAGAGATGGTTCATGTGGTTTGTGTGATTAGACGGAGCAAAGGGTCATCTTGCTGAAAGTGAACATGTTCAACTCAGCTGCTGTAAGAGTCTTTTTTTTATTTGTAATTTTGGCGCTATCTGCATCCCGCAACCACTTAGCTGTGTGTTGTCATTTCAGATGTACGGCTGAGTTTTTAGTACGACCATTTCTACGCCAACAAGCCACAACAGAGTGGCCTCAGAGGGCTCATTTTGCTTTTAAAACAGCGGAGGCTTTATCGTGCCCCAGACAAGCCAATCACCAAGAGCCATTCTGCCGGAGCTAACAAAGCCGAGCTTTTTGATGATAATGCTAGAGGCGATGGAGAGCAAAATAAAAAGCAAGTCCAACTGCAGCTCTGCTCAAGCACTGTAAATGTTCAGTGCCCCTTTCCAGATCTCTCTTGTCTCTCCTCTCTTTTCCCCTCAATTAAAAGCTCACACTTGCTCCTTTTACCCCCCTGCAGTAAAGACGATAACAGCATCCCCATGCTCACTTCCTTCTTCTCCCACCACAGCCAAGGTGTGCAGTGACCATGGCAACGGACACCACGGAAACTAAGCATGACATGCTTTTAGAGGTAACCGAATCCAAAGGCCCAGGTAAATAGGAAAAAAACGAGTGTTTTTAGTGACATCTTAAAGAGACAGTGTTTTAAAGCAGATTCAGTGATCATCATTACATGAGCATGTAATGACCTCTGTCGGAATCAGTTGAATGGGTTTTTTTCACTGTCTCTTTAAGAACTGCATGGTGTGGTGATGGGTTTGACTTGAGCCTTTATATAGGCTGTGCTGTGTCCACGTTTCTGACTTCTTTGATCGCCTTTTTACTTGCTTTTGTTTGATCCCTTCAAGCAGTTACATAAGAGATAACTTGATCAAGGGCCACCATGAACCAAAGTAGCAAAGATTAGATCAGATAAAGTACAGGAGATAAAAAGCCCCAGATTCAGTGTTACAGCAATAGTTAGACATTTTTGGGAAGTGGGCTCATTCTATTTCTTACAAGGAGTTACTTGAGATGATTGATATCACTCTCATATTTGTACACTAAATATAAGGCTACAGCCAGCAGCCGCTTAGCTTAGCTTAGCACAAAGACTGGAAACAGGGGGAACAGCCTCCTGCTGTTTTCCTTTTCTGCTGCCAGCTAGTTAATTTGCGGTCACCAGATGGGAAATATCCCCTGATCAGATGGCTAGAATGGGGGCTCTGAGTCCAGAGGACCAGGATCAAAACACACTGCACTACAAGGACACAGGAAGCAATAGCATTAGGTTGGGTGCTGCTCTGTGGAGTGCTGGGCCGCTGAGTCGTCTACGCTGCAGAAAAAAAAAGTGTCCTTTCTCGTTTCACGCGTGAGTGTGTGAGCATGCCTGTGGCAGTGCATTATGGGCTTTGAACCAGAGTAGAAACACTGGACAGCCTGATGCTGGAAGAGCATGCTGCAGGGAAGCAGAACATCAGTGTCACCACTATAATATCACTCACTACACTAAGACAGAGGAGGAGAGAATGGGTATGACAGAATATTATGCATATCATCAATTCATCAGAGCTCTGTAAAAAAACACACATATCTTTATTTAGAAAATGGATAATAAGCAAAACCATGGACAAAATCTCACAAAATTTCAAACTTGCACAGACGCTTGGTCGTGTCATCTGTCCCTTGACCCTTTTCTGTGGAGATACAAGGTTTCTCATATCACAGATATGGTTAAGACTAATACTGTAGTCTGGTAAAGACAATTGATTTCTATTGATTGATGTGATTTACATGGTCATGAGACATGAGTGACACATTCACTCTAAATATAAAAGCATTCCCTTTTAGTTCAACCTGGGTGGTGTCTGTTTTATATAAAGCCGTACAAAGACAGAATCATAACAAATACTTCCCACATTGTATATAAATTCATATCTTTGTCACTATATAAATACATACACAGCACTTAAACTCTCCCACGCAAAAATAAAGACACACTCCAGAGTCGAGGATCTAAGTGGGGGAAATTGGTTTACTGTATCATTTCCCATGATGCCTCTGGTACAGTGAGCAGCATGCAAACTGAAATCCCACACCAGTTGCTACTTATAGCTCTGAAAGGGATACCCACAGAGCCCTGAGAACGCCTGTCTGCACAGTGGTGTAGAGTAGCTTTGTAGCTCTGTAATCTCACCCACATCCAGTGGACCTCCACAAGTACACAAATAGATACAACAGACAAAAACAAAACACACAGCCGGACGTCAGACACAAACGACACACAAAGCAGTGCTGAGGAAACACTATTTATTACATTTTGAAATGAAGCTAAAAGATATCTGTCTCTCATCTATCCCATCTTTGGGATCCAGAGCGATGCTTTTCCCCTTTATACGTGGGAAAGTTTAGCTTATGTGTAATAGTTTATAACTTTCTGGCATGAAAGATGATGTGGAAATATCAACCAAATGTCCTCATGACTTCCTCACAAACCAGCGCTGATCTTACCAGCATTAACAGGGTCTATTACAACTGCTCTGTTTCAGTACATAGGTCACTAAGTTGACACATTTTTTTTTTTTTGGCAGCACATTGCTCCTTTATTGTTCCATACTGATTTGACGTGGTGGAAGGGATTGCCTCACTGGCCAAAGGATCAGGGAAGTCTGCCAGAGTAATTAGCTGTGATGTGTGTCATTATGTAATGATCAAAGTTTACTCTCTTTAGTTTTGCATCAGGTAACACACGTGTGAATCTTGGAGAGCTGTTGAAGTGTTGCAGGTCAAATGTGATATGAGTCATACGTTTGACATTAACTCTTGAAGCCATGTGGATAGCCAGGAGGTCGTTGTGGGTTTTCACTGCTTTCCTTTCTCTCAGGACCAATCATGGATTTGCGTTTGCCTGTTTTCAGTCAGTAATTCAGGGATTTGTTGATCATTTTTCTAAAGCTGCTGTGGCTGTGGGTGCTTCCTTTTATATGCCTGTTGTCTTATCTTTCCCACTTCCTGTAAGTATGAACCAAAGAGCCAAGGTTTTCTTCTCATTCCATCTGCTACTTTGATTTATTTTCTTTAAATTCAATCAATTGCATTTCATTACACACACACATACAATAACACGCCCATAGGCACCGCCCTGCTCGTTTTCTAGCCCGAGGGCGAGATATAAAGATTGATGATCTGATTGCATGTAGCTGTGGCTGTCATTTATTTTCTTTTGCCATCAGAGAGAAAGCGACAGGGCAAATTCCAGCCCTTCAGACGACTCTTTGGGAAGAAAAAGAAGAGGGAGGCGAAGGGGGGCTTTGATGGAGCAGAGCTAAAGGCGAGTTTTTCTACTGGGGAAGTGTGCAATGGAGTTGCTTCTGATGAGGAGTCCAATCAAAATCTGAGGTAACTACATTGATAAAGTTTTATTTTTACACACATTTGTCTGAGTTATACATAATGAAACAGAGTTTTTCCTCTTGACATTTTATTATTGCTGATAAAAACAGGATTTACAGACAGCGAGGGTAGCTTTTATCCAAGAAACAACTTGGCTTCTTAACAGATTTGTTTTCACTTCTCGAAAAATTAAAGTGTTAAAACAGACTCTCATAAAAGCTGCAAGTTGTGGTTACACAATCTGTAGAGAAAAGGGTGAAGCTCTGCACGAGTACAACTCATGAAAGGCTCAACACGATTTGAGCCTTTAATTGATGTTCTGAAACTGCTGGTGTGTAAAGAGGTCATTCATTTCTTTGTGTAAAATGATTTACAGAGCGATGCTGCAACCCGCTCATGATAAATGAATGAATGACTGACAGTAATGGCACGCTGCAACACTGAAGACGCTCTTATCCTTCTGCAGGGAGTTGAATCCCATCGGATCTCGAGCTCTCTCCCACGACAGCATCTTTATCCCAGAGGAGCCGGTGACTGAGCCCGGTCTAGATCACAGCATGTCCCAGGAAAACGTCTCGGATAAAGTTAGGAATCTGCAGGTGGGCCTTGTGGCGGTGTGCTCTCAGTTGCTGAACAGTTATCTTCTGTCTACATGCATAACGTGTAACCTTTTTTGTTGATCAAACAGAGGCAGATAGCACAAGGTATAAAGTTTGGCCAGAGGCCTCCTTCTCTGAGGAAAAGTGAAGGAGATGAGGGAAGTTCAGATGAGGAAGAGGTTCCCCGGAGTCCTCTGAAGGTTTTGGTCCAGGTAGAAGCCGAGCCAGCAAACACAGAGCCAAAGGTAACAAGTTATTTCGTACTATTTTTAAAGGGGAACTCCACCGGTTTTACACATCAAAGTCTGTTTACAGATCTTGGGGAGTACTACTGAATACATAAAAAAGTTGTATAAATACTTTGTGGTTCCAGAGGGAGCTGGGTAAAGTCTGATAAATGACCTCAAGTGTTGTCGCTTGAAGACTACAAGTTTGAAAATGAAAACAATCTGGGGGTGTGGAGTTAGAAAGAAGTGAGCTTACCACACCTCTGTACCCTGCTACTCATCTCTGCTTGAGGCTACATTAGCCGCTACTAGCATAACATAGTATAGTATATCTGGTTCTGCTGCATTGATTTTGATTTTTTTTTTTTTTCAAACTGTCTATCTGAGTCTGACAATGTTATAGGAGTGCAAAGTTAAATCGGTGGAATACTCTTTTACGGTTTTGGACTAAGATCGGATGTGTTTCAGTCTATAATAAATGCTCTGTTATTGTGACAAAAGCAGGTCCAGGGGGCTCAACAAGCCGAAACCCAACACAGCACCCCAGTGAAGTCCCCGAGGTCCAAACGAGTTCTTCCACCCACTGGTACTATTGAGTCCATCAATCTGGATGCTGTTCCACAGTCTGTTCCTCGCTTAGACAACACCGCTGCCAAGCATAAACTGGCCGTCAAACCGAAAAACCAGAGGGTTTCCCGCAAGCACCGGCGATTCACACAGGTGAGCCAAGCTATGAGTTGCCTCAAATGGGTCTTAGCATGTTGTTGATTTATTTTGTGACATTTCTTGCCCTTTGTTGTGGTTAAAAATAGTAACAAATCAAATTTCCACATTGTCAGGACCTCCAAGAGGTATCTATTCCTGGTGTGGTGCAAGAGGACCTCGAGGCAGCAGGCATCTCCTCAGACGACCAGCGCAGGGCATCTGTTGAAGAGTCCCTAGAAAACTTCAAGAAACAGAGACTTCATGATGAGACGAGACAGGAGATGAGGAGGAAGAGGGAGCTGGAGGAACAGAGGCTCAAGCAAGAGGAAGAGGAGCAGAGGAAGAGAGCAGCAGAGGAGTTGAGGCGACGTGAACTAGAGGAGGAGAGGTGTCGTATACAGCAGGAGGAGGACGAACGAAGGCTTCGAGAGGAGGCAGAGAGAAGGAGGAGGGAGGAAGAGGAGAGAAGGATCAGAGAGGAAGAAGAAAGGAGATGGCAAGAAGAGGAAAAGCGGATGCGGAGGGTGGAGGAGGAAAGGAGGATGCGAGAGGAGCAGGAGCGCCGACAGTGGGAGGAGGAGGAGAGGAGACAACTGGAAGAGCAGAGGAGGAAAGAGGAGGAGGAAAGGAAGAGGCGAGAGGAGGAGGAGGAAGAAGCGAGGAGACAGCAGGAGCTTGAGGCCGAGAGGAAGAGGAAGCTAAGAGAGGAAGAAGAGGAAAGAAAGAAAAAGGAGGAAGCGGAGAAGCTGAGGTTGCAGGAGATTGAAGAGAAGAAAAAAATGGAAGTGGAGGAGAGGATGAGAAAGGAAGAGGAGGAGCAGAGGAGGCTGTCATTAGAGGAGGCTGATGGCTGCTCAGATCCACAGGAGAGGAAGAGGAGGGCTGAGGAGCTGCGCTGGAGGGAGATGGAGGAGAGACAGAGGCCTTTCTCTTTCAAAGTTTCCTCTGGAGAAAAACAGATTTTGTTCCAGAAGGTCAACCTGACGCCTGTTACGCCGGCCTCCAGCCACCAGAGCGGTGCTGTAGCTGAACAAAGAGAGAGCGCTAAGGCTTCCTCTTCTGAAGGACCAGACTCCCCAAACCTGCCAACGTCTCCATATGTCCCCCACACAGCCATCTTAGTGACAGGCGCCCAGCTCTGTGGGACAGCTGTCAATTTAGACCAGATCAAAGACACCGCCTGCAAGTCTCTGCTGGGTTTGGGAGAGGATAGAAAGGCCCAGGGAACACCGCCGACCAAGAGCAAGACTTCCCCGGACCGCAGGTCTGGCAAAACCAAATCACTTAACGAGTCCTCGCTCTCTACAGACAAGTCCGGTGCAGCCGTCCTGGCAGAATGGGCTAGCATCAGATCAAAGATATTCAAGGGAGTAGAGGAGGGGAAATATGAAGAGTACCCAGACCCGAGCAGGAACCAGCCTCAACCCAGCAGTGAAGACCAGCCTGCATTCTCCCACACGAACCTCAGGAAGACCATGTCTGCCAGCGCCAAATTCTCCATCACCCCTGCAAAGAAGAAGTTTGGAGATTCAAACAGGAACTCTGAGGTGTTCGGTGTAGATGATAAGGAAGTAGGAGAGGAAGCTACTCCATCTGATAGCCCCACTGCAGTCTCCCCAGCTCCAACCTGTAAACCTCAGAACAGGACGAATAAAACTGTCCGCATCGTAGAAAGAGGGTCAGAGGAATGTGTGTTTGCCAAAGACCTCCCCTCTTTCCTGGTTCCCAGCCCTGGAGCCAAACCTGAGGGGCCAGAGTTGAAGAGCAGGGCTCAGAGTGAGACGGAGGTGCCTGAAAGTAGAGAGGAGGGAGAGGACCGAGGCCAGGACGGTGAAGACAAGCCCTCACCTTTTGGCATAAAGTTGAGGAGGACCAATTACTCCCTCCGCTTTCACAGCGGAGAGTCCACTGAGAAAAGGAAGAAACGATACAGTGCTGGGGACAGCTTTGACGGCATCCCTTCACCCCTCACCCCCATTGAGCCAGACTCTGACGCTTCCTCTGTCTTTTCTGACAAATCAAGTCCCTCATCACCTCAGAAAGAAGGCGCGGTCGGCAAATACTTACATGCTTCTGCCTCCCCCGCTGTCCCTCGGGTTAAACCGGGTAAGTCTACCAGCCCCACCACACACAGCGAAGGTGAGAAAGTACTTTCCAAGCCACCTCTCTACCGCAGACCAACCACATCGCCCAAGCCTACTGGAGCAGTCCCCACACCTCCCCCATCGCCGCTACCTAAAGTGGCCCATGGGCCTCACAGTGATGCGATGATCCAGAGGACAGGGGCCGCAGAGTCATCCAGCCAGGAGCAGACGAACAGGAGCGAGGAACCTTCAGCGGTGGCCCATTTGCACCGGAGCAGCCAAGGCCAGGTCCAAGGGGAAGAGGAGCCGAAGGAGAAGAGATCCTTCTTCCCCTCCATTAACATCCCCTGGAGAGAGAAGGCGGACAGAAAGACAGAGCTCATCAGGAGAGGTCAGTGTTACTTTGATCAAACACTATGCTGTTAGTGTTAATCAGGATTTTAAAATCTTGGTTTTTGGAGCAAAATCCTCCAACATAGTTCCTCAGCCAGGCTTAAAGGATTAGTTTGACATTTTGGGCAATACACTTATTCGTTTTCTTGTCAAGAGTTAGGTGAGAAGATCAGTACCTCTCTCATGTCTCATGTACTCTACACAAGTATTTCTTGGTCGCAACTTGTCATTTTCACACTTTTTGTGCAGGTGAGCTTTAGATGTGCTGATAGGTGGATTTTGTTACTTTTGGACAGAGCCAGGCTAGCTGTTTCCCCGTTTCCTGTCTTTATGCTAAGCTAAGCTAACCGGCTGCTGGCTGTAGCTACATATTTAGGGTACAGACATGCAAGCGGTATCAATCTTCTCATCTAACTCTTGGCAAGAAAGCAAATAAGCGCATTTCCCAAAATGTTGAAATATTCCTTTAACGTGACCGTGAGTGTAATAGGTGTATTATCAAAAATAATATATAATATAAAATAATATCGAAAATTGTCAAGTGCCGAAAGCTGACATCAATGTCTGGTGTAATCTTATGTACTTATTCTTTGATCTGATAGCTAACCTTATTTAAATCAAAATCTTGCCAGTTGTAGACTGTATTTTACGTAGGTAAAGTTTTTGTACAACATTTATTATTTGAGAACTTTGGCTTTTGTTGGGGTTTTGTAGAAAAACATTTTTATATTTCGAATATGTTATTATTTTGGTATTGGTACCGAAAAGCATCCAAAAATTTTAAACAATATCTTGCCCTAGTAATATGCCAATATGCATGTGTTCCCCTGCAGAAAAACCATCACTACAGAGCAGGCACTCACTGGACAGTGCGAGGGTCCAGGAGAAGGAGGCTGGGCCCTTATGGATCACACTGGCTCTGCAGAAGCAGAAGGGCTTCAGGGAGCAGCAGCAGAATCGAGAGGATCGACGTAGCCAAAGAGAGGCCAAACTGGCTGAAAAACAAGCTAGAGATAGAGACAGCGTATGTGCCCCACATTGCCTTTTGACACACTTTCTAATATTTCTTCTGACAGTCACATTATCTGGCAGTATTCTTCCTCTCATACAATCACAATTCTCTTTTGCAGGTTACACTGGTGAGCCCCACAGAGAGCAAAGGGAGCGGGAGCACCAGTCCTTCTTCTAAACCTCAGACACCAGAGGAGCCCAAGAGACCCGACAGCCTCCTGGGACGATTTGAGCGCAGAGAACACCTGAAAAAAGCCAACACTTTACCCAGCTCTGTCACTGGTAAGCACCTGCACGCTGAGGATTTTGGTCTAAAATTAACCAAGCCAAATATTGCTGAAATGATCATTTGATTTGAATAATCTTCAATCATTAAGCAAATATGCCAGAAATTGCTGGTTCCAGCTTCTGAAATGTGAAGATGAGCTGCTTTTCTTTGTTCTCTTGTAATTTGAAATACTTTTGTCTGGTCTGCTGGTCAGACAAAATAAACAATTTTGCCACCTGGGTTCTGGGAAATTGTGATAGACATTTTTCACTACATGCTGACATTATATAGACTAAATAATTAACAAAATAATTGTTAGATTAATCAATATTGGGTTTACTCATTGTTTGCAGCCCTAAATCCATATTTACAGTATGTTGAAACTCTTTAATATTTCATTTATTTGTCACTGATTAAAGTGATTTATTTAGAATAAACTTCACATTAGGATAGAGCTGCAACAATTAGCCGATTGGGGTCTAGGAAACATTTTCCCCAGTTTTCTGATGTTTTAAAGACCATATACATAGAAGAAATAATCTAAAGACTAGTTGATAATTACAATAATAGTTAGTTGCAGCTAAATCAGTTTCATTATTTCATAAAATGAGCCTAAAAAGGCTGTATGGTGAAAACAAACAGATTTGTAACAAATTTATGTCCTTGATTTGTTGTTTCAGTTGAGATTGCAGACTCTACACCGTCGCCACCTGCTGTCAAGGAGGTGTCAAAGCGCTTCCCCTCCAGTGACTCTCCGCAGGTGTCCACAGAGCCGGCCTGGCTGGCCCTGGCCAAGCGAAAGGCCAAAGCCTGGAGCGACTGTCCTCAGATCATCAAATAACACCTCAGCCCAGCTTCACACTGGGCTCTGGCCTGCATTGAGACTGCACACTGCCCAGGGACTCTGAAGCACCTCGAGAATCACCGTCGCCTGTCCCTTCCCTCCCAAGACTCCCCATGAAAACCCTCCTGACTGTGAACCAAGTAAAGCCCTCCATCACCTCGTAACCCCACACACTGGCTGGTACTATTATCATATTAAAGTGCGCTTCACATTCAAATATTCCAATACGGTTGCACAGATATATGTAAACAATTGTTGCGCGCATGCACATACTGTATACAAACACAAAGCGTATGTCCCAAAAAGACACAGATAGAACAAACACGCCGCAGTTCGGGGAAGTCCTCAGCAGCCAATCACAACCATGGCTGGCCATTGCAATAGCCAACCCCAATTTCTTTTTTATTTTGTAGCCAACTGTGTCACCGTGGTTGTAAATAAATCATTCGCTCAACACAATAAAAGGTCAAACACTTCTGTATTAGAGAGGTGAAGCTCTGACATAATGAGTGTTTAATCAACAGAGGGTAACTGTCTGAATCGTGTTTTAAGGGCTACCAGTAACGATAAGTCGACCTGTTGAATCTGCTGATGGGAGTATTACAGGCGTCTTCTCTGCCCTCGTTGGTATTATTTATGTGAAGCAGCGGATTTATCTATGTTGAAACGATACTGTATCTCCACTCTGAGCCTTGTCATGTACAAAAGAAGCCTTTTTTCTCTTTTTTTTTTTTTTACTCATACTCTTAGCATAACAATTCTCACTGTGTCCGTGATGACTGTGATAGCTGTCAAAGAGGCTATTGTACAATTTCGCCATTATAAAGTAACCAGAATCTGTCATAATCACACGGTGGGTGCACCTAAACACAGCACTGAAGACCACAAGTGTTACTGGGCATTTACAGTGAACTGCACATTATCCTCACAGCTGTGTGATGACGTAATTTGGACTTTTTTTCGCTTAGCTAATGGAGACAGACACAACACCTGCTTGCTGTAACATACAATTTTTGTAGCGTCCTCCTTTAACACACTTGTGTTTGTAGGCTTACGCCATCACTTCCTCGTCAATGTGATATGATCTTACAAAATGTAAGCATTTCCTCCATGAAAAAAAAAAAAAAAAACCTCCAGCATTCTCATTTCCTGCCACTCACTTAATGATCTGTATGTATGTAAGTATGTACTGTATGGAAGTCAAAGGCGTTACCAGAGCTTCGGTCAGAAAGAGTCACTTTGTCATTTTGTTTCCAACGTCGGTCGTGCACAATAGTGTAGTGTACGCAGTGTTATATGTAACAAAAAAAAATGTTTGGTATTATTTGCACTTTTTTGGCCCACTTAGAGATATTCAGAAAATTCTTAAAGAGATACAAAATGTTATGAATAATGTAAATTAAATACTGATGTCTGAACTCAAGGAACGTGGACTCCATTATTTCCCTGAACTTTAATTAAAGTTTATTTCCCAAAGCAGCCTCTCCACTCTGGCACAGATATAAAAAAATCAGTGTTTATTATAAAATCAGTTCCTTTTTCCTTCTAGCTTTCTTCTTTGACAGTCAGCTTTAAACAATACACATAGTCATTGCGGCACCCGACTACGAGAGACTGTTCCCACACCACTGGGGATGAAAACAGCTCCCCGGGTAGAGTGAACGAGGCCAGCATTTGTCCATCTTGTCCATCCAAGATCCACACTGTGCCGTCTGTGGAGGCCAGGGCCACCAGAATCCCCCTCCTGCCCACAACAGAGCCATCAAACACACATGGACTGGAGTACACCTTCGCTGCGGTCTGGAAAGTCCAAACTAAAGAGCCATCGGCACAGTTCAAACAGTACAGACAGCCGTCGTGTGATCCACACAGAACCCTCTGCTGGTCTGGTGTGACACACGGAGAGGAGAAGACGGGTGCTTTCGTTAAAAACTGCCAAACCTGCAGAGAAACACAAGAGTCACACACTGAAGTATTACAGTGTAAAATGGCTTTGGCTCCATTTTCATAGGAGTTTCAATTTGCAAAAATGTAATCTTTAAGGTTTCAGTCCTGGCAACACCTGTGGTTACCGGTGGTAACAGCAGGTGTGGTTTAAAACTACAAGTCCCAGAACTCTGGGAGCAGCAAACACTCTCTGAGCAGCTACTTTGTCAGAAATACAACAGAAGAGTAGTTGGAAATGTTCAGTTAGGATAGGAGTAACTTTATAGAGCTCATATACAGCTGTAGGAGAGTGAACCATAAACACTAAGGCTGATGTCAGTGAGATAAAATTACTAACGCTGGATTACATGCTGCATGATTTCCTGTTAACCCCTCATGTACGTGAAGGCAATGTGAATCCAGCGCAGGAATGGCAAACTCCACTTCTAACAATAAAAGCTACTATATAGAGAGGTAATTACAGAACCTAAATACATCGAATGGCTGCTGCTGAACAAGGATGACCATGAATAGTATCCAAAACCACTGCAGGAAAATCTTAAGGATTATAACTTCAACACAAAATAAAACCATCTGTATCAAATTAGCTAACGCAGAACTTCAGAAGCGCTATCAGAGCATCACAACAACTAGTTCTCATCACATCAGAGTATACAACGGTCATTTATTCAAGATTATACTGATAGCAATGAGCAAATAAAATACTTTTTATGCATTAGTCAGTATGTGAAAAAGGTGTAGAGTAAGAATGGCTTTTGGAAACTTTAATTTTCTTTATTGAATATTCTGTATTACTGCAAATATATAGTAAATAATGAGGTCTAGAGTCTGACTTTAAAGTAAATCCTGTATTCCTGCAAGGCTAAATGATGATTGTGAGTGCACTTCACTGCATCAGCTTACCGTTTCTGTTTATGAATCTTACACCGAACCTTAGATATTTTCATCACTTGACAGTCTAATTATCTGAAATACAGTAAGCTCAGAATAAACCACACTTTGTATGTAAGTATAGCATCAGTTTGGCTCTTTGCGTTATATAACTGTTGAAAGTGAAAACTGAGACATGAGTGGAGAACTACACCAGTCTAAGTTCTGCCTCTCACCAGATTCCCTGTGTTGCTGAAGCAGCAGATGTTTCCGTCCACCGAGCCGATCACCACGTGACCAGAGGAGCCGTTGGGTGATGAGAAGAACGGGATGTCTCTACTGTAGGACCACAGGACATCTCCACTGTCCTGATACAGGAAAAACACTCATCAGACAGCCAAGAGCACCATGTGTCAAAATGTCCCTCCGTGAACAAAATGACAAACTTGTTAACTGAAGTTTGGTATCTTCTTTACTCACAGGGTTGAGACAGAGTAGGTGACCTCCCAGTGAAGCCACGTACAGCTGCCTGAGTGAGGTGTGGAGGTAGGGGGAGGAAAACACGGCTCCACCCCCACAGCGACGCCTCCAAACACAATGCTGAACCTAAACACATAGACCACACACATACACCTTGATTCATCTCTACCACATTTACTACTTCAGATAACTTGATTGAAGTCTGACAGGTCACAGCAGACAACACGTGAAAAACATACTGCCAACGCACACAAACACAATATTCGAGGAGGACATCAGTGTAGCTCAGGAGCCAAAAACCCCACTGTATTTAATACAATCAATCAATAAATAAAAGGCTGAACATGACTGATGGACCAGAAAACAGGACTAATCCAACAGGTAACAAATATGAAATGTAATCTTACAAATCATGTTAAAAATACACAAAAGAGCTTCTAAATCGTTCTGTGGAGCATCTCGGCATCCTGATCTAGTCACTCAACACACTTTTTAGACACCAAAAACGCCAAACAGGGGATGACCTTCTAACTGAAGTATGGTTTGAACTCTCTTCCTGGTTCTTTCCTCCAAAACCTTTTCTAATGAATCAGGAGTCAACCCAACCCTCCAATACTGCCAAACCCAACTGGCAGTAAAGCCGTTTCCCCGACACAAAACTGCACAAAACAAGAAACAGGTCTCAAACGTCTGATAGAAAAACATTTAAAAGCTTCCTACAGACCTTCAAGGACTTTAGTTTCCTGAGGAAAAACAACCTGGGTTGGGTTAGGGTGGTCTAAATGTAAGTTACACGATACATTTAGACCACCTGAACATTTACTTGGTAGCAATGTTGTCTGTATCACTTTATGGCTCTTTGCATTACACAAACTGATTCTCACTATTTTACAGTTTGTTGACAGACAACATCAATGTTTATAGGCAGGCATATTTTGTGTGTCTGTGCACTTCTCAGGTTTGGGTTTTTCTTTTATCTGGTCCACTTAGGGTTGTAAAAGAAAAAGGTGAAATTAAAGGCATATTCTCCTCTCAGCGTAATGTACTAATCTGTGAGTTTACTGAATCATTAGAGTATCTCTTCATGTAAAACGCACTCACCTCTGGGTTCAGGGCGTAGACATGCCCATCATGTGAGCCCACCATCACCAGACCTGTGAGGGGATCCACAGCAGGACAGCTCTTCACGGCGTCTCCCGTCTCAAATCGCCACCGTGTCTTTCCAGATGCAGCGCACAAGAAATACACACAGCCATCGTAGCAACCTGGGACAATCCAAAAAAAAAAAAAATCCTCAAGGCCAATAACATACAGTCAAGTATTTTAACACAGTATTCGGAGAGCTGATACTGACCTATAACCACGAGGCTCCCGCAGTGAGACACTGCGGCCGAGGCTTCGATTCTGTCCCCGAGGACTCGCTCCCACAGAAGGCTCCCGGTGATCAGGTCTAAAGCCTGGATCCTGTGAGAGTGGGAGCCGATGAACACTGTTGCTTCACCCTCATGTGAACTGTGATCTGTTCCGTCTTGTACTAGAAGCACCGGGGAGGCGTCCACACATCTGCCTGTGTCCGAGGACCAGCTCAGACTGAGGCCCAGAACATCACCTCTACGTTTCTTACTAGAATCCTTTCCTCTGAGTGCATCAGCCTGGAGGTTTGTGTTTGTCTCTGGATTTCTGCTTTTCATTTCTATCACTTCACCCGCTCGTCTTATAACTTTAACAGCTCGTTTCTCCCCCTGCAGCCTCTCTGCTGCTGTGCGTTCTCTCTTTGCTGGCACCGCAGGGGGAGCGTCGGCGTACCGTTTCTTGGCCTCAGACTGCGATGACAGGCTGCTCTCAGGCGGCAGCATCAGTGTTACTCTCGCAACATGGCGCAGTATGTCAGAGAAGGTCCCGTCGAGTATAACCTCCAAAAGCTCTGGTGAGGTCACTCCCACGGCAGTGAGGATGTCTTCACAGAGGTGTAGTGCCTTCAGAGAATCTCCTCCACTCAACAGGAAGTTGGATTCCTCATCAATGGTCGCATCTTCAGGAAGACCTAGAGTTTCCTGTCGATAGTTGAGTATAAACATATTCAGGCAACAAATGAAACTAGGAAGTATTTACATGTGGAATTATGTTGTTAGAAGTAGTGGAAAGCTGGCCATACCTGCCACAAGGACTGAAGAGTTTGCTTTAGTTTGGGGACGTCTCTCCGAGAAGAATCAGACTCTAAACACCGTCTCTGTCTTTGGTATATTTTCATAAGTGCCTCCATGTCTACTTTGCCTGCCATAAACAAACACAAGAATAACTGAACCAGTGAATGAATGCGTCTCTCCTCAGGGGTGACTGTGTGTCTGATGCTCACCATGAGGAGTCAGACATAAGGCCGGGACCAGCACCAGCGTGTCAGGAATGCTGTGAGACGGCAGCAGCGGAGACAGCTGGTTCAGGATGAGTCGGCTCAGGTCTCCATCTGCGCCGCCCGTCTCCCTCGGGTGGTGCTTTACAGAAGAGGGGAGGTCTTCCCGATGCTCAGCCGAGGTTTGTTCAACAGATGTGAAAGGAGAAGCTGCTTTCTGGTCTCCAGATGTGGACGCCACGACAAAGGCGAGCAGTCGAAAGCCTTCATACAGACCCACGGCACAGGCCTCCACCTGAGGCAGACTCAATATGAGCTGGAGGAGCGGAGGTAAAACATTAAGACTTCGCCTTCTCCTTTAGTCACTTAAAACCTCTTAACTTCAACCCACAACAACCAGTTCTTATCCAGTGTTTGACAGGACTATCAGTCTTTCTTTCTATAGGAGAAATAATTATGAAATACCCAGAGACTTTGAAAAGATGTTACTTCATTCATGTACTTATTGAAAAATAACCCTACCGAGGATTCCCTAACATAAGAACAATATCTGCTTTAAAATACACTAACGTAAGGTCTGGAAAAACTGCACCACCAGTAATTATTATTATTACCAGTAATATTATATATTTTATTGTTTGTTTCTTTACTTTTTATATTTATACATTTTACTGCTTTTCTGTTTTTTATTTTATTTTATTTTAATTATTTATATATATTTTTTAATTTTCTTGTGTTTTGTGCCTTTGATGCTGTACATACAAGTTACAAAACTCAACTTGAATATTGCTACAGTAATGGCCATTTTCATATTTTAAAGCTGCACATATTTTTATATTAACAATTGATCAAAAGGACTTTGTGTAACGTGAAAGGTGTCGCTCATAGTGTTAAACCCACAGAGAATTATCACCCAACTCTGCAGTTCCCCTCAGCTCTACTGAGTGTTTTAGCATATTTCAGTTCGTTGTTTTGGTTTTACGGCAGCAGCTTTAATGCTTTGTTCACTCTCACTGCTCTTATCACCATTGTTTCCAGCAGCAGCAGACAGCTGTTTTCAGTGAAAAAGCTTTGATACACCCACTGTACACCATCTTCTCAACCCGAACGACAGTCAGACACATTTAGCAACTAGCTGGTGGACTTAGTGGAGCATTTAGAAGCTAAAGAGCCAGATATTTTTTATAGGAGTTGGTGAAGACCAAAATAAAGCTAAAAGAGAGTGAATATTAGACTTACATTTGTCAGGTGGCCACATATACGACTATAAATCAGTGCTAATGTTGTTTTGTTTCTGCTCACGTTCACCACAACAACTTTATAAGGTGATAATATGTCAATGTTGAGTTTACAGGTTGTTGTGCTGCCCCCAAGTGGCCAAAAAATAAATTGTTACTGCTTTAACTTCGCTTGAGGATTGCACATTTCTCTCTAGACTGAGAAACGTCTACAAACATTTAAACCTTAGAAACAAGGTTTTCACCTAACAACAGCGATACCTACAGTATACTACATTAGCACTGCCTTCAGTAGGTCACAGTGTACCACCAATATCTTTTTATTGCCTTTGATATGTGTATGTTGATGTTGCTAAGTGAAACTTAAGTTGAATTTATCAAATTTAATTAAAAAGTGTATATGACACTAAACATTTATTATATTTATCTAACATTTAGATTTGACAAAATACAGTACATAAATAAAAACATCTTACTTGCTGCAAACTGTCCAAGTTCACCCGTTTTCCATGGCGTTTAATCAGCCGGTCTTTCCGTCCCAGGTAGCACAGCTGCATGTCTTTAACATTCACCCAGTCTCCAGTAGCTCTCATTGTCCCGGGGATAACAGTCTCCTCATCATCCAGGAGACACACTCTGTCCTCTCCGCCTGCACCAACGATCATATGGATTTATGTGGATTTTGTTCACCTAAATAACATTTGCATGTATGTGTGTGTCAGTGAGATCTTTCTCACCTATGAACACCTGCCCTTCACCCTCTGTAACAATGCAGCCATGTTCATCTCTTACTTCCACCAATGTGTCCATCAGAGGAGTCCCAAGAGGCACAAAGGACACCGTGCTGAAAGCATGCAATGTTAAATAAAGTTGTAGCTAGTGCAGCTTGTTTGACATGTAGATTTAAGAAATCATTTAAAACAGGGTACACTCACGGGTTACTAGACTGCAGCAGAGACTCTGGTATTTTGTAGGAGCAGGCCCAGCAGGACACCTCAGTTATACCATAGATATTGAAGATGTGGGTTTTGTTGTCCCGGTGCCTCCAGCTCCTCAGCAGAGCTGGCGAGGGGCAGGCCTCTCCACCCAGAGCCAACACCCTCAACGAGGAGCCAGACGACAACACCTCCTGTGTTAGGATACGGTGCCCGAAGCGGACGAGCAGTGTCGGTGTGACCTGCGGAAACAAGAGAATAGCACATTATAGTGACTGAAAAAGTCTTCCAAGCAAAATACAGTTTCTTGACACATGCCTGTAGGACAGTCGTCTTGTGATCCTTGAACAGCAGCCGAGCCAGTCGACTGGGCATTTTCTTGATCACAGTAGGTATAATGAGGAGCTGAGCCCCGGATGATAAGGCCAGGAAAATATCCACCACAGAGGGGTCAAAGGTTAAAGGCGAGGCAAGGAAAACCACATCCTCTGCGCTCATCTGAAACAAAGATCTGAGCCGAGAGAGGTGCACTTCTGAATATGTATCAAAACAACAACGTTTTAGAGACCAGTAAAGACAAAAAGGTATAAACACTCACCTCAGATGCAGTATATTAGGGAGTATACACTTGTGTGGCACCCTCACAATCTTCGGAAGGCCAGTTGTTCCAGATGTGTGTAGCACATATGCCAAGTCTTTGTGTGCAGCAGCATCACAGAGACCAGCGCCATCTGCTGTCTGAGCTCCGGTTTGTTCTGTCCCTGGTTTGTGCTCAGCGACTGGCAGCAGCTTGATTTGTATCAGGGTCAGTTTGAACTTGGGCAGCACCACACAAACCTCCACAGATAAGTGTTTGACGAGGGCTGCCTGCAATCGCTTGATGGGAGGAGGAAAGAAAATCAATGTAAATATTCACACAAAGCAAAGACAACGAGGGAAGGACTTCAACAGATCACAAATTCATGTTAATACTGTAAAGAAAATGTGAATATACAACAGAGCCAACTGTAGGGTATATCTATCTATTCATAAAATATGAAATACTCAACCTGCAGGATGTCGGTCTTCACAACACAGTACTTGAGGCCACACTGCTTCATGACTCTGGCAGTGAGGAGTCCTGGAGCTTCTGGGTCCAGTGGGACATAGGCAGCAGGTGTCTGCAGGATCCTGGCACAGGACACAGGACAGTTTATTGCCCTCTATATTACACAACCACTCACCCATGACATTACTCATTGAATATGGCACCGAAATTCAACATCGTTAATGCCACACACTCCCATATACACTGGTCAGATGCTGTGTTTTGACATAGGGTAGTAAACTTTGAGTGACAGCAATGAACTCACCCCAGAACCCAGACAGGAATGAACAAATCGTCACAGCCATACAGCCCAATCACGCCGTTATTAGGACAGCAGTTCTTTCGTAGAATATGAGACAGTTCACCGGCCAGTTCAACCAAATCTCTGTACAGCAGGGACACCGGGCTCCCTGACGCTGACCCGCCGTCAAACGTCACAGCTGCTCGGTCAGGGCGCAGAGAGGCAGCGGCGGCTACAAGCTCCTGAAGTGTCCTAGCATCCATGCTGATGAGCCGTTCACGGAGCAACCGCTCATTCTCCGTGGGTGCCGATTCGGGACGAAAACGTACAAATCATATTTAAATTCATATACTGTTCAAATCAGACGAAGGAGGGTTTGTTTACATCCAGGCAGACCATGGATGTACGAACTAGACTCACGTTGGAAAGTTGTTAGTGTTTGTCGCATTAGTATGACGTGTCAGAAAACCATTACGTCCCACTAATGGCTATTTCAACTGCTTCTCTTTTACTCGTTCGCCCCGATATCAGCAGATCTGACTTATCGTGATCAGTCAATAACATCAAAATACAAACCAAAAACATAGCCTTTTGGGGCTATTTTGTTTAGTAATTTGTTCAAACAGATTGGCCGGAAGGCGTTGTGTGTTTCGGGCATGTGTTTGATGTTTTACCCGTCAACTAAATGCTGTACACTAAATATTGTTGCATATCATCATATTGATATGGGACACATTCTCTCCATCATGTTATTGACACGCATGTGTAACCCTGACATCAAAAAATGAAAACGTTATTTGTTTTTTTAGACGTTTTGACTTTCTATTGAAATATTCACGAGGGCTATTTTGGAAAGCACGATTTTCCCAGTAGCTATGAAGGCACCACGTGCACCCTTGTCCAATCATCTGTCTCTATTTTGTGGCGAAGAATTTTAAACCTAAAAGCGCCTTTTGTTTTAGTTCAGTTAGCCTGTTACTTTCACCATTTATTCAACATCAAGAAAACGTACTTTTATATGCAATATGGACGAACTTTTAGAGAAACAACTGTATTACAATAGCCTTAGCTACAAAAGGTCACTGGATCGAATCATAGACAAGGTGTGTTGATGAGGCTGTCGGGCGGCGGTAACGTTACCGTTAGCATGAAGTGAAGTTGCTAACGTTAGCTTAAGTTAACTTTAAAGATAAACTATGACGATGTGAAAAACCAAGTTTGCTTACTTCTGCAATTGTTTTCAACAGTATTCAAAGCTTCAGTACCAAGACGGGGGGATAGAGGTGGACCTCAACAATACAAAAACCCAAAGTAATTATAACAGTGTTTCTACCAGTGGTTTAATGCAAGAAACTGTCGCTGTACGTTAACATGAGCAATATGTGAGCATATTTTGTCTAAAATGTTAGTCTTTTTAGTGCTGAAATAATTATTCGATCCATCGATTAGTCTATCAACAGAATATTAATTTCCATCACGTTTAATAATTGATTAATCGGCCTGATCCTATTTTGTGTCTTTTCTGACTTGACTTTTTGCATGATGAAGCACTTGAACGCTACATGAAGCAGTCAAAAACACAGCTGGACAAGCTGGAATCAAAGGTTTGTGTCGCTATGAACATACTCTACAGCCACATGACACAATATACAGTCAGTGGTTTGATTTAGGAATCAGCTTATAGACTGCAAGTCCTCAGTGAATTCAGATATGAAATATATGTACAGCTATTATAATCAAACACTTATTCTCTCCTCAGAGCTTGACAGATTTGAGAGATGAGTCATTAAGAGGTAAGTATCTGTAACCTAAAAGGACAAAAATGTACAGAGATGTTTATAAATTGCATATTTATTAATCTAATTACTTTGATTTTTCTTCCACCACAGCCCAGGATATTACAAGAGACTCTCAGGTAAATGTACTGTATTTATTTCGACAGTTCTGTCTTAAATATCTAGTATACCTTAAATTTATTATGGTTTATTTTCAACAGTTGGACTTCACGCATCAAGATGGTGGAGCTGATGAGACTTGTGTTTCTAGTATTTCCACTACCCAGTTATCTGTGGAGGATGATGGTAAGAACAAGAAAGCAATAGGCAGACGTTTTAAACACAACATGGCAGGACAAGCCAATGCAGGAATTGAAATGAAAAAGTTTTATTTGTTGTCTAATTTTAAGGTGACGTTTCTTTGCCTCCTTTTGCGTCCCGCAGGGATGGCTAGAAGTGACACGACTAAGCTGTCTGTGAACTCATTGGATGAGAGTCAGAGAAACCTCTCTGAGCTGGAGCTCCAGCCCGAGGACCAAGATGAGGAACTGGAAATGACTCTGAGAAGTCATGGCAGCTCTTTTGTGGAGCTCTACCCCAGCATGATCAGTCGAATAGAGAGGGCCAGGCATCGGCAGCATGTCTCCGACGCCGCTGACTTGGTGCTGAGGAGGTACCGCAGATGGCGACAGCAGTCAAACAAAAGCTCTCTCAACAACACCTTCGTTGTCACGCTGAGACACACCAACAGCAACCCCAGAAACGTGACCGGCAAGACGCTGCTCAAGGATAATTCCGTCAGCCCCGTGAAAAGCCAGTTCATGAGGACTGAAACTACCCCTCGGTCTCCCTTGCAGATAGTAACCAATCTGCAGGATTGGCAAGCACAGCAGCAGTCTCCTGAGAGGGTGAGGGGCTTGCTGGGAAGAGCGCAGCACCAACCTGTCCTCGTGATGGACTTCTCCCCTTCCTCTGAGACCTCTAAACCAAAAGAAATGTCGCTGAACGAGACCTTCACTGTGTCACCGCTGGGAGAACAGCCCTCCACTTGCGCCGTCAGTCCTTCACGACCTTGCTATCCCACTGCAAAAGCATCCATGGACCTGTCTCTCAGGTCTAAAAGGCTTTCTCTCGCTGCGCACTCGCCGCAGACTGATGGGTGCTCCATGTATGCACTGGAAACCACTGCCGTTAAAGGCAGACCAGACATCTACGGCTCCCCAGTCAGGCAGAGTCCCTTAAAAGCGAGGATGATGACCAGCCTCAGCAGATCACCCCTTGCCTTTTCCAGAAGCCGCAGAGCACGTTCTGTGGAAAGCTTTTCCAGAGAGCTTCCGAGGCCCAGATCAACATCCACTTCCCTGTCCTCCCCTCCACCAAAGCGGACACTGCCACTGAGGATGCTTTACCCTCAAGACTCCCATCATTCCTTCCAGCCACAGCTGCGTTCCCCTCAGTCAGCCACAGCAGCAGAAGGCCGCCACAGGCTCCGGCGGCACCTCTCCTTTGACTCGTCCCTGCCATCGATCCGTGTCTCTTACTTACCACAGAAGCTCGACGAGGACTTTATCAAACTCTACCACAAGTTTGTCTGCCAGAACAAGCCATCTTTCTTTAATGGGCCTGCCTGCCGTTTCTGTGCCAGAAGCTCTGAGGCCAGCAGAGGCCACTCTTCCTCATCTCTGGCAGCTCTCGCCTTGTCGCCCCAGCGCTCCGTCCTGAGGAAACGCCACAGGGAGCTGAGCTGGGACAGCCACCCCCAGTCCAAACGCTTCAGGGACGAGTACGGTGCATCCTCCCCAGGGTCCAAACGCCATGGGAACGAGATGCTGAGGCGCTATCTCTCCACGTCTGAATATGAGCAGTCTCCCTCCTATAGCCCCAGCAAACACAGCATGTTACAAAGATTCAGCACCCAGCAGCGCTCCACCGATGCACAGCAGGAAACCTGGATGAGTCAGCGCCACCACGGATCTGCAGCTGCGTTTTCTGGCCTGGGTGAGCCACCTCTATAAAATACTATTATGCTCCAGAGATTCTTATTTATGCCCTGTCTGCTCTTAAATTAAGCAGTTTGTAAGTAAGTGTTGAATCCTGTTATCACTGATTCCTTAAGTCATTATTACGCTTCATTCAACAGGAGGTTCACTCGAGAGCAAAATGGCCAATGGCTACTCCCCCAGGTAACTACTGTAAAGATTTCTTATGTACAGTTTTTGTTTTCTGGCCTCCCAGCATTCCCGTGTTCTCATCATCACCCTCTCGTCTTCCCCAACTTGTGCAGGAAATGGTGAACAGGGATCACACCGGCCTGCCAACAGAAGTCCTCCAACAAGTATCACTGTGGAAAAGTAATGTCTTGTAACAAATGTCAGTGTGACAGGATTGTGTAGCAGTGTGAGGTTTCCCATACAAATATTGGTGAAAAGTGGATAGTAAAGTACACATGCTAACCAAACGGGTGACACTAGAAACATTTTATTTCAGGCAATTGCGTTACTAAACTGCAACTGTCACATTTTGAAAGCTCTAAATGGTCGTTTGTATGTCCATTTGCTAAGTTAATGTTCCTGTTTGGATGTTTTTTACGAGTACTGTTAAAACCATCTTATTTGAGTGATTATGCTTCACTCTTGCATGTTCTCTTGCTAAAATGTTTTGTGCTGCGGCGCAAATGAATACAGCTTCATGTTTCTTGTAATATCTATTCATTATTAAAATAAAATTGTGTCAATGTGGAAATGAAGTTTCTGGGGGAGGAAAAAAAAAGATGAAGTACGTGTTCACATTGCAGTTATTCTGTTTATTATTTAACTCTTCCATTATATTCATGTGATGGTTAAAGTAAAACTAAGCAAAATATCCAACAGTCAGACAAAAAACGAAAGAGCACAGTGGTTAATTTTAGGTAAAGGTAGAAAAGTAAACTTGATAAGGAAAATAAAGACAATTTCAATTTTTGGTCACTAGCCTTGTGCGCTTCTGACACAGTAAATTCTACCTAATGCTCCGGTTTTGTTAAGGCTTGGAATGTGAAACTAGTTTTTAGACTTTTCTGAAAAGTACATTTACATGGTTATCTTCAAAAACAAACAAAAGCATCAGCGTTCGGTCAGGCGTGCACCTGTAATCACACCTTAGTGACATCAGGATGTAGTAAACAGACATCTACATCGCTGCAGCAAGGCGAGACTGCAACCACTGGAGATCATTAAAAGTAACATTTTCAACTTAAGTGAAAGGGTCAGAGCAGCATGACCCTCTGTAGAGAAAGCATACACTGGTTGTGTATTTAATAGGTGTCTTAGTGTCCCACATAGCAGTATTGAGATGCCCAACCCTTCTTTTCCAGTCTTCAGAGAACATTTCGTCCACATGTATCAGCTGTGGGAGCTTGCAGTAAATCCACAGTGCGACAGTCGCGGCGTTGGTTCACCAGTTACCACTCCAGCTCCACTGGATATTTCCCAGTCAGGCAGGCAGTGCAGTGGCCCACTCTCTTGCTGGACTTGTTACTGGAGCTGATCATCTTGTCCTTCTCCTGGAGGGAGGCAATTCCCTCCTGGACAGCTGATACCAGGCCCTCCACAGTCAGATACTGAACACTGTCAGCACCTGTACGAAGAGTTCAAGGGTTAACTGAGATGCACCAGACTATGAGGCCACAATGAGGCAGTAAAGATCAAGTGAGAAGATGGCACACGTCATTCTGTTCTGATTTATGGGGTTTGTCAAAGAATCTGACAAAGATACTACTGTTTTGAACATGGTCAGTGATATGTATTTCTATATTAGTACTTACCAATGTATCCAGCAATGTCCTGAAACTCCGGCTTGTTGGCGATGAGCTCCTCCTTGGTTGGAATATTGATCCCCATGTAGCAAGGGAACCTGATTGGTGGAGAGGCAACCCTGATATGGACCTGCCAAGAGAAAATACAGGACAGTATTTTAACTTGTTTGTTAGTTAGGAACTTTATTTACTTTGCCACATAGCATTAACAACAATACAGGACAATGATGAGAACAGCAGGGACACAGTAAGCAACATGATTTAAAATACATAAATACAGTAAGAATAAAAGGGCTTGGGAGAAGGGATTCATGTTCAGGTTGACACTAGAGGCATGTGCAGTTTCTAGTGTTGGGTTCTGAAATGGCCCTTTTAATCATTATCATGCCCACAGAGATCAACATCTGATATTTGACAAAGAGTGATAATTGGTGACTTTAAATATAGTGTTTGGAAAATTTATAGACAATCTTTTACATCACAGGAAAACATTAATAACCTAGATTCCCAATGTTTTTGGTGTGTGACCCCTTAACATAAAGCAGTGTCTACTTGTGAGCCATCATCACTAGTTCTCTGTGTGTATGGGTTTATGTGCTTGTGACTTGTCTTTACTTTTCCCAACTTGTAACCATTAAGAAGAGTTTCTTTTTCTCTCCAGCATTGCAATGTGAAAGTTAACATTTAATGTGACCGATCAATATAGTTATATGTCGGCTCACTCATTAAATACGCTGCCTTTATTGTGCAATGTAGCCGAATTGCTGGTTTTCACTGATTGTTAATAAGCCTGATATTATATTTAAGTGTAATCATTTCTTCTGACATTAGTGGAGTTGCTCTTAATTGCAGGCGAGGCGGGATGCCTTTACTACAAAACGCTGCGGAAACACCAGTTTATTTTGAATAATTTATAGGAGAACTGAAGAGGTAAAATTATCCAGTTATTCACAAGACAAAAGCAAGATTATAGAAATGTCAAAAAAATAAATGAAATTTTGTGTAACATGAATGTTTTCTTTCTGCTTTCCTGTCCTTTTTATCATCTCAGGACCCCTCAAAATGATCTTACGACTCTTTGTGGGGGGTCCCAATCTCCAGGTTAGGGGACCACTATTAAAACACTTTATCATGTCACCATATATACAAGAGTATGTAACATCCTTAGTCAACAAACCTCAGTTGCACCAGCTTCTTTCAGCAGTTTTATAATGGGGGAGATGGTGTTGCCTCGGACGATGGAGTCATCTATTAGCACCACTCTCTTCCCAGCAAAGTTGTCCGTCAAAGCCCCGAACTTCTTGGCAACTCCCAGCTGCCTCAAGCGTGTATTTGGTTGAATAAATGTTCTCCCAACGTAGCGGTTCTTACACAGAACCTCTATATATGGCAGCCCAGACTGTGAGAAGAGGACAAGAAGAGGAAAGCTCGTGAGGACGGAGGTCCATCAGGAGGTGAGTGTATTACAGCAGCATTACAGCAGCTTGCAGACAGACCTGCTGAGCGTAGCCCAGTGCAGCAGGAGTTGCAGACTCTGGCACAGTGCTGACCACGTCTGCGTCTGTTGGAGCCTCAATGGCTAACTGCCGACCACAGCGCTGCCTGACAGTATAGACCATCTGCCCTGCAGTGCATGGCATAAAATACTGAACATGCAACACACTTTCACTAAGGGAAAGTATTTCAATAATTGTACCAGAAATCCAAACAGTTAAGAACAGAGCGACATAAAGGTTGATCCATAATAAATATTCAAACCTTCAAAAATAGAGTCTGGTCTGGCAAAGTAAACATATTCAAATATGCAGAAGGCAGGGGGGTCTCCCTCCGGGCGAGGGACAACACTGAGAGACCTGACCCCGTGCTTGGATATCTGGACTATCTCTCCTGGTAAGACCTCTCTGTAATACCTGAGAGCCAGGAAAGACATCAAAACGGTCATTACCCACAACACTTCCACTATAATGCCGAAGATATTACATTGGTGGTAAAAACTGACTTGGCACCGATTGACTGGAAGCTGCAGGACTCTGATGACACAACCCACCCCTCAGTGTCCTCCTCTCCAGCACCTGGCCAAAGGGACAAAGAATGACGTTAATCATCCACCAGCTTACACATCTGACCTCTGATCAGACCAATCCTCTCGTGAGGCCTCATCTTTATCAGTAGTAGGAGTTGGGACAAACGTGTCTGTCGTTCATGTGTAAAAAAAAAAGACATGTTGAGAATACCTGAACTGTGCAGTTTAGAGACAGGAACAACCCGTCCAATGCAGAGGGGACGATTTCCGTAAGGGTCACGCACCGCATAGATAACATCTTTGAACATCACCAACAGAGAGTATGATGTAGGGGTCTCAGTCATCAGATTTTTTATTCTGCAATACAAAAAACAAGAAACTGGTATTTAAAAAGTCTAGAGAAAAACAATGTTATATATATATATATATATATATATATATATATATATATATATATATATATATATATATATATATAGAGAGAGAGAGAGAGAGAGAGAGAGAGAGAGAGAGAGAGAGAGAGAGAGAGAGAATATTTATGCAGCATCAAGTCCCAACACTGACCTGGCAACCCAGTCTGGTGCGTCCAGCTCCTCCATAGGTGGAGTAAATGCCAGCAGTTGGGTGATGAGCTCGCTGTCTGAGCTGGTAGAGAGGCCTACACCATGGCGCATTACCTGCGCAGCACATTTACAATGATTGATTCAGCATATATACAGGAGTGTTATTCATGCAAGCTAATGTCCATTTCCTTGCATGTGCTTATTTATGTCTTAGAGAAGAAAATCATCACACACACACACACACACACACAAGCATAACACCGACCAATTAAACGGTTGTTGTGCATTTGGTTATGTTCATTTGTGGTGACAAAATCCAACAGAGAGTACTCAGGAAGGGCCATTGATATGCAACAGGGTCAGTGAGAGCGAGTTAAGGGGCCATTCTCACCTTTTTCCGCAGGGCATGAGCATTAACCAGCTCTCCATTGTGTGCTACAGCAATCTTGCCATGCAGTGTGTCCACCACAAAGGGCTGGCAGTTCTGCAGCTCTGAGATCCCAGTAGTTGAATAGCGCGTGTGACAAATACCGAGGTTACCATAGCGCAGCTTCAGAAGAGCCTCGGGTGGGAAAGCAGCGCTCACTAATCCCATTCCCTAAAAAAAAAATATGGCAAGAGGAATCAGTGAGAGGTGTTGTCAGTTACACAATCTGCACAAATAATAAAGTAAATAGTAATATCCTGCTATTGTGTTGCAGAGCCCTAAACTACCATTATAGTAATGTTTAATGTAACTGTCAAACTGTGCGTTTGTGTGCACATGTGTGTGGCTGTATTGAGGAGATGTTTTTATTTATGGTGCACCTTTAATAAAAAGCAGCTCAAATGTTCCTGTGTTTGAATAGTGTGTGAGTTAAACTATGCTTCGGTCTATAATTACACAAATAGCTTTTAGCTATGATCAGTGTTACCTTGTGGGTTGTGTATGTGGGTGGACTGGCTCCATTACTTGTGACAACCCCGGCACTTTCCTGACCCCTGAGTAGACAAACAGTCACATGTAAATTGTACAATATATCAGTGGGAGGTGAGTTTTACAATGAATGATCTCTCAGTCTCTTCAAGACTAAACATGAATAAACTTGTTCAATTGTAAAAGCTTGATATGAGCCTTGAGGCAAACTAAACTGGTTTGAGTCAGGGAAAATGAAGCAGGAATGAGGAGCAACAGAAACAGAAGTGTGTGCCTCTCGGCTGCCATATATGGAGAGTCGTCTTGCTGCAGTTTCAGCCTATTTCACCAAGCTGCTTCTCGGATTACAGTTGGTCCCGCCCCCTCAGCACACAGCTTAAGCCAGTGGTGAGGCTGCTTTTCTGCATGGAGGCGTTGCTTTCAGGCTTAACCGCCTGGTTGCCTAGGGAACCGGGCAGCAGAGACAGACGGATTGGGGAAAAGAAAGCGTTTCCAGGTCAGCTCAAACATGGAGAGAGGAGCAGAGAGACAAAGAGGTGGTGATATGGAGGTGGTGGAGGAAAAAGGCTCGGTGGAGAGGCAGTGGGGGGAGGCAGAGGTTCTGGCTCTCATGTCAGTGTGGGACGAGGTGGGAGCTCAGCACGTAGCTGAGAGCAGAACCACATTTGAGTTGATCTCAGAGCGTCTGAGGAGGCTCAGTGTTGTGCGCAGCTGGTGGGAGTGTCAGGCCAAGTGCAGGAGCCTGGGACTTCAGAGCAGGAAGCCTGACGCAGCAGCAGCAGCAGCCACTTCAGCCAACTACAGCACAGGAGTGGATGGAAGGCCAGTGGAGGGCTGGGAGGAAGAGGTGGAAGATGTGGGTAATCAAAGAGGAATCTACCCTTCCTCAGTCACTATCCCAATGCAGGAAGGTAAATGTAGGTTCAACCCCAACTGTAACGCTGATGATCACGACATGTGACAACGCTCAACACATTTTAGTATTTTCTCAAATGACAGATCAGAAGATAAGCACGCATGTCGGTCAAACTAATTTTAGTAGAAATTAAGGAAGTAGACTTTCGCCTGCTTTAAACATTTTAAATGCAGTCTAAAGTCAGATTAAATTAAAGCATTTTGAAACAAGCTCCATCTTGTTTTTTTAAAATCAAAATCAAGCCAAAGGTAACACAGCGTGTGCATGTGTGTGCAGGTATCAGGAGTCGAATCCACCGGACACTTCCTTACACTCCGAGTGTGGCTGAAGAGGGCGGCCGCCACTGGACAGATGATGAGGTGCGAGCGCTGTTGTGCGTCTGGGCTGACCGGCGGATTCGAGAGCGCTTGAAGTGCACACTACGCAACAAATCCATCTTCCAAGAGATGGCCCGTCAGATGCAGAGGAACTTTGGGGTGGTGCGCAACTGGAAACAATGTCGAACTAAATACAAGAACTTGAAATACGACTACAAGACCGCTAAAAGCGCTCACGCTGCTGGAGGCAGCGCCGCAGGAGGCCCGGGCAAGTACATGAAGTTCTTTGATGAGGTGGAAGCCATTCTGCTGGACCGGGGACTGGAAAACGGGACCATGGAGATGCAGAAGAAGTTGTATGATGGAGAAATGGGAGCAGGGAGGCTACAAACCCCAGCACAGACAACAGCCTCAGAGAGTGAGGTTGTCATTGAAATTGATGATGGTATGTATTAAGTCTGCAGTGATTATAGTAGTTCTGTAATCAAGGCTAAAAGAACAATCAATTTTTCTTCTACTTTTTTTATTTTCAGATGACAACAGTGATGATTACGATATGGACGGAGACATGGATGTGAAATGGAGCGGAACAGGTATGCCTCATCAATAACCAGTGCAGTTTACAGTATATGTAATCTTCTCTTTCCTTAATCTATTCTTATTCGCTCCAGATGCCCATCTAACACTCACAGATCCGTCCAGCTCTGACC
Organism: Macquaria ambigua; assembly: GCA_008360985.2. Taxonomy (NCBI): domain Eukaryota; kingdom Metazoa; phylum Chordata; class Actinopteri; order Centrarchiformes; family Percichthyidae; genus Macquaria; species Macquaria ambigua. The sequence goes on from VMKM01000989.1 coordinate 174,635, forward strand.
AGTTCCATGTGGTCACGGTGTCAGACACGGGTCGAAACTGGAGCGACCAGGAGGTGCGAGCGCTGGTTCAAGTCTGGTCCGATGAGCGCGTGTGCCGGCAGCTGGAGAGCTCGACTAGAAAGAGAGACATCTTCGTCCAGATCTCCAACAGGTTGATGCAGCAAGGCATCGAACGCGACTGGAAACAGTGCCACACCAAGTACAAAAACCTCAAGTACCTGTACCGTTCCCTCCAAAGAGGAAAGACTGATGAAGCTGACCCAAGACGCCTTATGAGGTTCTACGATGAGGTGGATGCCATTATGAATCGCACAACTAACGGCTCACCACATGACACAGGAGCCGCAGACCACCAAGCAGATTCAGGCAGACTTGCGATGTTGGAAGACTGTGAGGAGGGCGATCACGTAGATGTCTATTTGACAAAGATGAACACAGTGACCACAATGGCGGGAGCGATGGAGGAAAGAACTTGTAGTCCTGAATCGGTCTCGTCTATAAGCCTCGATGTTACGCCAAATGACGAAGAACCGAGGTTGCACACAGTCCAGGAGCTTCGCTTGGATCAACAACACAGATTAAAGAGTGAGCCCAATATTATTATTTATTCATGTCTAGCGGACAGGTGTTTGATCAAAACTAGCCAATACCATCAATAACCAAAGTCCATTAATGAAACCTACAGAAACAAGAGATTCATAGCAGCCAAAAACATTCAAGCTTTGTTTTGACTTTACATCTCTAAGTGCTGTCATCTACTCACATGTTACATCACTTAAATCCAATTTACAATCTCCATTTTTTTAAACGGTTAGTTCATCCAAATTGCCAAGAAACACTGTCTCAAAGACCTCACTGTGAACTGTTTTTATAGGGACTATTTTTTCTTTGGAAAGTAGTTCCAACGTGGATTATGCTGAGTCACAAGGACAAAGAAATGTAAAGAAAATTTTAAATGTATTTTTTCAATGCTGAGAGCACCACAAAGAGAATCCCATTCACCTCTGTTGTACTGGGAGAAAAGTAGAAATCTGGTCAAATAAAAACCAAACTATCTGCATGGCTGGATACTTCTAGAGATAAATGAAAAAATATGCGTTTTTAATGGTTTGTAATTTGTAAATCTTAATTTAAGAAAATATTTAGACACATTTCCATTCAGTGAAGTAACAGTGTCATCACTGGAGGTAAAATCACAATGTTTTATAATAAAATAGTTGTATAATAATAAAAATCTATCCATATCCTCAACTAAAGCTGGGTAATGTCACAGCCTCTAGGTCTGTAAATTTTTCCTTGGCGGTGAAGCAGCTCTAAAAAAATGTTGAAGAAGTCACAAGTCTGTCCGTCCAACTTAATTTAAATAGCATGTGAAAACATGCTGTTTAAAGAATGGCCTGTTGTAACTGTTTCATGTTGTTTGCAGGCTGTTCAGAAACTAGGGCACAAAAAGAGGACACCTATTCAGCAACCCGAAGACTGAAGAGGAAAGCTGTGGATCAAGGTTTGAAATGTGTCTCCCTCTGTAATCACTTTGTCACATGAATTGACTGAAACCTATGTCATTTCTGACTCAGTCCCATAATCTGCCATGGAGCCTCATAATGAAATTATGGCTGTAACCGCTAACAAAAAGCACAACTCGTGATGAAGTCCACTGTCAGACCAAGAGAAAATGAAACTTTGCTCGTCGGTGAAGATCTCAAATATTGTATTAGCATTACTTTTTTACAAATAACAGCATTCAGGTAATGTAAGAATAATAACCTGAATTTAAACTCGCTTTTGTTCCCCTTTTCAGACCCCACACTCCAGACACCAGTGAAAAAACTGGACACTGCCAACAACTTTGCCAATAACGCGAAGGCCCGGTGTAAAGAAGAGCAGGATCACATCCCGATAATAAAAATCAATTCAGTCCGTTCAATGGCCTCCTCTAATCCATCCCCAGAAAGACAGGTAAATAATATCTACTAATTTCATCATGTGACAGATAGTACAAAACCTTAACTGAAGAAATAATTATTTAACAGGCTGTAGAGGTTCAGAAAACACATGATGCTGCTGTGCTGGAAGAAATGCTGTAAACTCACTAATTATACAGCTTATTTCTGCCTTTTAGGAGAGTTTGTGCATCATCTTTTAGAGCTGCAATGACTACTCGATTAATCAATTAGTTGAACACAGAAAATGTTATCGACAACTATTTTGATAATTAAGAAGCCTAATTTTGCAGTCAACATCTCAAATGTGAGAATTTGATGTTTTTCTTTGTCATATGTGATAATAAACTAAATATCTTTGGGTTTTGGACTATTGGTCAAAATAAACAAACAAGTTGAATAGCCTATATCTTCTTGGGCTGTGGGAAATTATAAGTGGCATTTTTTTCCCCTATTTTCTGACATTTTATAGACAATATGATTAATTGATTCAGGAAATAATGATTGATTGATTGATTGACAGCAGAATGATTGATAATGAAAATAAGTTATTTGCACCTCTCTTTTAATATTTGAGACTGACTTTGTTACTCAATATTGAGTTTATGGTGACATTTATCATACTTATTTGGGGGAACTTGTTATTAGTTTATTTTTTCTTGCTCACATAACGACTCTGTAGCTGTTGAGTATTTTAAGGCTGCCTCATCAAATATGCAACACTTTTAGTTGTTTGTTTTACTGTAGTGTGACTTAGGTTAAAATGTCAACCAATATTTCCTCTTCGACCTGACTCACGAAATAAGCTACGCTATTTATTTTTTTTTAGCCCTGATAATGATAACTTTTGGGACTTAAGTCAAAAGTAGGTTTTGGTTGCACAGTTGGTCCTGAACACTCCCCTAATGTAGCTGAAGAAATGGCTTCTTAACTGACCCGTTTATCTTTATTCGTTATTTTTGATAAAAACCCCTCACGTTACAAGTGTGCACACACCTTCCCGTTACTTACCTGTGCTGTAACGCCACAAGTCCCAGAGTTAAGACCTGAGCCACCTCCAGCTGTGTGGGCCACTCTCCGGCAGCCACACACCCGAAAACCCCGCACTCCTCCCCGATACCGGACTCCTCAAACTCCATCTCGCCTCAGTCTGCCCCGGTGCTCAGTTCACCTGACGGACGGTCTCGTGCCTGGTTCCACGAGCAATAAGCGCGTGCGTGCCTGTACGCGCCCTGATAGTAGCGACCGAACACGTGCAGCAACGGGCTGACTATAATAGCGTACAACGTGGCTCGTTAAAACAGCATTAACTCAGTTGACATTGTTGAAGTGGCCGTGAAATTACGAAAAAAAGAGGCAACTTTGTGAAAAGAAAAGAGAAAAAAACACCGAGTACAGCTTTAACAGAGGAAACAGGCCACCATCACTGTTATTACATAAAATAATTAAAACGGATTTAATCAAACGTCTTGATATGGCGAAACACACGTGGTATTTTGCGATGAGGAGGACAACAACTACTCTAAATCAGATTAATCGATTCGGTCATGCGGCCAATTGTTTTTTCTTGATGAAGTTTAGCTAAATCAATCTTCTTGTCAGAGAGAAAATGGGGGTAGTTTGGTGGATAAACTCCAAAAAGTTCTTCGTCTGGCAAATATTTGGAGCAAGAGCATCTTCCCCACACGTGGTGACTAATGCGCTGCTGTGATTGGTCGTCTGAATGAGCTAAGGGATGTGATTGGTTATCAGGGCACGTCAGACAGACTCCACTTCCCTCTTCTGCTCCCTGCACGCCTCCTGCTCCCTCTTCATCTTACAACTTTGCAAAGTTTGGTGGCAGTTCCGTTCATTTTGTGTTTTGTCTTCCAGGACTGCGTGTTGCTAAAGAACACCAACATGGCCTCCGCACCAGGTACAGACCATGAATGCATGTTTGAGAGCCCAAGTTCAATGTGCAGCGTTTAACTTGGGGTTCATTTTGTATGTGCGTTTTATAGAGTTGAAAATCGGCCAGAAGCTAAATGAGGGAAAGACGAAGCAGATTTTTGAGCTCGTGGACCAGCCCGGACTGGTTCTGGTCCAGTCCAAAGACCAGATCACGGCTGGGAATGCCGTGAGGAAAGACCAGATGGAGGGCAAGGCTGCCATCGCCAACAATACGACGAGCTGCGTGTTCAAGCTGCTCCAGGAATCTGGTGAGAACCAGTCAAGTTATTATAGCCAGTAGATCTATTCAAAAGATCCTCTGCCAGGTAATGTGTGTCATACTTTCCCACATGTTGGGAAGCATTCCTTTGGGAGTGGATTAAAACCTGTAGGGTATAATTACTGTGGAATGAAGGTATCTTTTATTTATTTTCATTAGCACGCCCTCATACACCTTTCTTTCCATAAATTAATCTCACTAGGTTTTTTGTGGTCTTTAGTGAGTGAGATAAGGGGTCAGCAAGGTGACTGTATTCAGAAAGAAAGACAGCCTTTGGCCTATTTACCTTTTCTGTTAGCTGTTGGGAAACAGACCTACCTGTTTCAGCATATTTAAAACATGCTTGTAGTTGTAGCCCTAGTTCCCAGCCATAGTCACAGTTATTTACATTATTGATTGATGGTTTCGTCCATTCAATTTCAGAAAATAGTAAAAAAAAAAAAATAATAATAATAATAAATGCTAGTCACAATTTTTAAAAGCCCAAGTTGACATATTCAGATTGCTTGTTTTGTCTAACAAACAGTAAAAAAACAAAGATATTTAGATCAGTATCATCAAAGTCAAAAGATAACAAGCAAATAGTCACATTTTTGAAGCTGCAACCAGATTTTTTGGGGGGGATCATTTTGATTTTAAAATGGCTGAAACAATTAATTGATTATTGAAATCGTTGGCATTTAATGTTCTGCCAGTTTGACTAATTTCAGCTCTACTGGGAACACACGATGTCTCCAAGTCTTCGCCTTTATGACAAAATTTCAGTAACAACAAATTTTTAAGTCATATCACTTAATTTTTTGTATTGTGTTTAACTTTAGTTTTTTACATGACCCCTTCAATTAACTACAAACACTCTTGACCTGATCTCATGCATGCATGTCCAGACGTGTGTAGGCGCACGGTGCATGCATGTTTGATATTGGGTCCAAAAAAACCCAGATTACCAAAATGACTCTCCACCTTGCTTTAATTTAAAAGTAATTGGGTAACTGTAAGCCACACGGCACTCGTGCGTGGTGCATGTCAGCCGAGCTGTGGTAATGGCTGTCTTGTGACTTGACACGTGTAATTCACCAGATTGTGACCACCCTCCTCACTTAACCTTCATTTTAGGAGTATGACAGAAGGGGAAAATCTTTTAAAGTACTGATGTGTCTCAACATCTGTAATCCAAATAAACACTGACGGATAAAACTATAATAATGAGTGTCAGATACTTTACTTTGTTCACAGCTCTTGACACAATCGAGGTCTTGGTTTTGGAGCCCTAAGGGGGGCTGTGTAATAGTCTGAGGCTAATATCTAGCCTTTCTTCCAGGCATTAAGACTGCCTTTGTGAAGCAGCACTCGGACACAGCGTTCATCGCAGCCCATTGTGAGATGATTCCCATTGAGTGGGTCTGTCGGAGAGTGGCAACTGGATCATTCCTCAAGAGGAATCCAGGAGTCAAAGAAGGCTACCGCTTCACCCCCCTGAAGATGGAGATGTTCTTTAAAGTGAGTCCGAGACGTCGCCTCGACTGCCTCCAATGTGTTTTCAGCCTTTAAGTGCCGTAACTTGACTCAAAGTGGCCAAACGTCAAATCGCATCCATCTTTATGTAATCAGTCGCTTTCTGATGTAGGATGATGCCAACAATGATCCCCAGTGGTCAGAGGAGCAGCTGCTGGAGGCCAAATTCTCTCTGGCCGGGCTCACCATTGGTCAGTGCGAGGTGGACATCATGAATCGCAGCACCGTGGCCATCTTTGAGATTCTGGAGAAGGCCTGGGCCACTCAGAACTGCACGCTGGTGGACATGAAGGTATGCTGTGCAGCGCTGCCCTCTGCTGGTTAATCTGGTACCCTAGTGTGACCACTGAACTCTTGTAGCTGCTTCTTAATTTAGGGGGATTATCTTCCTTTGCTTATAGATTGAGTTTGGTGTGAATGTGAAGACTCAAGAGATCGTCCTTGCCGATGTGATCGACAACGACTCATGGAGGCTGTGGCCAGCCGGAGATCGAAGCCAGCAGAAAGACAAGCAGGTCAGGACTTCTCTTTTGGTCTTGCTATTTCATATTGATGCTTTTAAGAATTTAGATAAAAGCAGAAATAACTTGTTTCCCCTCTTTCTAGGTGTACAGAGACCTTAAAGAAGTCACCCCTGAGGCAATGCAGATGGTGAAGAGGAACTTTGAGTGGGTCTCTGAAAGGGTCAAGGTACACTTGTCCCAATCTACTCTTTATCAGGACAGGCTTCAGACTTTCGTTTGCTTTTAATCAACATGTTATAACAGACACACACAGAAACTTGTTATCTGAGCTGTGTTGCTCTTCAGTTTTATCATTTTCAAATCTTAAACTCTTAATCCAAGAAGAGTGTCCTGGGTTTCTTTTTCATGCAATAATAAATGGTTTTTACATTCAAGATTGTTTCTACAAACATACCTTAAAGTGACTCTTATGTACGTTTTTAAAGAGGAAATAGCACATTCGTTCTCGTAAAAATAAAAAGTTGAATTCATGAGCAGTTAAATGCACTTTTTCTCTATTTATTACACTCTGTGGTTTTGCTGCTATAGCCTTATTATGTCTGGTGTGACCAGTAGCTTATGGAGGCTAATATTAGCGTATGTTAGCAAACTTTATTGCTATGTAACACATTAGTGGGTCGGTTCACTGTCTTGAAGATTTTCTCTACTTGTGCTACTGTTACGTTTTAGCATTTCTCATTGTCACATGTGGCCACTGCTCAGCTACAGTTACATAGTCTTGCTTTAAGTGGACATACAAACTTATGAGTGCTGTGTTGTGTCTCTAGCTGCTGCTGGAGCCCACGGCCAGCGGCAGGGTGGTGGTTTTGATGGGCTCCATCTCGGACATGGCTCACTGTGAAAAAATCAGGAAGGCCTGTACCTCGTACGGGATTCCCTGCATCCTAAGAGTCACCTCGGCTCACAAAGGTCCAGATGAGACGCTCCGCATCAAAGCAGAATATGAAGGTGTGTATTCGTTTTTAACATGTTAACCAGTTCTCCCTCTCTTAAGAAGTGAGGATTTTATTATCTATCATGTCATATGTATATGCTTTTCCTCAGGTGACGGCGTACCCACTGTGTTTGTGGCTGTCGCCGGCAGGAGTAACGGCCTCGGTCCGGTGATGTCTGGAAACACGGCGTATCCCGTCATCAACTGCCCACCTCTCACTCCAGACTGGGGTGCGCAAGATGTCTGGTCATCCCTCCGTATGCCAAGTGGTAAGCGTAGCACTTCTGTATTATGTCTTAAATTGTTAGTCACATGTGAGTTTATGCATCATAGTAACTGAACCTTCCTTTTTGTCCCCGCAGGTCTTGGCTGCTCCACAATCCTCTCCCCTGAGGCCTCTGCTCAGTTTGCCGCGCAGATCTTCGGGTTGACCGATCACCTGGTGTGGTGCAAGCTGAGGGCCTCCATGCTCAACACCTGGGTGTCTCTCAAACTGGCTGACAAGAAGTTACAGGCCTGCAGCCTCTGAAGTGGCCCAAGACCCTTTTGAGCCCAATGTGGCTCTTTTAGGGCTCCACTGTCTGTCAATGTCATGTCTTTTGTTTACCATGAAAACCCACTAACAATGTACTTTCTAACACATAAATCATTCCATTAAAAAAGAAAACGATTAAAAGCTTCTTAATTAAAGGCTTCTGTGGTTGTTTAATCCCATTTTAAAAAGGTCTGTTTCTGCACACCAACTTTGAGAATGATTTCACTTAAAGCAATAGTTTGACATTTTGGGATTTATGCTTATTCTCTTTCTGGTAGAGCGTTAGATGAGAAGACTGATACCGCTCTCATAATTGTCTGTAAAGTGTGAAGCTACAGCCGCTTAGCTTAGCCAGTTAAAGCCAAAGCCAAGAATTGTTTTTTGCATATCTCCACCAGAATGATATTCCTGTTAATGTGGAGAAGGCTTTGAAATGGCATGTAGGTTATTGATCATTGTGAAATACTGAAACATGCAAAGCAATATAAGGTAACATAAATAAACTGGAGGAAAAACCTGAACTTTTCGGTTTTTGGCAAGTCAAAATGTTTGTGGGGGTGGATTGCGGTGGAGGAATTTGGACCTCAGCATTTATGAAACCTTGGCTACAGCCCTGATTTGGGATTTTTCCTGCCACTGTTAACGTTAGTCCAAGAAATACAGAGATCAAGTTGAAAATCAGTAAACTGTTGGTAAAGGTTTGAAATGATGCCTCTGAAGAGATTGGTAGTGGCTCTGGTGCATATGCTGCATGAAGGGTTGATGCATCCATTTTTATGGCTGGAATGTCATTCATAGCGTCCTATTTAATTTGTTTATTTTTTTACATGCATACTCTCAATGCACACTTTACCAACAACTGCACTGTTTAGAAATTCAGACGACTATTGGACCGCCTTTTCCTTATGTTTGCCATTTCAACCATACTCATGTATCTTCATCATCTGCTCAGTTGTGGAACCTCCATTCAGCCACAAGAGGGAGCCTGTATCTCATGTGCACAATCCGAAATCTTAACCTTTCAATCTGTTCCAGTAGTTTGGAGCCAAGGGAATGAGTCAGAATATCATGCCACCATTTTTTTTTTACTTCTATTATAACACAGCTCTCCCTTTGATAACAAATGATGGGTATAACGACCTATGATGCGCTAAATCTTTGTTCATGTGTGGGTGGAAGTGGGAGGATGGAAGTGCTGAGGGTAGCGAGTGATACAGATGAGTGCAGAGAAGCTGATATCTGACAAAATCCTCTGCATTTTAATTTGGAGTTGGATTTTATGTGTAAAAATGCTATTTGCTGCATAGGAATCAGCCTCCCCATCTCTAAATCTATATGCAGCATGACGAGTAGAGGTATAGCCAAGGAGCTGAAATGGACATAATGTGTATGTCTCAGTGATTCCAGGTCTCCATGACAACTGTAACATGGCAACAATCACTCTATATACAATAATCTGGCTTTCCTTCTCTGCTCCTTCTCTTATTGCCACGATGAGCTCTGTGAGTCCAGTTTTTTTATCTCTTTAATTCCCTTCCATCCTTGCTGGCATTTCACTATTTTACTGCTTTCCCATCCCCATGGATACCACAATAGCTGAGAGAGTAAATGAGCACAACATGAATCATCAGCAAAGTCGAACCCACTAATGAGTTCTGAATGTGTGTGGTCATGACTTTATCCTGGGCTTGAACTCTTGTTAAATGTGATTACAGCTTTCGTCTTCATTGTAATCAGCAGAATGTGACAACTAGTTTAATAACAAGGCAGAGATGCAGGGACTTTGTCAAGACTCAAAAAAGCAGTTTATTTAGCTCTCGAAGCCATGTATCACTACTATAGTTTATTTACATGTGTTCTACAACAGTATTTTATCTTCTCTTTGTTGTTTAGTCTTGTGTACAAAATTTCTATATCATCCTATGGATAAACATCATCACTAACATTATTGTCGTTCTCCCTGTTTCCCTCTGCTGGATGTACATGATGATCTCTCACATCACGGCCCTGCCATCACTCTGGCACCTTCACACCTCTTCTGTTACATCTTTTTTGCCATGTCACTCCCTCTTCCTCTCTTTGTTGGTATACTACATCACTTCCAGCTACCTCTGTTAACAATCTAACCATTAATCTCCCTGCGGCGCCCGATCACAGCGCCCCCAGGTCGTGGCACGAGCGGGACTTCTGCCTCAGGAACTTGCCCACCTCTCGCTCGCGCGGGTACCGGGGCACCAGGCTGGACAGGAAACGTTTGGCACGGGAGGTGATGCTCTCACGTTGGCCTCCGCCGCTCATGTCCTCCGCACTGGTTCCCGGGGGCCAGGGGGACTGGCCCCTGGCTAGCCGCACGGCACACTCTAGGAGCTCCGGAGTACGGTGGTCCAGAGAGGCCGAGATCTCCAGATAGAGACAGTTGAAGAGGGCGGCGCTGGACATGGCCTCTGAGGGAAGAGATTGGGAGGAGAGGGGACAAGATGAATTAAGGCAGCTGTCACAGCTTTTAATTTTACAATTAGGGTGACAGTGACCAGTGTTAACTGCAGCAATGTTAGTTTCTCTGAATCGTTGGAGTTAGTTTGCGTGCATTATTACAAAACACCATCTGATATCCCTTTACCACCATGACACAGAGTCTGACACTGAAACAACTTTAAACAAACCATGAATGTAATGAACAAACCACAGAGGGGTGAAAAACAGCTAGAGGTACATAATCTCACATTTTGGCCTTATTAGGAGGTGGACAAAATAACAGAAACACCTTTCAATACAGAACAGCAGCCCTGCAGTCAAAACCAATTTAGAAGTCATATTTTTTGAGTTGGGGGTTATATTGTAGTATACATCATTTAATTTAAACTAGAACAATACATAACCAAGATTTTGTTTTGGGTATTTTCACCTTCATTGGATAGTTGATAGTTGACAGAAAATGACAGGGGAGAGGGAGGGGTATAACATGTCTCCAGTCCACTATATTCTAGGTTCAGGGTAACCAGTCATCGGCAGCCAGGCCATATTATGTATCATGTAGCGCTTGTAGCTGGGGTTGTGAGAGGCATTGTCTACTCAAAGGAGCACTTACTCCTTAAAAGTAAGGTTTTACTTTTACTAGGTCTGCAGGTAAGTAATCTAGAAAAGGTGACCAGACCTTCAGAAACAGCTCATCATTTCCTTTAAACATGCAGTGCACTCACAGTGAATGCTCTCCTCCTGCTTTAACTGTAATTGTGACTCCCTTCGTACTCCCACACAAGGAAGCTGAGACACAGACTTTTACATTTTCACATATTTCACCCTACGTTAGTGTTTACTGACAGGGAGACAGAGCTGAAAATGTCAACACCAACTGTGAAGGTGAAAGCCACAGCGGAAGGAAACAATAAAACAGGTGAGGAAAAGGGCAATATGGTAAAGATGAAAATGGAGGTTCATCTTACCCTGAGAGGTGACCTCACGCGTGCGAACGAGGTCACTCTTGTTACCGACGAGGATGATGGGAGTTTGGGGCTGAGTCTCCCTCAGGAGAAGTCGGAGTTGAGCAGTGCGGTGGAAACTACGCCTGTCAGTCACTGAAAACACCAGGACACACACCTCACACAGCAGAGCCGACAGGTCCTGAGGGACGGACAGAGGGAGACACACAGTATGTTACAATACTGCATTTAAATAAAGGAAACTGAAAGATAAGTCAGTGTATCTTTAAAACACATTGTAAAGCAGTCAAGTGTGAGAACATCACCACACATGAGTACTACCAGGAATCATGAAGAGTGACAGTCAAGCCAAATTTCAAATTGACTTGTCAGCACTCCATGGTATCAAAATCTATCAGAAAACTCACTCTTAGGAGAGAAACTGAGCACAAACGTTTGACTTTCCATTGCTCTCATAAATATTTTTGTCAAAGCCTTATGTGCAGAATAACAGTGGACGTGCTGCCTGGAGAAACAGCAGACAATTGAGTGCTCTATCTAAAATCCCCTGTGGTTTAGTGAGAAATTACTACTCTAGATAGCACCGACTGCAGTGCACCTTAAATTCTTGCTGACACACACATACACTCATCCTCTCCAAGCAAGAGAGAGACAAAAATAAGAATAAAATATCCTTTAGTGAAATCCTTCATACTGTAGAAAACTGACTAAACCTCAGCCTGTCTTTAGTTGGAGCTGCCATGGTCCATTGACTTTTCATTTAATTTTGATTAAGTCAAGAATTGAGTGCAGAGCAATGGCAACTTTTGCACTCTAATGATAGACATTGACGTAATACTATAATTATATAAGGAAATTCCTTGTCACAGTGTCTCTCACAACAAATATCACTCATTATACAAAGAGTAACACACAAGAATCCTCACATCAAAAAAGACAGATTGTGTCATGAGTGTGTGAATTCTGTTTTTTTTCACACATCCACCTAAATCAAAAACATTAATGCAGTAATTTGGCACATCTGCTCTGTGGGCAGCTCTCTCTCTCTCACTCTCTCTCTCTCGCTCACATCCACACACAGATGCCTCTGAACTGCACTCGAGGGAAAAGAGGAAAAAGGGTGCAAAACAACCTGATAATGAGCTTTCCTCAGTCAACCAGATGCAGATGCAGCAGATTTATTGTCCTCTTTTTGCCACAGCGTTTCTCTGAGCATGGCATCAATTTTTGTTCTAGTGCTGTCAGGTACAATAAACAATGCAATGTGTTCCAGATACACAGCGTGAACACATCTAATATGCTACATGATTGTTTACATTTTTGGTGTTTTACCTCTTTCATTTAAGAATATATTTTCCTTTTAATCTCATTTCTTATGCTATATGCTAGTTGTACTAGCAACCTGTCCATGGTGTACCCCACCTTCTGCCCCGTGCATGCTGAGATACACTCAAGTTCCAATTTATGTACAGTATGAATGGATGGATTCATGGACGCTGTAGGTTTTTACTAAGATTTCTCTGCACACTTGGCGAGAAATCCAGGTGCTATTTTCCCAACTTATCTCCTGATAAAGCACATTATTATCATGTGCAGCACACAAATGGCTTCAAATTAAGAAAATAAAATTAGGCTGTAGGAAAAAAGTAAATTAAGAATCCAAACTGAAAAGGTACATTTTGAGCTCCTTCTTAAAACAGTCCAAGGATTCGGCAGCCCTCAGGCCCTCTGACATGAGCAGATATATATACACACACCACAGTGAAATGCCAAAAAGCAGCTGAGCACACTGTATACAGCTGCAGACAGGGCTCAGTGGCCTAATGAGGGAGCAAGGAGCAGGGAGTCTGGGAACAGGGAAGTGTTGTTTGGCTCACCTGTCTCCAGTTGTCATAGATAATGATGGTGCTCTCCTCGTCATCCACGGTGACTGTGCGCACATAACCCTCCCCTAAGGACAGGGAGAGCAGCAGTTAGGTCTCAGATGGGAGATGGGTGCTGTGATTTATTTACCTGCTGCTCACGTTGAAAACAACGGCACTGCAGGCCGCCTCTCCACTGCAATATACTGCTGTGCATTAGTCCTGTCAAACACACAGCTTTGTACCTTCAGAATCCACAGACGCAGTCCTGTCCATGTCCCCAGCGAGGGCGATGGCCAGAGAAGACTTCCCCACGCCGTTCTGCCCCAGCAGGGCAATTCTTAAAGGCCCGTCAGGTCTGCCCTCCACAGCCACAGTCAGAGTGTCATCAAAGGCTGGGCTGAAGCTGATTGGTGAAGCAGAAGGTCCAGCTGCACCCGATGTCCAATCGCAGTCATCATGGACAGCTTCTTCTCGTCTAAGCTGGTGCTTAATTGGCAGAGGAGTGCTTCCTCTGCGAACAGTTGGGGTGCTGGACAGAGTCATAGTGTCACACTGGAGGAGAGAGGAACATGGAGGGACACTAGTGTGTATTCGGACATGGTGTTTCTCATATAATACTAAAAAAAAACCAGAAGCCAAAGCCCGACTTGCATGATGGTGTGATCCTCCAGCTATTTAGTATTGCTATTGCACCTCCATAAAGTCAGGGGACTTGCAAGAGACTGAGGCAGAGATATCCTGCCTTTTAGTCCCTTGTATGAGTCAAGCTTCAAAAACACTGGATCCTACAATTCCCATAGTACAACTCACTAGCGTCTTTCATTAGACTTCCCCTGCCTCTTAAATGCTTCCATCTTTCAAACTTCACGCCCCCAGTTTAGGCTATAACACAGGCTTTCTGTAAAATATGTAATCTAAAATAACTCAGATGACCATCTGGGTAATTTTCAAATTGAATTGATAAAGCTACTCCACAGACACAGACGACATAACACAACTTTTTCACAGTATTCATGACGAGTAAACTTACCTTTAAGTGTAATATCAGTGGAGTGTCCCTTTAAACCTGCAATAACCGAATTTTTGTCCACTGACATATTTAACCTTTTAAGCTCATTTCGCGAACTTGTGAGCAAACAGTTGGCTATTTACACACATAAGCGCAACATTATCATTCATTTGGAGTCATGTTTGTCTCCACGTGATGGATGTAAGTTCAATATTAGCTATCTTTTAGCTCTGTTTTTGGTCTCTGCCAACTCCTGAGGGAAATATCTGTCTCTTTAGCTGCAAAATGCTCCACTATGTTCACCAATTATTAGCTAAGTTTGACTGCCGTTTGGTTCTGGGTAGCACAGAGTGGGTTTTTAGAGCTTTTCCACAGAAAACAGCTGCCTACTGCGGGTGAAAATGGCGCAATGAGAGCGCGAGAGTGAACCAAAGCAGTTATGTTAAAGTTTTGGGTCGAAAAAACGAACAAAAAAAAAAAATAGTTATAATTGCCATGAAGCTCCGTAGAGCTGAGGGGAACTACAGAGTCAGGTGATAATTCTCTGTGGGTTTGTCAAGGCGAGCCACACCTTTCACACTGTCATTTTGTAAATGGTTATTGTAAAAATACGGACTAAAGCCGTTTAATGACACTCACCCAGGAAGCAGTTATTCCCCAATTAGCCAAAAGTTGGATTAGGTGATTAAAATGAGAAAGTGACTGGAATGCAAGACACCCCCTCCCTGCACCACCATCTACCTAAAACATACACACACACACACACACACACACACACACACACTGGCAGCTCAATAAACCCCTCCAGAATATCAGACACCATCACATCCCACCACTTTGCCCCTAACCTGATTGGCTAATTACTGTAAATAGGCTACTGGATGTTGGAGGTGTTTGCCCCGAGCTCGCGCAGCCCCGTGCATCCTACCTTGGTCGCTTTCTCCTCGATGTTGAGCCTGTCTTCGGGCACATCTGTCGGCATCTGCAAACTGAAATCAAGCGACCGGGAATAAGGACTCCAAAAGACACAGAACCCCCCCTCCTCTTCCCCCCCACTCACTTTATGAACCCAAACCCAAGCAGCGCGGTATGATCTCTCACCTGTCACGCGGCTCTCGGCAACTACAAAGTAAGCACGGTCTCTCTCTCTCTCTTTCTTTCCTTCCTCGCGCGCTCTCCGCCTCTCTCTCTCTTCTGCGCCCTCTCCCTCAATTTACGTCTCTTTCTATCTCTTTCTACTCTCACTCTGTCTCCTCAGGTTAGGGCCCAGGTCCAGTTCTGCAGTCAGCACCGTCATTCATCACCGCTCTCCAAACTGACTATGACTCACTGACTTGACTCTCCTGCAGAGGAGAGATGAAACTAGCTACCCCGAGGACTCACGCGCTGTTAAGCGTTTGCTGCGGGTGCATGCAGCTCAGTAATGAAAGTGGAGCGGAGATGCAGGAAGGCAGGGCAGGGAGCAGCACTGTAGAAAGATGCTCAGTGTCACGAAGCTCACTCATTGACCTCTGGAAGATGGAGGCGATATGAAAACTGGCCGCTAGGGGGCAGCAGAACACAAGTCTTCTCCTGCACTAATTGGCTTTGTTTGTGTGTGTGTGTGTGTGTGTGTGTGTGTGTGTGTGTGTATGTGTGTGTCCTTGGGGGATATGTTTAAAATGTGTCATTTGGGTATTCCATTGGTAGAAAGGGTCATGACAACCTACCTACCTGGCTGCCAAGTCTATCAGTCTGTCTCTCTCCTCTTTTCCCCTGCATCCTGCTGAAGACACACATGACCTTTTTTAGTGACTGGCTCATTTCCATTTCATGAAATCAAGTCATTTCTAGTCCCTGATCCAAGGAGTGTATTGGTACATGTTTTCTGTCAAAATATGAGTGTGGCCATGAGCTGTGGTGCGTCCCTCCCACACAAAGCCACAATAGACTCCGGCAGTGAGCAGCCAGGGCGCTATTATAGCCCTAATCCTGCTCCTATTATACAGGCCAGAGAGAGAGCGAGAGACAGAGAGAGGGAGGTAGAGCTGAAGATGAGGTCATCCCAAACAGTGCACAACCAGGGTCACTGCCTCACTATAGAGGGACAGAGATAAAGAGAGGGATGGAGGCAGGGCGAGCTGCAGAGAAAAGGCCTTTGGAAGACTGAAAGTGTGAGATGCTCAGATAGGTGAATGGAAGAGAGATGAGGTTAAGACCTGTGGGCAAGGTGCACAAAAACACACCACCGTGTGACAGGGATGGTAAAATACTTTGTTTATTTCATATGCATATGAAACCACACTACAACGGGAGCAGGAAACCATGATAATGGCCATCATTTTTGTAATAATGTTAATTCTAATCACAATTGGATAAAGTAATGAACTGTAGGAAAGTAAAAATACACGCTAATGGAATAAAACCAGTAAAGTAAAATAATTAGAATCAGTACATAAATAAACAATAAATACTGAATAAATAAGTGAATAAATAAAAGAACAATTTATTGAACCTACACCCAAACAAAATAAATAGCTCTAATGCATGAACCCTGGCAATGATTTCATGGGACAGTTAAGAAGGTGTCTCCACAAAGAGATTTTTTGCATTTTATTTTTATCCCTGCACCGTTAATTTTCTGTTGCATCCATAGCCCACAGTACCGGAGCCCACAGTGACCAGCTCTGTGGTGCCGCATGTTGTGTAAATTTGGTGATCGTCCCTTTTACAGAGGTGTTCAATCTGCCCCAAAAATAGCTTCTCTAGTCTGGAGAACTGGACACAACCACACAAATCATGCCACACTCTTTTCGCCTGCTGCGATGGGTTTCTTTGTCTCTTTCACCATATGCAGTCGCTTTAGTCAAGCACACCACCAGCTCCACTTCTTTGCATGTAAAAACCCATTTTTTGAGAGCAAACAGCAAGTCTTTCCTGTCGCTGTTAATGGCTGAAAGTGGCCATTACTGACTAGCAAAAGGTAGATTTCTTTGCTAAAACACAAGAGCAATATCCCCACTATTCATTTAGCACAGTCACTGTAAGATTCCCATGAAAAGGTATCCTTGTACATTCTTTAATCTATGATTATTAATCTTACAAAGAATAACAAGTTTTGGTGAGCTTGAACACTTTGGTAGGCAACTGTGAAATATTAGCTGGCAAATACAACTGCATGCTGTGGATACTTTATCCAAGCCCATACCACTCCACATCCAGCACCACTGCACTACTCAGACCTCTGCAGCTTTAGCAGCTTATTATAAAAAAAACACAACTACAGTTTGAGCCTCAACCACTCATTTGGAGAGTACATTGCAGCTATATAATATTGCATAGATAATAAACTCAGCAGTGTCAGGGACTATTGATACGTTTTAATGCAAGATAAAGCTTTTTTTTCGACCCACTGTTGCACTGATATCACAAGCAAAAGATCTGACAGAGCTCTCAGCCAGTTTTTGTGCAACTATTATTCACAGTGAAGGAAAACTTGAGTCAGTGAAGCAGCCTAGAGCTGAGTCTAACCCTATGAATTAACAGTCAAATTCCCCTTTAATCATTCAAGGGTGGATTTCACAGTTGTATAGCCCCCAAACTGCGTGCCAATGTCTCTCTTTCACTTTCTCTCACACACACAAACAAACACACACACACACACACACAAACACATGCACACACACATACACATCCTTGTTTTCTTCCCCAAGTCTGATTACTCATCATTGATTATTGCTCCATGTTGGCTGGTCTTGTTACTCATTCCTCTGTGTTTTTTATTTATTTTTTTTTTTTTTTGGTTTCTTCCTCTCCCTGTGGGTTAAGCTCAGAGGAAGTAGTCAGGGGGCGGGGAAGGTGGGTTGCTGGTGCGGGTCGGTGGGGCGTCGCCGCCGATGCCGTGGTTGGTGCTGAGGAGCTTCTCGTAGCGAGCCTTGTAGGCGTCTCTCTCCCTCAGCACTCGAGTCAGCTCACACTGTAGCTGCTCCAACTGAGGAGGGGGAGAGATAAAATAAGACAAGATTAACATTCTTTGTGCTTTGCTGAGTCACAGTGTCCACTTAATGCCAGAATACTGTCAGGAAGGTTAGGGAATGTATTCAGGATTGTCAGAATGTCAGACACTGGATGCTTTTGCTTAAAATCAGAATTTCCAAATTAAACTAGATTTAGGGTTAAGTTTGGGGTCAGATAAAGCTTGGATGAGCATATGCTGAGCGAGGAAATATCAACCTTGTCAGTAAGAGTCATAAATGTGTGTACCTGTTGTGTGAGCACATGTTTCTCTGACTCCAGAGCGTGGCGGTGCTGTAAGCGCTTGTAGCGGCAGGACTGGGCATAGCCGCGGTTCTTTAGCGTGCGCCGCTTCTGCTTCAAGCGCACCACCTCATCCTTGCTCACACCACGCAGGTGTCGGTTCAGCTCCCGCACCGACAGGCTCACCAGCTGCTCATCAGAGAAGCGCTCGTTCGCCCCGCACTGCCGAGCAGATGGAGAAGACACACAGAGAGAATATGCTGTTGCTCAATGTTAATTGGCAATGAGACACATGCTTGGAAATGATCGGAGCGTGTGCAGTTGGATGAGTGTGAAGCGGATTTATCCAAGATTCAAATTTAGATATATAAGTGTGATATGACTGGTGGACACGTGATGCTTTATACTGGGTGTGTGTCTGTCAGGGGGCACATTTCGGCACCACATGTTCATAATCTGTCATGTAATCTGACTGAGTGTGGGTGACAGTTATCAGGATTACGCACAGCAATAATAGCAGATATTATCATAAGCTCGCACTGTGCTCCACATAGAGATCCAGCCAGACATCTTGATCGACCAGAACACAGATTACAAAGTTTGTTTACCAATTGAAATCACATTCAGAAAGTAGCAATCAAGGCTGAGTTTGATTAAGTAGCAATTGATTTTCCCTCCAAGGCACATTTGGTCATTTAAAGTGTTTATTTTTAGACAATTATCTATTTAATTGGTTGAAAGATTAATAACTGGCTTGTGTTAATGTTAAAAGCTCATTATAAAATGTCTGTTGAGGAATTATGAAATACAGAAAGATCTAAAATCTAAAGAAACAAATAACCCGCTTTTTAGCATTTATAAGCAGTACATAAACGTTTACCACATGGTTTAGGCTATAACACATTATAACATATTTGTAAGTAGACACAAGCGTTTATTAATGTATGTAACTTCTCCATGGGCATGTGTATAAACAGATAGTAAATTACAAGTTATGTCTTCATAGGAGAAGTTATAATTGCTGACAAATACTGTACATTAATAAACTCTTAAATAAACTTAAAAACAACATCATAGCGTGTTAAAACCATGTATTAAATGGAGCGATGCCTGCGAGCTAGTTTAGGCAGTCACTTCAAGAGCTGCACTGCCTCACTCTCCACAACCATCTACCAAACAAAATTTCCCATCTCTCCCTCTGCCTGTCAATGCCACTGCTGCCCTGCATCAGTATTGCTGCCTGTTCTTTCAGCCCCACCACCACCACCCCAGCATCCACCTGCAGGCTGCGACTAGAGGGTTTAAGATATTTGGTCGTCACTCCCCAATCTCTCTATGTAAACATATCTGCGGGGAGTGATGAGGTCGGAGCCTAGACGCCAAACTCTAACTATGTTCTGCTGCTGTAATAAACATTTCAAACGTGAGTTGTCTGCCTGAAATGTTTATATAGTACTTGTAAAAAAGTATTTTCATGTGAAATCAAGACTTTGCGTTCTCAAAGAGATTTAGCTTCACTTATTGTTGCCATGTAGACAGCGACCCTTAAAGTGATACTTCACATAGGCACAGACATTAATAACCATGTTCTAATGTCCTAATCCTAATCACTGCTCGATCCCTCGCTCAGCCCTCTAATGCGACAAGTGTCACTGTTCTCTCACATCAGTTCTTTCACCTCCAAAAATCTCCCGTGTTTTATTGATCAACACTTCCTGTCGAGCGTCATTATCATTATCAAACCATCTCACCCAATCTGGATTGATGCCCCTGTGTACCTGATTCAGTTGTGGGTGGTGGTGATGATGGTGATGGTTGCCATGCATGGGGTGGTGCGGGTGGTGCTGATGATGGTGATGCTGGTGGTGATGAAGGCGGCCCTGGGGGCTGAGGGGTTGCGGGTAGGGAGCCGAGGCGGGAGTGGCGTTGGGGAGCGAGGGAGGGGCCGATGATAGGAAGACGAGCGGGCGATGGCACATGTCTGTCCCTTTGGCGCATGAGATGTCACCTCCGCTGTCGCTGCTGGAGTCTCCCAGGTTGCTGCTCGAACTCTGAGAAAGACCTGGAAACTGAACAGAGGAGGGATGCAGAAGATGATGAAGAGGCAATACAGGGGACAAGATGGAAGGCAGCTCTCTCATGACAACACTCTGTGTAAGAGAAGAAGAATCATGAAGTAGAAATGGCAGATTGTTACCTGCGAGCTGACAGCTGCAGCAGCTGAGTTCAGTAAAGCCTCCACAGCATCCTCACAGCCCAGAAAGCCATTGACCGGGCCCCTCTCTCTGTCCCCTCGCTCTGGCACTCCTCCCAAGGCTCCCAGCAAAGTGGCGGGCCCCGTCACCTCACCTCCAAACTGTTGTTGCAGTGCTGCCAGCCAGATCAGGTCCTCCAGCGAGGCCGGGGTGGGACCCTGAGGCCCACCGTGGGCCGGGCTGCCTTCCACATTCCCCTGAGAGCCGGAGCTGATGCCGGAGGAGGTGAAGCTGTTGGAGATGGAGAGGGGGAAGGAGATGGAGGAGGATGACGAAGAGAGGGAAGAGGAGCCCGAAGGTGGCGGGTGGGCGTCGCTGAGCGTCGGCGAGGGTGGCAGTGAGTTGTAAGGGCTGGAGCTCAAACTGGAGTCCTGCAGAGGATGGTTGGTGTACGGAGAGCTGGAGGGGTCGTGGGGGAGGCCAGATTTGGGATACGCACATGGAGGAGGGAGCGGAGGAGTGTCAGGTTTCACCTCGAACTTGAGGAGGTCAAAGTCGTTTAGGTACTCCATGGCCAGAGGACTGGGGGGGAGAGAGGGCATGGGGAGGGAAGGAGAGGACATGGTGTCTGCTGCTGCTGCTGCTGCTGCTGCTGCTGCTGGTGGTGGTGGTGGAAGCTTCAACAGGGTTTTTCCGTGTGTCAGGATTGTTGGAAAGTCCACTCCTCTGCCTCAGTGCAGCTCATAGACAGCAGCAGGAGTGATGTCAGGAAGTAGAGTGGTTGGCGAGTTTCCTCTGCGAGAAACTGTATGTCCCCGTGTCCTTGTCTCTGTTTCTCTTGTCCTGAAGGAAAGATGGAATGGAAATAGAGGGTTTGTGATACAGGGACCAGAGAAAGGAGTGGTGTTACAAGTTTTTCAGGTAGAAATCTATCATACAGACTGTTTTTATAAACCATTTTTGGAAACACTTTCTAATCAGGAGACCCTTCATACAGGGTTTATAAGCAGAAACTAATTATTTATTTAAACTAATAATTTATTTATTAATTGTTATTAAAAGAGTGGTTCACCGATTTAGCATAAGATTGTCTGACTCTCGATGGACAGTTTGAAACAGAGATATCATCTTTATTATTCCACTCAGTCTGCTTCCTTGTCAAAGCCTGCCCCTACATTACCCACAATGCAACTCAGCTGCCGAAAGTTTGATCGGAGATTCGGGTGTGTTATGCTAGTAGCGGCTAATGTAGCTTTGAGCCGCTAGCATTAAGCAGAGCTGAGGAGCGGGCTGCAGAGGTGTGGTAAGCTCACTTCATGTGTAACTCCACACCCCCAGACCACTTGAGGACATTTATCAGACTTCACGCAGCTCCCTCTGAAGCCACAAAAGGCTTTAAACAACTGTTTTCACATATGCAGTTATACTCCCCAAAACCTGTAGACAGACGTTGATGTGTAAAATTGGTGGAGTTCCTCTTAACCATTCATTAATGCTTTATAGATCAGTTATAAGCCATTAAGAAGAACAACTTTCTGGTTGCCAGGTCGTGTAAAATCTTCCTCCAGCATGATACTTACTTTGTCCTTTTAGCTAACCCTTAAATTAATCAGAAAGCCCCCCTTAAATGAACTGTTTGACCACCAAAATCCATTTATTAACAACATATTAACACTAACTTATTACAGTAAGTTAATGTATTAAGTCCATGTAAGGGTACTTCCTACTGAATTAAAGAGCTAGCTATAAGGACAAAGCATTTTCCAGTGCTGGAGGAGGATTTTTGACAACCTGGCAACCCGAAAGTTGTTCTCATTATCATTTTATTCTGAATATTTGTTGAATAAGATCTTAAACTCATGAGTGTATGGATTATATAAATCAAAAACAGATGTCTGAAGTGTTCCGGCTGTGGTGCACAATCCTCACAATTCAGGTTTAAAGATGACTGTACCACAAATGCCTTGACAAAAAGGTCATTCTGACTTTCTTCAACATGAAGTTAGTCTGTGTGTCAGGCCTGTTTGTGTCTCACATTAAGACACTAATCTGCAGCACATCCCCCCTGCCCAACATCTTATACACACACGTATATGACTATAAACGCACGCACACTCACATACACGTGCATGTTCACCTGCACGTGCAAACGTTTGTGATGTGTACCGACGAACCAGAACTTCTTGAGTCTCTAAACTTTTACAATGTACTTGAAACCTCATCATTTGTGCCTAACTATTCATATTGCATGTTCAACATGTGCAATTTCTGTCGTTTCATTTTATAAGAGTGACAAACAACGATCCTCACATTGCCTCTTTCTAGCCAGTAATACCAAATCTCATCTGTGAAAGGTAGCAATCTGTATGAGAAACAAATACATTGGAAAATGGTTTGTTTATCTAAATAATATTTTAAAAAAAGCCTCATCTTCTGCCTGCCAAGTGTATTCATCTCTGATGGAGAAATGATTGCAGGTTATTGCCCTAATGTAATCACACACACACAATAGATATAACATGTAATATTTCTAGAAAGATCTGCCTACTGGACACATAACTGACTGAAGCACAATAACTCAGAGGGCTTAATCATTTTTGACAGAAAGATCCACAAGTCTCTGAGACCAAATCCAATTATAAACAGGTTCAGACCTTAATCCAGAGCCCAAGACTTACTAAAATGAATCGAAACACAATTTTATATGGCCAGAGGGGTGAAAAAAAAGTTAGCTTTTAGCTGAAGCTGATGTTGACCTTAAATGTTATGTATCAAAATGTTACAACTTGTTCTAAGATCAAAACTTTTGTTTCGTATTGAAATATACTTAAAAGTTATATGAAAAGTATAGAATAACTTACAGGTAATCCTGTTTTCAAGGTGACAAATAAGTTAAACATTCATCTAACAATTAAAAACATTCATACACATTTAAACAAATATCTCCTCAGAATATCAATGAAAAGTTCAATTTTTCCAATATTATACAGTGGTAATGACATCAAAGTAAGGTATAGAAGAGCAAAGCTATTTCCTCCAACAGCGCTGATTATAGGCC
The DNA here is from genome assembly GCA_008360985.2 of Macquaria ambigua. Taxonomy (NCBI): domain Eukaryota; kingdom Metazoa; phylum Chordata; class Actinopteri; order Centrarchiformes; family Percichthyidae; genus Macquaria; species Macquaria ambigua. Next base: position 198,098 of record VMKM01000989.1, read on the forward strand.
TTCAAATATAATAGTTATTAGTATTAAAATGAACATCTAATTAAAAATCCACCTTTGACTAGCGCCTCTGCTGCACAGCTCATTAGTTTTGCCCCCCGTTGGTCAATGAATTGTAAAAGAAAGCAAACAGTGACAGGGCTCCATGGAGGCCTCAATCTGGCTGTGGACCAGAGTCACGGCAAAAAGCCAGCCAGAAAAGAGCAACACACACACACTCACACACATGAGAGAAAAAAGTAGAATGAAAGTAGGGAAAGATAAAGGCCTGACATGAGAGACATGACGAGTCAAAGTGGATGAAATGATCTTACCGTCGGTCATAGAGATGAAGGATGGTTTGGAGCTCTTTTCAACATCCCCCCACCACACACACACACACAAAAATAATCAACTGACTGACACGTTTGGAGAGAGACACAGAGGAAACAGAGAGTGTGTGTGTGTGTGCGCATGTGAGTGTGTATAGCACTCTGTCACTGAGTGCCACTGCCCCCTTTCTTTCTTTCCCCTCTGCTGCAAATCCCCGTTTGCAACAATCCCCTCCTCTCTCTCTCTCTCTCTCTCTCTCCCCATATCCCTCTCTCATGGTTCACAGGCATGTTCACACTCTCTGGCAATGTCTCTCTCTCTCTCTCTCTGT
>VMKM01000990.1:0-198692 GCA_008360985.2 Macquaria ambigua
TTTTGCAGTCAATTTTTTTACTCATTAATGGCAGCTTGCTTTGGGTGGAACTGTTATAAGGCTTTGCCTTTTGAGTATGTTTTTGAGTTGTCATGTGTTTTTTTTATATCACAAAGTTTGGCGTAGAAATCAGCCTTACAATACAGGCAGTATGCCCGTGTATCATCTCCAATAAACAGATTCAACCAGCCTTTGAATTCAGGGTTTGATTCCCACTCCTTTCTGTATTTGAGCGTACAGTTTAGACTGATGAGCTAGCTAGCTAGATGTTTAGCTTATGTCACAGAGAGGCACACACACAGCGGACGAGGTGAGTAAGTGACTGAGGCTGTGTGAGTCAAATGCAATTATTTATTTTAGTGTGACAGTGAAGAAACATTTACATTTACATCCGGCTCTGTAAGCCAGGGCGGGATCAGCGGCAGCTTTGCGTGCGCACGATTCATTTGCAGTCTGGACGCAGAGTGGTGTGGGTCTCCTCTCTGCTCTGACTGCAGCTGGGACTGCTGCGCGAGGCTACTGTGAGACTGACCGCCTGTGAGTGCTTTGGGACGGGGGAGGGGCTCACGGCAGCACCCGCTGCTCGTTGAGGACAGTAACTGCAGAACGATACGTGCTTTCACGTCAGAGTCTCCAAAACACCAGAAAGTCTCCAATAACACCAGAAAAAGTCGCTAAATTTGTCGCTAGTCGCTTTTGACAAAAAAAGCCGCCAGATTTAGCGAGAAAGTCGCCAAGTTGGCAACACTGTGGGCAATTTTTGTTGAATATATTCAGGTAGCATTTGACTGCCTTCCGATATGAAAATTCGCACATTTAGAACATAGTTTTGAGGACTACATTGATCATTTGAATTCACATTTAAAGGAATAGTGGCTGCCCCTCCACTTCATTTGTTTTGGTCACTTCCTTACTGTTTACTCTGTTACAAGCAGTGTGCGAACTATACCATGGCTTGTGCGCTTGCGCGTGCCTCAAAGATAGAACTGACTGTAACTCTTGTTGCAAAGAAACATTCATAAAATCCAATCAAAAAACAATCAAATTTACTTGGAAAGCCAAAATTTGCGAGTAAACTTGATTGTTTTCTTTTTCACATATCTGTATGCTGGCTAGTAAACAGAGAAATGAATAGCGATTCGGCGCACACACTGAGTGGGACAATTTTTTGTTTTCTGATCTTTGATTTAAATTTCGCAGGGTCAGCCTGTCAATCACCCCGCTCTCTGCCAACCACAGGAATGTTGGTCATCCTGCGTGCTTGTGGTTGGTGGAGCTGCGCTTGTTACTGTATTCACTGTTCAGTGTTCTGTGTGTTCCTCTCTCTTAATGTGTGAGCCTTGATGGGGATGGGTTTGATGCGGCTTTGGTGGTTTAATAAACCGTGGGATTCGTGAATTCGACTTTCGCCTCCGACTCGTATGTGGAAACATTACAATATTTTAGAGACCCCCCCAAAATTTCACAAATCATGTTTTCAGGGGAGCTCATGTCTTATTAAGAGAAGCCAAGCTCCCCCTGGCTCCCCCGTAGTTCGCACCCTGGTTACAAGCTAAAACAAGCAACTTCTTCCAAACTTCTCCACTCGTGTCTTAATCTAATTACGATTTGGAGTATTGTAACCACAATCATTCACACACAAGATGCATTTACCATGTAGTGCCTTACTAAGCTACCTATTTAGCTGGATTCTTAAACTTACTGTCTATGTGCTCTACTAAATTGCATTATAGTTCATGTTCCACTTTCTCCCCTGATGATCTGTATCTCCAGAGCATGTCTCTAGTGATGAAACTAACATAGAACTGTAAAATTATTTAAAGCAAAAAATGTAAACAATAATAAAACTTTTAAGAGATCAGTGATATAAACTGTGTGAAAGTAAACTTAGATATAAGCTTATATAATATAATAATTTATTCACTTGTTAATCATCTATTCATAATCATTTGTTTGTATACTTATTAATATTCGGTAATTATATGCTTGTGTATTTACTTTAATTAGTTAATAGTTCCAGTTTTATTTATGTCTCTACTCTTGAACTTTCACCCAGTTTCATGTCTTTAAGTTTCTATGTGTGTATGCTGAGCAACGTGACTCTTGTATAAAAGGGTCAAAAAGGTCAGCTATATGGTAGAATACAGGTCCTTATATGGAAATGTTTTCTGTTCGGCAGACTAACTTAAGGAGTCTGCTATGGGTTGGATAGTTCTTATAGGTCTTATAGCTGTGTTTTTTAAGTAAATGTAGTGTTAATAAGAACTACTTGTATTAAAAAGTATGCATTTTATAAGATATAATGTGCTTTCTTCCCAATTTTAGAATGAAAATGCATTGGCCCTGGGTCTGGATTACTCTTTGCTTGCTCTGTCCAACTGTGGTTTATGGTGGGAAAGTTCTTGTTTTTCCAATGGACGGCAGCCACTGGGTGAACATGTAAAGTCATTATTGAGGGGCTACATTCAAGGGGCCACCAGATTTCTGTTGTGCAGCCATCAGACAGCTGGTACATCAAGGAAACCTCCCCATTATATACTTCAATTACACTCGATATGGAGTCTGGATTTGATGAAGACTTTGTAAGTACGTTTGTCGTCCAGTTGCTGGAAATCCAGAGGGAAGGGAAGTCTGCCTGGGCAGGTTTTAAACTGGGAATGGAACAAGCACAAAAGGCCTCTGAGCTGCATGAGAAAGCATGCAAGATGCTTGAGCTGCTTTTTGAAAACAGAGATCTGATACAGTCGCTACAGGATGCCAAATATGACCTTGTCCTTACAGACCCTGTCATATCAGGGGGTGTTATACTTGCCCACTACCTGAGGTTGCCTTTTGTTTTCAATGTCAGATGGACTAGTCAAGGTGAAGGCCATTTTTCAATTGCGCCTTCTCCTCTTTCTTACGTTCCGATGACAGGGAGCGAGCTTTCTTGAGAGACTTCTTAACGTAATCATTTTTGTCTTCACAGAATATTACATTGCACAGTATGTCTCACAACATTATGCTGGCTTAATTGAAAAATATTTAGGTCCAGACGCAAACTACGTCTCCCTGTTTCAAGCAGCCGACATTTGGCTCATGAGAGTGGACTTTGTGTTTGAGTTCCCTCGTCCCACCATGCCTAATGTTGTCTATATGGGAGGGTTCCAGTGTAAACCTGCAAAACCTCTGCCTCAACACCTGGAGGAGTTTGTGCAGAGTTCTGGAGAGCATGGAGTCATCATCATGTCTCTGGGCACTTTGATTGGAGAGCTTCCCCATGACCTAGCCGATGAGATTGCTGCAGCTTTTGCTAAACTACCTCAGAAAGTCATCTGGAGATATGAAGGCGACAGACCAGCCACTCTGGGCAACAACACTTTAATAGTCGACTGGATGCCACAGAATTATCTTTTAGGACATCCCAAGATAAAACTATTTGTGGCTCATGGAGGAACAAATGGAATTCAAGAGGCAATCTACCACAGAGTTCCTATCCTAGGACTTCCATTGTTTTTTGATCAACGTGATAATCTACTTAGAAGAGGAGCAGGAAAGATAATTGATATCTTTACTATGAATGAAGACATCTTCTCTCACGGTATTCAGGAAGTCCTGAGCGAGCCCTCCTACAGGATGAACATGCAGAGACTCTCCAGGCTGCACAGAGATCAGCCAATGAAGCCGCTGGATACTGCCCTCTTCTGGATAGAGTTTGTCATGAGACACAAAGGTGCAGCTCACCTGAGAGCAGAGTCCTACAGACTGCCCTGGTACTCCTACTACTCTGTTGATGTGATGCTCTTCTTAGTTGGAGTTGTGCTGATTATTCTGGGCACCTTTGCTGCATTAATAAGGTGTTTATGCTCTGTGTGTCTGAGAACAAAAAGTAAACATGATTTAAAAAAATCAAAGTAGCAATCAAAATGAAATCTAACCCACACATATGAATAGAATATATCATTTAATATGTAAAACATGAATAAATGAATGATGAAAATGTTGGCGTAGCTATTTGTACAGTGATTTGACAGGGACAACAGAAAAACACTTCCAATGAGTTGCAAAAATGTGCTGTGATTCTAGTAAAAAAGACAACAAACCTACATCATTCAGTGCTTTGTAATTCTTTATTTCATACACAAGGAAGAACATATATGTTTACAGCTGATTATATTTGATTCACTATATTCTTTCACTATTGTTATTTCATAAAACCGGTACGGTGGATAAACAAACATATCATACCTTTGACATGCAATACACTTTGAATATGTGGCCCCTTGATATCTGTAACCTCAGATCAGAGTCCACTCAGACAGAACTTTCAAAGTGTTTCAAAATAAAATCATATGTTTTTGCTCTTTTCTCTCTTAGCTCCACTGATTTTCAAGAGTCTTACACGGTAGCACAATATTACATTTTTAAATGACTACTTTCTTTCCTCAGTATTCAGGATTCAGGTTTTTATCTCATCTGAGCCAAGTGTAGGCTTGTATGGATTTAAACCTATCCAATTTCACACACAAAGATTAGAGTGACACACCGGGGCTATACTGGGCCCTTATATGCTTAATTCCTCGCTTTATGTAAGCCTTAAAGTGTTTTTACCTGCATGATTTTGTATTATGGACTATTTTTTGATAGCTCATTCTTGTTTTTTTTATACAACACACTTACATTAATTTCAGTGTTGATGAGAAGCCTCTCCCTAGTCTGACCATCTGACTTGGAGATTTCATAGTAGAAGTCAAACAAACTGAAATGTTTGATCAACATAAATATTTTAGTGATTTACAATATGAGATAATGAATGCTTAAATTCCAAGAATGACTTTTCCACATGGATATAATATATTAGAATACTATTCACTAACACAGCATTTCTAATTTCTTCTCCCTATGGTCTGGAATGGCATACACACTATAAAAAAAAATACTTTTACTTTTGTGCTCTCATGAAGGGAAGGTGAACATGAATGTCGCCATCAAGGTTCTCCACTCAGGTGCAATGATAAAGACCAATTCATGATTTGCTCTCCATTACAATATTATCACCATTGTGATTACTAAAAGAATGATCTTGACTTCAATGTATGAAAAACACTTGATACAAAGAGAGCAGATCTCTGTAATCATTTTGTTCACAACTGGGGTTGATTACTGCGACATTTCACAAAAGCATTCAAAATAGTTATACCACGTTTAGAGTCAACTTCATTAATAGTGTAAAGGACAGGAAGCATGCTGATCTTTACTTAGCCAGTTTGGGGTGTAGGTATAATATTATTTCATAATATACTTTTTGTATTTGTCTGAGAAAATGCATGTAACAAAGGAACTGCGGACTCAGGACTGTCAGACAAAACAATTTTTTCACTAAAGGTTTTAAAAATGCTCATATTTACAAGTGAAAGCTTAGGATGAGTTCTTGTAATATAGTATCTGTGTCTTAGGAGGGTTTCCATTGTGTTTAGGTATCCCTGTAGTCCCCAAAGCTGTCCCTTAATACTTGGATGTGGATATGTCTCTGGAGAAACTCTAGTTACAAAAAAAGCAAGATAGCTGCAGGATTTGCCAAATTACCTCTCAAAGTCATAAGAGTGATAGACCAGCTACTCTGGGCGAGAACAATTTACCTTCAAGGTCACCCAAAATAAAACTTTATTGCTTGTGAAAGAAAGTAAAGTAGTTCAAGACTCCTTGGAGTCCCAGTTGTGGGTTTACATTTGTTTGCAGATGAATATGACACCATGCTGTGTCTAAAAGTGAGGGGAGTGGAGTGGATAAAGACAACAACTTCCTCAGGGCCATCCAGGAAGTCCTGAATAAGCCCTCCCACAGGATGAACATGCAGGGTCTGCCCCAATTTCTACACTTAATGGGTTTAACTGGCACTTGGGCAATGTTTGTGAATAGCAAGAAATCCAAGTCGGAACTACACTACTGCTGTATGTGTCGGTTCTGGCAGGCCTGCAGAGAATCTCCAGGCTGCAGAGATCAGCCAAAAAAGCCACTGAATCACAGTCTCCTCTGGATAAACGTTGTCCTACGACACAAAGGTGCTGCTCACCTGAGAATCTACAGACAGTTTTTGTATTCCTCTGTAGATATCATGTGCTACACTGATTATTCTTTTGATTTTCTTTAAGCGTAGGGCCCCTATTTCAGCTGTCTTAAAGTACTGATAAGCCCACTAAAAGTTGAAAGGATATTCCCAATGTTACCATGCGTTGCTGTGAATGTCAAAACAGCAGTATTTGTAATTCAAATGATTAGATTAGATTAGGTTGTATTGGTATTTGTGAAATTCACTTGCTAGAGAGATGTTACAGTAAAACCTAGTTTCACAAGTTGACTTTAAGACAAACTCAAATTACCAAGACTGTAGGTTTGTGAGGATTGTGGAAACTAATATGCTATTATGACATAACTGTACAAAATCCCTGAAGGTTTTACTTCAATAAATAAATTATTTTATTACAAAACAATAAAAAAACAACATACTGGAAATACTGTTATATAATTTGTGTCTGCATCCTACTATTGGCTGGTTGCAGCCATGATAGAAATCATCACATACATGCTTTTACATCTCTAGCAGTCAAACAGGTAAATCATTAGGAATATCGGTTCAGTCTGAATCATCACTGTTAGGTAGGATTAGACATGATGGGGGTCCGACCCTCCATAAATCTGGGGACATTTGCTACCCAGGTGGGAAAACAAAAACATTTCAAGTGAAATTTCACTTTGGTGGAAGATTTTCATTTTTGGCATGCACACCTCAAACAACGGAACAAGTCAACTAACATTAGTCAGATCGATATTAGCTGCCTAGTGGATTCCACTTGTGCCAATATAGCTAATACAAAAGGCACAAAAAAACTTCCATGTTAAAACAATGAAATACTATTTTCAAGGTATAAAAAGTTGAAAGTAAGAGAGCAGTACTTACTGAGTTTCTCAGAGCTGCTTGCTGACAATTCATGTCCACTAAACATTCACAAAATGTGCCAAAGTGAAATATCACTTTAAAGGAATTGTTTGACATTTTGGGAAATATGTTTAGTTGCCTTCTTGCCGAGAGTTAGATGAGAAGATTCATACCACTACACAATATGAAGCTGAAGTCAGCAGCCAGTTAGCTGAACTTTGCATAAAGACTGGAAAAAAAAGGGGAAACAGGTAATTCACCATTTTATGGGGGTTATGTGCCAGACTATTTCTTCCAGTAACCTCCTGGAGTCTCCGCTGGTTGCCTGGTTATTGCTCCCGTACAACAAATAGTCCGGCACATAACCCCCTGTAAAACAGTGCATTATCCTTTTTACACTTCGGTTTTTGTACGGATCAAACAAACAAGATACAACAGAGGAATTAGTGACCTGTAGAGGTGCTGGTAAGCTGATATTGTTACCTTTGGACAGAGCCAGGCTGGCTGTTTACCCGTTTCCAGTCTTTGTGCTAAGCTAAGCTAACTGGCTGCTGGCTGTAGCTTCATATTTACCGAACAGACATGAGAGTGGCATCGACCTTCTCATCTAAGTCTTGGCAAAAAGTGAATAAGCATATTTCCCAAATTATCAAACTACTCCTTTAAAGATGGGTTAAATCGAATGAGTCGGTGCACTGAAGCATGAGATGAACACAGGCACAGCACTGTGTATTCACTGATAATACAGAAAAAAACAGAAACACTGATGATGTCCATATTTACGGCAAATTCATATGGCAGCGTCATTGACCATTCAAGACCTAGGTCCAATTTGTATTAGGGAAAATACTTTCAAATGGCACTTATTGACAATAGTTATATTAATAGAAAGCTCATAGTAAAGTCTGTTCAAGGTATTTACAAAGTGTCCATGCCAGCAGGGCAGGTGTGGTGGGCGGTGTAAGTCCTTTCACGATGTCCTGGTCCGTAGAGAGCTCATCCTGAGCACAGTGAGCTCGGCTACATCTGCATCCTGCATCTCCACCTCTCGTTGGCAGCTTTCTCGGATTACATACACTACGAGCCCCACACAGATGAAAATGAGGAGGACTATGCCTATAACCTGGGGTACAAAAGAGTAAAGCGACACTTTGTTCAGTAAACAGCCGAAGAAAATGTGTATTTTTGATTAGCAAAATCTATTAACAGAGCTATATTAATAGTTTCCAAAGGGTAATGGCATTACATTATTGATATGTTCTCCACAGTGCATACTCTGAGGGGGAGGTGTTTTCACTCCACTCATCCTCGATTCACTTCTGTAAACTAGAAAATATTCCACTCACCTGAGAAAAAACAAACAGCTGCTGTGAGCGGAGCATTAGTTCTTGTGGGGTGACATCTCCCTCACTAATTGGCTCACACCACTTCTGCGGAGCTGCCTTGTCAACTAGTACAAACCTACCCTCCCAGTCTGTCATAGCACAAGCAAAGTATTGGCCATCGAGGAACAACAAAATCAGCCACACGATAGCAGGAACGAAACTGGAGAGGGAAACAGTTTTCCTGCACCACGTATCACATCTGCATCCTTGAATGATCAGCATCAACGTGAAGGCCATGACGGCAGGAATGATGAAGAATGCTGATGAAAACACTCCGTTCCATGTAGGGTTGCAAGGACACTCAAACTCCAGCTCCACCAGCTTCTCTAGTCCCATGAGGATAAAGCCAAAAGCCACATTTGATACCAGAGGACTGTTGCTAAGTTCATTTTTCAGCCTGGTGAGCCATTGTTGTCTACTTTCCATACTAGATTGACCGAAAAATGAAGACAATCGTTGTAAAAAGACCAAAAGAGGGTCCACCGTTGTGAACACATTGGCAACAGATAAGTGATGCGTAATTAACGCATCCAGGGGTAAGTTTTCCCCTCGGGCAAAATGCCACACTTCCACTCTGATTGGTTTTGAACAAAAGAGGGTGTGCCCTCGGCTCTGACATTTCTCTAGCTGATTGGTCTGTGCAAGGTTTCAGGTGGGGTTACATTTTAAATGTGGTCTCCCATGGACAAACTGGAGGGAGGGCTGTAAAGTGGAGGGAAGTTTGTTCTGCAGTTTAGCACAGACTGGCCATTTGCAATAGAACAGCAAAAAAGCATACATGGGGGGTGTAGACATGTATCAGAGGGCAAGCCTTTACATTGAAGAATCAAGTTACAGGCCCACATTTTCACTACAACTACACAAAGGAAGGAAAGGTTACAATTAAAAAGATATTAAACTCAAGAAAGGTCACTGAATTTACCTCATAAAACTACAAGCCCAGTTATAAATGTATGAAGTGCTCAGGTTTTTTTGGTTCATTTTCTTGCAATTGTCTGCAATTAAAAAATGAGATGCATGCTGACTCTTTTCAGTTTACCTCAATTGGCCACATGAGGTCGCCCATGCAGCAACACAGATTAAGGATTACAGGAGGCCATGTTGAACTTTCAAGGGGATGTGGTACATACAGCTTGAGGACACCCAGGCCACCGATGTGATGACATAATTTATAAATGACCTCAGTGAGCTCAAGAGCATCACCATAATCTCCACACATTAAAACCTGACAAGTATTTAGGCCCTGTGAAATAGTCTTGGAAAGATATGACTGGGGAAAACTGCAGCTGGATTCCTTTCAGTTCATCTGCATAGCCACTGCAAGTTTTAAAATGTAACTACCCAAATCTTGCCTGTATAAAATATCTGTCATTGTGTTCTGCATAGTTTGTGACAAATCTGACTTGGCCACTGGTGATGCACGAGCTGACAATTTATAGTAACATTAATATTGCAAGAGCTGTTGAAAAGAGTTAGGGAATCATATAGGCCAGGCTATTACTGTAGTCAGTAAATACTGCATGAGCAGGAACAACATCCCCCAAACGGCAGATGATGAAAATGTGCACCTGTCATCATATATATATATATATATATATATATATATATATATATATATATATATATATATATGTAAATGCAGCTTATCCGCGGACAAGGAAATGAAGGGTGATGAGGCACATAATAACTGCCTGAGTTCACAAACAACATCAATTACATACGTGTTATGCGTGTGTGTGTGTGTGTGTGTGTGTGTATTTATCCACGGTCATGAGCGCATAGGGCACGCGCAGCTTGTCGTTGCTACCGTTGGTGTCCTACCAGCATCTGCTCCTCTTTTTGGAACAGACTTATGTTTCGGCTACATCACTTCCCGTCGGGGAACAATTTGTGCGCTACTTTCATTTTAATCACCGAACCGTGACTGCGAGAGCGCAAATGCGCATCGGTCTGTGCATCTTTGAGTCTTCAGAACTACACCGTGGACAATCTCCCTGACATCCAAAGACCTATCCTCCGCAATCCGACGAGGCTTCTTCACCGCCTATGGCCGCACATCGGCATCCCTGAGCCGCTGCTGGCCTCGTCCCGGACCTTTCACCCATCGCTGTCCTCAAAAGGTCTTTGAATCAGGGAGGCATCTACAAACATTTTTTTAAATCATCCTAGGCTGGCTATTTTTTTTAAAGAACCCGATGATATGCTGGGCCCATCTCTCTAGATCTTGTGATTAATACACGATCTCTCCTCCCACATACGTCCGAGCGAGACCCTGGTACTCTCATCGAGCCCCGACAATGCATCCTAACGCAGTGATGCTGGCGGTGGTCCTTTTGGGGAACTTGATGCTGCCTTTCATCTCCGCACAAAACGGTAAGAAAGCAGATGTGACCATGACATAACTGTAAACATCGCATTGAGGGAAAGTGACTTGACTTGTGTGAAGACGCCCGAGCGAAATGTTGCTAGAGGATTTTGAGAATGACTGCTTTAAAGCTACTACTATACTATAGTTTCACGCATCTCGACAACAAGGCCAGAGTTAGAGACCAACACATATCATTCAGTAACTGACCACAACATGTAACCTTTACGGAACTCTTAACTAAGAAAACAGAAAAAAAAAACTGACGTTGTGACATTTTTGCAAGGTTACTGCCAACTGAGTACCCACAGCGTATAGGTGTGTCTGTATGATGAATTAAGTGCAAGTCAAATATGTTTTAAAATAGACAACGAGTAGTGTTGCTGGGAACCAAACTGGGGTTTGTACCTTCATGAAATCAGTTCTGAATATTTACATATAAGTAGCCCATGGGTGGCCTTCGGCTGCCAGTGTGCAGTGTGTCAAGCAAGACTAACCTGCTCTGGATGCTGATCAAGTAACATATTATCAACACCAAACACAGGCTAAAGGCTCGCCCAGTGTGTGCTGTAAATACTGTAAATACAAGGCCCTTCTGGAGGTTATCACAGTTGCTGGGCCTATGCATCTATTTGATTGACAGAACTACTCCCCTATTATACCACATTTCCTGCCATGCCAGCTTAAGTGGATCTTTCTTTCTTAATGCCCAGCTGGTTCAGTCTGCAGTTATTGCAAAACTAAATGCATACACAAATAACATCCTTATTTCCTTTTTTGGATCATCATGTTTGAGCAACCACATGTTTCTTCTTTCCAAATGTTCAAAGAAAGGGAATAAGAGATTTGGCTGATGGAGATTCAGAGCTGCAAAGGATTTTAATTTGTGACTTTAATCTCAAAGGTTCGCTGTGCATTAATCATAATAAAAGTGACAGGATTTGGTTTAAGTAAATGTCAGTAACATGCTGTTGGGTGTTCCAGGCTGTCCTCCTCTGATAACAGCATGTCCTGACTTCAAATTGTGTTGAATCACATCACTCAGAGGGACATACAAAGCATCAGCAGCCATTCATGAAATGAAAGAGGAATCTTTTTATTTTTATTTTTTTCAATTTTTAAAATAATCTCAATAGGTCCCTTGAGCGACCCTGGCGTGATTATGAAGATGTTTCCGCTTTAATATACAAATGGAATCAGTCTATTTCAGTTGTTAACAATATAATCACCGCCTGTATTCTTATCATTTAAGAAGCTTCTATACATGTCAAGGCCCCTGTATTGACAAATCAATATCACTGACATGATCTTATCCCCTTTCAGAGAAAGATAAGGCAGAGAATTACCCTGCATACTTATATTAAATGCTTAATGTCCACCTCGTCTTTTCTGCGGGATAATCGGACACCCACTATGCAAGACTTAATAAGACATGTATTTGGATGATAGGATGAGAAGGTTGTGAAAAACCTCATGCCAGCACTATCCTCCCTTTTAAGGGTTTATTCTTGCAGATATTTGAAGTGGAAAATGTGCAAGATTATTTAAGTCTAAACAGCTAAACAAGTGTGATATATTGGAACAGTGTGTACTATTTTTGTGTAATACTAGTAAAACACAATACGCAAAAATGAAAGACGCACAATAAGTAGATCATTTTACAAGAAAGCATAGAAGCAACCTACGTCTTCAGCTTGTAAGGAGACAAAAAAAAAAAAAAACTAAAATACCACAGCAGTTATATAACAAACTATCATCCTCTGAATTCCTTTCTTTCTTCTTTGCTAATTTCTCGAAGGTGCTTGAAGTGTGTGTGCACAGTGAGGCGTTCTCTGATCTTGCTATCTGGAAAATCAAATACCTAATAAGCCCTCTATTGTTTGATAAAGCTCAAGCAAAGGCATTCCAAACACTTCCTGTGGTCTTTGCCCAGTGTTAGTGCCCACTCACTGAGGCCCAGTTCACACCACAGAAACACACACACACCCACACACACACACACACACACATACAGCAGGGGTCAGTTGGAGACAGACTGGTGCCACCTAGTCACTAAATGTGTCTGTGCTTTATCTGTTTTAGAAATCCTAAATTCACAGCTAATCTACAGGCACCCTACATTGATTACAGATTTAATCACAGTTGTAATAAGCTACAGTTAGTGTTTAACACCCTTGGTAGTATTCTGATATTTGCTCACATCCATTTTATTTCTCTCACACAGTTCAGATTAAGGGTAATCGGTGCATGGCTTCTTATGCAATCCTAGATTTTCCTGTGATATTACCAAGAGTTCAGGCAGTGGCGTGGGGAGAATAATAATTATAAGTGCATGAGATGTAATCACCGTATCTGGGAAGCAGAGGGAATTCATGCCATTATTTCCTCATGTTCAGGGAAAAGTAGGTCTACTATAGGTGGCCGGTTTCTGCGACAGATATTCGGAGGACTGTAAATAGGATCCGTCCATTCTGCCTCGTTTCTATTTTTACCACCGAGACACAGCACTGAGAACTGTGGCTTTAAGGTCCTTTTGTGAAAGTGAATTCATTAACTCTTAATGGACGGCCTCCTTGTGCACAGCTGCACAGCCTTCTAAAGACTCGCTAGGTGGCTGTGAACTATTTAAGCTGAGAGATGATGTGATCTTTATGCAATGAAAATAAAGGCTGTTGAGAAGGTGGCTGGGTCTGACCCGAGGAAGAGTATTTGTGTCTTACATAATTTCCCCCCACAAAGCATGTAGCCTGCTCCTGCTGCCAACTTTGTTGTTGCATTATCACTGCTTGTGTAAATCAAAACATGCAGATCGTGTCAAGACAACCTTTAGAATAATATAATGAGCTCATGTAATTACTGCCATGTTAAAAATCAGCTATTTATATTTGTTAGCAGTTGCTTAAGACTGAGCACACACAACAGCCAAGATTGGTTCTTGTTAAGATTACACAAAAGAAGTATAAAGGCATGATGCTGAGAAAGGTATGCCCATATGTATTGCAATATGTACTGCAATTACAACATGCAGCTTTTTTGTCAATATGTGGCCTATAATTATTCTTTATGCCACTTGTGCATTATAATCAACAGAGGTAAACATTGCAATTTAAGAGAAACATTTTACAGCTACATACCATTCAATCAATAGACCTACAAGATGCAGCAGCTTGTCCATTATCACGTTTCTGTCCAGGCTCTGGACAAAGGTACATTCGTGAGTCTGGAAAATATGCTGTAGGACTCGAGCCAGCTCTTGCACTGAGTCATGCTTGCCCACTGTGAAATCTGATATGGACTGCACTGATTAGGAGCAGCATCACACTGTATAAAACACACTGCAGGTATATACTGATGCAAAACTGTAAGACATATTTTTTTTTAATAGTGATTTGTCCAGGGAAAGTTTTTGCTGAGCATGCATTCATTTTTTTTCCAGCACCACCCTGCTTCACATTCATAGTTGCACACATTCACAGCTGGAGGTTCCCCAATTTAGCCACAGCCCTGTACTACTAGCTGTTCTGCCAGAACAACTCTGGTTAAGTGTGCTGCACAAGGGCAGCTCAGAGACAGAATACTCAAAGAGGTTACTTTCATTTATACCTGGCCTGATTTTTCCCACCAGCCTGGGTATTTTAACAAGTGACCTAGCAGACACAAGGTTGTTTTTTTACCTAGAGGCTCATGCCGGCTGATATTCAGCATACCAGAGTCATTTAAGGTGACAAATAATAATACTTGGGAGTATGTAGGAGGCTGGGGAATAGCATTCGTCACCCCTGCAGAAAACAATTAGTAGTGGAAGAGACTCCTGGAGGTGTGGTTCTTCCAATTTTAGAATTATCGTGTTATTTCGATGATGAGAATCAGTGTCCCGTGACGCATCTGTCTCTGCTCCGTCTTCTCTGATTTTACATCAAATCATTTGAATTCCCTTGTTTTGACCTCTGAAAGAGAAATAGGAAGTGCTCTCTGGTTGTGATTAGAGGATGGGATTAGAGCATTTCTACCCAGCACAAGGGTTATTGGGATTTAAATCTCATTAAACTGTTGCCTCTCTTCTGTGATCTGAATGACAGACTCAAGTATTACCAGTAAAATGGAAATGGTCGGCCCAACGCCCCCTTTTTCTGAAAATTCAGCGCTGCAAATAATTGCAATATTCGGATCCATCGCTGTGACACCAAATAAGGTGTAAAAGTCAGTGAGGAAAACTAGAACCACTCTGTCATCAGTGTGTTCAGGGCTATACATCATCACAGCCTCTCTGATGCAAATTTGGCTGCACAATACATGTCACACCTCTAAGTTCCAAGTGTATTGGAAGTTGTTATGTGAATACTTCACAGGTTTTTAAAGCAAATAATCTCATAATAAGAGCAGATCAGTATTATATCTAAATTGAGTTGTAAACATTATTACACGACTTCTGAACATTTAACAGCAATTGTCCTGTATATGCCAATACTGACGTCACTACAATTGCTTGTAGGGACAGAAAATGGCCTTCTAGGACTTATACTGGGTGTTTTGCATTTATTAGCCTGTTAACCAAAAACTATGACATGTACGTCACATTACTGCTGACATTACTACTGACCACGTAGCAATTACCTACTGAACCATCGCTTTACATTCATTGTTGCATATATGAATATCGACTTGCAGGAACTTGAAACTTGACGCATATAATTCATCATAGTAAAGAAACAAACTAAGTATCCATCAGACTCAGTGTCCAGAAGTATTGTTTGGCTTCTGGATTTGATTTTCCAGCAACAAAGCTTGTGAATGCCATGTTTTTTTCATTAGCCATCTCTTAAATCTGTTTTGTGTGTGTACAAACAAGAAAAACTGTAAAAAGACAGTTCAGTTTATGCCCAATGTCAAACATGTTACTAGTTCCAGGAGGTTGATTTTTAATACTTTACTAAAATGAATAGAGACCACTGGATATTTGGTAGGTTGGAAATGTCTCTAAAAACCTAAAGACTTAAACTAACTCAAAGAAACTGTTGGCAGTAATGTGAAGTACATGACTTGTAGTTGATGGACTATAACATCCAAAACCACCAATATGGCCCTGTAAACTTGAACAATATTTAACTTTTTGACACACCAAGGAGGATATCAAGCTGCGTATTTAACTTTAGGTAGTGTCAAAAAGTGTTAACAACCCTGAGGTAGATAAAAAAGTAGAGAAGGGGTAAAGGAAAAAATAAAGTAACCAAAACAATATCTATAAAGCTGGCTCCGTATATACATATTGTGACAAAACATCAAGATATTGTGGCTGATCTAGACACCCATAGTACACTCACACAGGTGTTCTCGCTTATGCTTAATTTGACCTTTTCTCAGAACTGTGTGGGCGTGTGCAGACTGTGCTTGACTGACAACTCCCTCACTCACCTTATTTGTTTGGTGGCACCCGTTACAGCAGGACAAGTCCTTTAGGATTCTTTTAGGTATTTGGAGATTGGTGACCTTGACACACTCGCAGGATAGTTTTGCCCAACTGCAACACAAAATGCGGTCTAAATCAGCTGGAATAACTGAAAGCACCTGCGTGAATAAGGGTGACCTATGCATTTCACCAAAAACTATCAAAAGTTAGATCCTAATTGCTTGATTTTGTTTAAGTTAAACAAAAAAAAACTTTACTAAGAGGAACAAACATGAGTTTATCTTTTTACAATGTGACTTACAAGTACAATATTGTAACCAATGTCCTCATCCAACAACAGTGAGCCAAAGATATTAATATTAATTAATAGCCACAACTATGATCTACTGTGTCATACAAATGACCTGTAAAGGCACAGCACCATGCAGGTACAACACACACACACACACTGCCTAGCACATAACTGGTTCAGTGGCCCTTGGGGGTTTCCTACTCGCTGCTTTCCCTGTCTGTGTTGTGGGATGCGGATGGGGATCCACGTTGTAAGAAGGCAGCTGACTCACTCTCAGGCTGCAATGCATGGTGGTGGTGTGTGGCTTGCTGTCAGTCCTCAGGGGAGCTCTCTTCTCTGCCTACATGAGTGGAGTATGTAGGCTGTAATGACTGTGACTTCAATGCAGCCTTAGACAGAGCTTGTCACAGAAAACTGCAGGTTACTTTGTGATACTATTGTGCACATGTCATATGGGAATAAAGTGAGCTAAAGAAGTATGTAAGTAAGACATGGCACTCTGAAGGACTTCATTATTTCGTGTTGAATAACTTCTGTTAAACCATCTACTCATATAAATGTTTGACCTCCTTGGTTAGATTGCACACAAGCCACCATAGCAACTACACCTCTGCACACATTAAACTGTAGATGTTAGCCTTATTATCAATTCAAATAGAGAGAAACACCATCTCTTCTTGCTGTGAAGCTCTCATTTGGTTCAACTATCCTATAATATTCTTTTGAGGATGCTGCATTTATTGATGTAACAACCCCCCAATTTACTGTGACACTGACCAGCAAGAAACCCCCACCACAGCTAGGTCTGCTTGGCTAATATGTTGGTTTGTATTCATTTGTGTCGGTACAAGCATTATGTTGGTCTTACAAATGTGCAAAGGCACTATAACATGTAACACGACAATACACAACAACTGGAGCAGCCAGTGGGAAGGATTAGTTGAAACAGAACATCCCCATGTTAGCTCCGCAAGCATTAGCCACCTTTAGCAACTAAGCAAATGGCAATACACTGTGACAATGCAGTGGAAAGAGGCCTGATCTCCTTTTCTACTTGCTCCACAGAGCTTTAACGTGACAGTTCCACTTAAAGTCATTTACCAAGAAGAACTGTGAGGAATTGCTGCATTTCTCAGATTTATATTGTTGTAAATTGAACATCTCTTTGGGTTTAGACTGTTGGTAAGACAGAAATATTAATTTGAAGACATCATCTTAGGCCCTGTGAAATACTGAAGGGCACTTTTTTTTTCTTTTTTTTTCACTGATGTCCATGTACAGTAAATGGACAGCAAGATGTGTCTACTATACATATAAATACACCACACAATAGTGAAAGCGTTATCATCATAACATAAGATGATTTAAAGATAAACTCTGCTCATCATTCTTGATCTGCCCACCATCCATTGCTCCTTCCTTTGTCACTTCTTGTCTCCCAGCACGCCTTTGAAATGAATGAGTACCGGCTGGCTGCTTTGTGTTTTGTTTTCACTGCCAGTGTAAGCTCCTTGTTTAAACAACACGAAAATTGGTCTGCTCATTGGCCGAGTGTTGTGTCTGTAGTTTGCTCTGTGTGTATTTTTCTGCAGAGCCTTGCTGAGCCTGAATTTAAATTAAGTCATCTGTTCCTTTTTCTGATTTAATTTGCCTTCACCTTGGAGGACATTCATTACTTTTTTAAAGCATATACTATACTGTGATTATGAGCACTTATGCATGGCTGACAATAGTTAGATGTGCCATGTGCCAAGCCACTTTACTGTCATACCCATAATCATAGTAAAGAATGCCATAGTAAATGTTCTGTCAAATTGAAATATTGCTGTAACAGTGTAGGCGGATGGGCTTGGATTCACCCTCTGGGATTATGTGGTGAGCTTGATGGGCCCAGATGTTTCCAGAGAAAGAAACAAATGCTAATTACTCTGCATATCTCTAGGTATCGCACATAGAAACACAAGTTGTAAGCACCAAATATCCTCAGACACATCTCTCCTAGCAGGAAGGTTGTGATTTTGTGCTAAAGTCTCTTCACATTTTTTCATTCCTATCATCTCATTTGTTTTCATATGGCTGTGAGTCACAAACTGGTGTTGGGCAACAGACTTGTTACCATGGTACTAACTAAAATCCATGTATTGTTACGTATGTGAAATATTTTGGCTGTACTTTGACAGCCTGTCCAGTGCACAGAAAATAATGTTCTCGAGCTCTGCTAACACTGTGCAGTATGGAAAAGGACTAAAGCAACCATGAAACCTATTTATTTTCACCTGGCACTTACATTTTCAATAAAATTATTTAAATGAAAGTAACTGGCTTCGTTGTGGGGGTGAGCTGAATACTGTAGTAGTTACACTCCTTCCTCAGGCTTCCACAGGCTTATCTGTTCATGTGCTTATGATACATTACTTTGAGCAGGGCAGACAGATCTGGGAGGGCCTGTAAGCTGTTGTATTTAGACATAACACACAGTCTAACACTCCCATTTCCTCTACAACAATTCAGGGCAGAGTTAAGGCAGTGTGTTTTTTTTTCTGATTTATTTAAGCACATGTGGTTTACAGCTGACAGGCTGCAGGGGCGGCAGAGAACAGTGTCTGTGGTCCAGGTGATTTGTCATTAGATGAAGTTCATTAGGGATGGCAGTGTATTGTTGGGCTAACTACTGATGTGAAACAGGGTCATGAATCAGGCACAGACACAGCATGGTACATTCACAGTGTGGTAATAATGCTCATGGATCACATTTTATTACGAATTCCACTGCATTTCAGATTTGAAATGTGTTTCCTACTCCACATGGCAGTAAGGTAGTTAGAAAAAAATGGGGGTTGTTTGTACAACTCCCTAAGATTAAATGCCAGTAGCGTGATGTATTAGGGATTTTGGGTGCATATTCAGGTTCCACGTGTTACTTAAATGAAGTTAACTTAGCTTTAAAAGCACACAGTGTGTGTGGTTCCAAATGTCATTCAGTGTTTACAGAGAAGCTGGTTGAAGTATCCTATTCTGGTGTGACCATATGTGAATTTTGAGAACCTTCTCTTAAAGTCCAGCTTATCCAAAATGAAAGCTGGCTGACCTAATTTCTGGCGTTACCAGCAAGCGCTGATATGGATGAAGAGATTAGGTTTATACATACATAAGTATAGTTACATCTATTTGTGACGATTTCCGTGAATTGCTTTTTATAGACATTTCGAGATTTGAGAAAAAAAAATAAACCATGAGAATTGGCATCAGTATTTAAACTTATTAATTACTGTGCAAGTAAAATAACATAAAAATGCAGACTTTTAAAATGGATGTGAGCATTTTCATTCAGTATGTTTTCAAAAAAACAGGGTTATTTAACATACTACAATATCACCTACAAGAATTATAGGGAAATAAGAAGGCCATGGGTTTGAATCTGTGTCTGCACGGATTTCCTTCAGCACTTTCCTACCACAGTCCAATGACATGCAGGTTATGTGAACCAGTGCCTCTAAATTGCCCATAGGTGTGAATGTGAGTGTGAATGTTTGTCTGTCTGTATGTGTTAGCCTTGTGACAGACTGGCAACATGTCCAGGGCGTACCCTACCTCTGAACCCATGGGTGCTGGGATAGACTCCAGCACCCTGTGATCCTGAACAGGATAAGCAGGTTTAGAAAATGGACTGATGGATTATAGGAAATTGGTGTAGCATATCAAAAATATTATGGAAAACTCATACCATCTCATACAAGCTTATATACAGTATAGTATTCACCACATTTGGTGAAGACTGAGACGAATTTGTAGGACTGGCGAAATATAAATTTTGCAAAATAAATGACAATTGCTTTATTGCTTTATAAATGGCCACATTATGGCATTTTCAGAACCAAAAACGAATTACTAGTTCCTTTGCCTTTGGCCCAACTTTCACGATTTTATTGATGAGATATTCTTCTAACTAACAAACTTACTAACATCTATGGTGGAGGCAATAACCTGATATTTTTTTTATGACTGCTGACGCTTACTATACCCAGGAATCCACATTATTGTACCTTTTAATTTCAGCAGGTTCAATATCTCTTGTGTCTCACATTCGTTCCTCTGACAGTGGTGTCAGTGAGACTCAAGATCAAGGAGAACATTTCCAAGCCACTGATTTTGATGAATCACATGATTTTCTATGCAGTGTTCATATTCAGGACTGACAAATGCATGACACACTTGTAAGAAGTTTTCATCTCAACGGGGTCAAGTAGGAGTGGAACCACTGATTGTTGCGACACAGTGAGTGTAGAAAAGGCTTGTGTGATTGTTCACCTGCTTGACAAGGATCTA
Source organism: Macquaria ambigua (assembly GCA_008360985.2). Lineage (NCBI taxonomy): Eukaryota > Metazoa > Chordata > Actinopteri > Centrarchiformes > Percichthyidae > Macquaria > Macquaria ambigua. The sequence goes on from VMKM01000990.1 coordinate 20,692, forward strand.
TGATAAACAAACCTTTAAGGAGACTGATTAAACTGTGAGAATGCGCAAATAGTTCTCCCCCTCACCATATATTTAGTGTTTTGTAAAAATTTAAGGTAAGGTATGTTTCACATGCACTGCAGTCAATGTACTGTGACCGGTATTTACACTGTTTGCTCAAGCATAAGCACATGAAAGGTACACTTCAGAAATCCTGTTGCACTCATCTTTATATTGTTGAATGTGAGAGAGAAAGAGACAAAGGGAAAAAGAAAAGAACATACACAAGATACCAGCACTACTTGCTGGCATGGACTTGGGACTGGTTGACTATGACTTTGTCTGACAGTTGTATGGCCTTAGTGGGCCAGGGAACTCTGATGTTGAACAGACTGGATTTAGACAATCATTAACCTTTTCTTTTTCCACCTATCAATGATTTGAGGCTTGCTTCTTTTTCATTTGCCTTTAATCATCTTCTCTTTGGTTTGTATGTACTCTGATCCTATTTAATTTCCTTCTCCATCCCTTGGCCTTTCCACACCTTCCTACTGCTCTAACCCTCTTCTACCCTTTCCTTCCCTGCCATCCCGATACACTTCTCCTCTCCAGCTGGGTTTGTGAAGTCGCCAATGTCTGAGACTAAGCTTACGGGGGACACCTTTGAGCTGTACTGCGACGTGGTTGGTAACCCCACTCCAGAGATCCAGTGGTGGTATGCTGAGATCAACCGAGCTGACTCCTTCAAGCAGCTGTGGGACGGAGCCCGCAAGCGTCGGGTATCCATCAACACGGCCTACGGCACCAATGGGGTCAGTGTGCTCGGCATCACGCGCCTCACACTGGAGGACTCTGGGACGTATGAGTGCCGGGCCAGCAACGACCCCAGGCGCAATGACCTCCGACAAAACCCTGCCATCACCTGGATCCGCGCTCAGGCCACCATTTCGGTGCTACAGAGTGAGTGGTCTATGTCCCGTAGTACCTAGATGGTGAACGAACTACCAATCCCCCTGTCCCAACCACTCCAACCCGTAAAAACCTTCCAAGAGCCCACCCTCACCACAGCGGTCAGTGGCCAGGCCAAAATAAAACAAACACCAATCATGTTATTTATTCATTTTCATTTTTTTTTGTTGCTTTTTACAAGTATTGATAGAAAAACATATTGTCTAAATCCCTTATGCCAGTGGTTGCCTTATGTGTTTTGTTTTCATTAATTCTAAATTGAATTTCTTAATTTGGTTTGGTAAATATTTATGTTCTCTTACACTGAACTCAGTAAACCCCCTGTCTCTTCCCAAATCCCTTGAGCATCTTGTTGTAAATGACCACAAACCCAGGAACTTTACCCAGTCTCTATCTACATTTCCCTCTTTCCTCCCACACCAAACCTTTGTTCTTACTGTTTCATGTGTCCTTTTACAAAATTCTGATCATTATCTTTTTCTCTGTATCCTAATTTCACCCATTTCCTATTCCTGAATTTATTTGTGATACTTATTCCCTTAACATTATGTTGTGTCTCTTGCGTTGCGTGGATTGTTTTATTTACTTCAAAGCTCTGCCTGCTAAATGCAGCGGAAACCTAGTGGTGCTTTGAAGTAATTGTGCTTTTGATTTGGTTTTCTCACTCTGGGCACAGTGTAAAAGGGACTGTAAGAAGACACAAGGAGGGATCCGTTAAGGTGTAAAAGAGTGATTCCTGCTGTCAACTCTTTCCTGATCAAGGCAAACATTTTCTGCTTTCAAATTTGTGTGTGGTAATCCAATAAAGGATAAGACCACGTGAGGGCCTTGAGTGTCTCATTTCTTGCTCAGATGAGACAGAGATTTCACTTCTACAAAACAGTCTCCCTGGACTTACCTGTGCACTGTGTAACCTTGTGCCTTCTCAGCCATTAAGCATGTGAGTGTGGATCAGTAATGACATTATATCCTTTAACCCTCTGCTCTATGCACGCAAACATTCAAACAAACTGAATTTCAGCTGGACCCTTCTAATCTGTACATGCTTCAGTGCTCTGCCCACTGGAGCACAGGGAGATGTGGAATGTTGTTAGTCATAGTGAAGCTCAATGACAAGCTTAGAGGAGTTTGATCCTTGCTGGCTCTTCTGATTGGACTGACAAATTTTGATTTCTGTGTGAGCTCTATTTGATTAGGCGCAGGGCTGATGCAATTTAAGCTATTATAAGAAGTGCAAAGGACAGCAGCTGTTCACTTCTCACATTTACTTGTTTCCTACTTTCCTGCCACAATGTAATTTATAAAGCCTGCAATTCAAGTCTTCACTAAATATATTCTGTCATTACTGAGGAGTAAATGTTCTTTGCATATACATGTAATATCCAAGTTATTACATGTATATAACAGGCTATACATAATAGCCCATTGGTATGAATGTATAGTTTGTAGCTGGGAAAACATGCTGAAATCGTATTGTCTTGTTTTGGCCTTTTGCTTAATTTAGTTTGTGAATGTGAATCCCTCTAAATCAGTATACCCAGAATCAGTGTATTTATGTAGTAATTTATTCCCATTACGGAGCTGTTTAATCACTACTATTTTTGGCATTTGGATTTTAAGGAAATGCAATTTTACTGTTGAATCCCCCCCAAAAAATCAAACAAAAACATGCATGCATTAATAAAATCTACTGGAGATACATCTTTTTAACATGTACTCTCTTACATGTGCTTAAAGTGATACTCTACCAAAATCTTTTTAGTATGAAACTCTCAAAACATTTTTAGTTTTCTTATTAAAGGAATAGTTAGACATTTTGGGAAATATTTGCTTTGCTTTTTTTTTTTTTTTAGATAAGAACATCAATACTTGAACTATCATGTCTATACGGTAAATATAAAGCTACAGCCAGCAGCTGGTTAGCTTAGTTTTGCATAAAGACCGGAAAGAGGCAGAAACAGCTAACCTAGCTTTGTCCAAGGACAACACTAAAGCTCTTTAATAAACGTGTTATATCTTGTGTACAAATGACATGTTGTGGTTTTAATGGGGGTTATGTGCCAGACTATTTCTTGGCTGGGGCCAGTGACTTCCTAAAGCCTGGCTAGCTGTTTCCAGTCTTTATGCTAATCTAAGCTGCTGGCTGTAGCTTCATATTTAGTGCACAGAAATGAGAGTGGTATTGATCTTCTCATCTAACTCCCAGCAAGAAAGCAAATAAGCATATTTTCCAAAATGTCATACTATTGCTTTAACGAAAAACAGCAGCTGTGGTCAGCTCTAGTTCATGTCAATTACAATTGATTCCAACGGTGACAAGTTTTCATGTGCTCAGAAACTATCAAAATGTCTCTGGAAACCTCTCTAACCACTCCTGCATCATTGTTGATTGTCACACCAAAATATGGCTTAATACAGTGCTTCTGTGCCACACTTCTTTTTCAGCCCCCTTCTTGAAACTCTTAAGTTTCCATGAAAGTAGTTTATTTAGCTGTGTTTTGGTGAAATGGCTGTTGGAAATGTAACTGAACATACAAATGGACATCAGAGAAGTGGATTATGGTGCAAGAATGGCGTGCAAGGTTTCTGTGGATGATTTTCCATTTTTTCCAGCATGAAAAACTTTTCACCTTTGGAAGTCATTGTGGTCCACATGGATTTAAGCTGAACACAGCTGTCTCTGTGAAAAACTAAACCTCAAATCTTTTTCAGCCACTTTTCAAGCCTACATGGGGTGAGTGTTTCATACTCAAATACATACCCATAGATTTTGTATGTAGTATCACTTTAACTAATTACATAGATCTCAGTGGGTTTTGAGTACAGACATACTGTACACTTGGAAGCAAATTTGCTATTTTAAAGTAAGCACATGTTTGTGAGACTTTTCCTTTTAAAACAGTCATACAGGTATGTGAAGTTCTACTGTTTATATTGCAAAGTAACACAAATGTGTGTTGTTCTAAATTAGACACAAGAATGTATGGAAAATTGCATTATTGAATTGAGAATGAGTGGTTCAAACCATTTAGCTCAACCACGTGCCCAAGAGGCCCACTATTCACTTTCTATTGTAATGTGCTACAATATCATGATTTGAGGCCTGCATTGCCTTTTACAATGATACAATGCTCCCCTAAAAATATACCTTTCCAAGTTGGTTACTATGTCTCAGCTATTTAGTATAATTGATTTAATACATCTTGGAAAAATGTAACAGAATGCAGCTCTACTTGACATTCAATCAAAACTGGCACTTTAATAAACTACCAGATGATGTAGAAATAATGAGAAGAAAACATATTTGTGCTGATAATGCAATAATTTAAAAAAGTAACACCCCTCATATAATATCTGTCAGTTGATTGGATACAATATCAATCTAAATGCAGCACTGTATTAGAGTACCACTAAGAGGAAAGTGGGGGTCAGGTTTCACTACATCTTGACTCATTTAGAGCAACATTTTATATTTGGTTACATTCTGATATGGCGATACTTTATCCAGCAGTTACCATGCACATTTTAAGTTGTGACAAGGTGTCCTACAAACAACCTTCTGGTTAAATTGCCCATGGACCACTGTGCTGTGTTTGCTAAATGTTAATTTATGTACCTCATGTTGTGTGTGTACGCATGTCTCGAAGATACTATTAATAGTACAAGTGGTTCTGCTTGGTGGGGGAGAGAGAGATGTAAGTGGGGGAGGGGAGAGATATCCCCTTAGCTATTGAGTATACACAATTGCAAGAAGAAGGTGCCATGAATGCTAATACAAGTCACTTTCCAGTCACAGTAGCCCTCCTTTCCCCTCTCCTCCTTTGCTAGTGGCCTTGCAGCAGCAGCCAGTAGTAAGATTATGATGCTTCTACTCTCTGCTCCTCCCCTCGGGGGCTCCATCGTTGCCATGGTTGGCCCGCCCTGGAGGAGGAGTAGGAGGGGGAGGAGGAGGGGGGGCAGGGCGGAGGAGGCTTCCCGCTCACTACTCAAGGCAGAGCAAAGGGCGCCTCGCTCTCAGATGACACCTCCTGCTTCCCTGAACGTCCTTGAGAAATGGACCCTGGTATTGTTTAGTAACAAGAGTGCTTAGCAATGTAGAGATTGAAGTAATTTAGGTAGTCATTCAGCAGTAATGTAAAATGTCAAAGGACTGTTTAGTGTTATATAAATCTTCAGCCCAGATCTCCAAGTACATGGCTTTTTGTTACATCTATATTCTGATGACATTTACATGCACGCTTAGGAAAGGCCATCTTTGAGAGCTACAGCTACAGTATATCTTATATTTGTCAAACATCCTCCTGGAGATTGTGTGGCTGTATATTAAGAGTATTTAGAAAAGCATTCATAAATGCATTGAGATAGGTTCGAGAGATGTATAATCAATCAAATTAATATTTGATTAATATTCTGTGTTTGTCTAAATATCAGAGAGACGTTTTGTTAGCAGTTTCTCTTATCCTCTTAATGTTGATGTAGCATTTAAGGGTATTACTGTAGTTCATCAGACAAATTAAGCATTCATGTGCTAAGTTTCATCCAAAAATACTACTAGAATATATTACTTTTTTAATCTAAAGATAAATGGTTGATACAAGGCATTCCAGCTATTTCATGTGCTTATTATGTCTTTTGTTTATTTGTTGTGTGCACCTTTGTCTTCACTTCATAGACACCCTCCTACACAGATCGTATAAAAACAGCATACAGCCTACAGCTACTACAGCAAGGGAGGAAGCATTAAAGCAGCGTTGAGCCCCAGTTCTGTGATAAGGGTTGACTGTCTCTGTCTTCCAGAACCAAAGATCAATGCCTCTGATCAGATCATCCTGTCAGCGGAAACCTCTGGCAAACCAGCACCAGTTACCCTGCAGTGTAACCTCACCACTGCCCACACCCCCCACAAGGAAAGCTTCTGGATGAAGAATGGACAGGAGATCCTCAACACGCGGACAGAGCAGAGGAACACAATATACAGGTGACAAACAGCCTCGCCTCTATGTAGTAAGTGGGACATATTTTGGGAGAGAGGACAATAAGTGCTCCCAGCATTGGAAAGTGAATGAAAATGTAATGTGAGGTAATCTTGCATAGCCACATCTCAGTCTCAGTCTCTCATCAAAGCTAGATTGTACATACATTCTTCAAGCAGTAACTGAGGCAATTAATAAACACATGTCTTTCTGAATTCTGATGGAAAATGGTTTGCTAGGGGGTTGTGGTGTTTATCATGAGAACACTGCTCTTGATTGCAAGAAGAATACTTCTTGTTCTTGTGGCTGACAGTGTGCAATCGGCGGCTATACAAATGTCACGGTGCACTGTATGCTGCTAGGTTTCTAGCATGCCACTATAAATATCAGAGCACTATAATTTAGAAGTAGAGATGTATGGTTTATAGCTTTTTTTGCTTTAAGTAATCAGTGATATACTGAAATAGTCTTAAGTGATGCAGAGCTTGTTAAGAACACTGCTGAGTTTGGTACCCCATTCGTTTTAAATATCTCCAGACCACCATTGATTGAGACCAATACTGAGGTAACTCCTGGGTTTCTCACCCATTTGATTAAGCCAAATATTGAACTACACCTATGCATCTAAGTAGAAGAAAAAATATCATTGCCTAAAGTATCAACTAGTTGTTAGTTCCTGCTGTCGCACAGTATAACCATTGGAGCACAAAGCTACTGTCGCCCCCGTAGACATACCACAGACTCTTCCTAGCCACAAGATAAGACCAATTGGTCACTTCCTTGTCACATTACATCAGTGATACTCTGAAGATTACAGCTAAAATGCCCGTGGTGCCCTTCTCTGCTGAATCCAGAGCTGCTGTTCCATAATATAACAGCATACTGCCAACATTTCGTCTCCCATGGCATTGTAGGGCCCTCAAGCTTTCACTGCTGTAGTCCAAACTAATTACTGAGTTAAACTGAAATTAGGTGACTTTATTTACTTGACTACTTACAGTGTAAGTGACTGGTAAATTAAAGGTATTGGAATAAGTTGATGCTTTGTATTTTGTTGTAGAATCGTTAAACCACGGGCAGATGATTCTGGGGAATACATGTGTGTTTACACATTTGACATGGCACCAAATGCAAATGCTACAATTGAAGTAAAAGGTAAGATTCCTCTGTAACAAATGAACCTGCTACATGAATGACACAAATATCACTTGTTCAAAAAATGCCAATGTCTGACAATTGATTTCCTCCATGATGTATTCAAATTTTTCTGAAAAAGCCCTGGCTTTAATTTGAGTTTTTACTAGGTCATCTGTGGTTTTCTACTGAGAAAAGGTGTCCTAGAAAAGTTAACCACCCAAAGCTGTGTGAAGAGAGCCCTTGTTGACAAAGATGTTTGAATTCATCCAGTGCATTGGTGATGACAGGGGGCCACCCCGAGGCTGTTGTCACTCTTGGCTTTCACTGAGACAGCAGTCTAGCTAAATGGACAGGCACTGCACATGCTCACTAAAACATGCAAACACAAAGCCCACTAGGAGGCCTCCTTAAGAGCACTCATAAACTTTTAAAAACTGAATTAAAAGGATGATTTAAGGTGTGTAAACTGCTTTTTTATTTAACAGAAGTTATAAGTAGAGAAGGTTAACTAGGATGGTCTATGTAAATGCTAGAAAACCTAACCAAAGTACTACTGTGTTGGTTTCATTCAAGCTGACAGCGAAGCCATCAACTTGAATAAGGAATCTTCTCTGAGTAAGGGCAAGTGAAACCCTGTTCAAGAGAAGCTTGCCTGTGTGTAGTGCTTAAGCCAATTTGCTGTGGCATGGCTATGGTGCATACTGAGCATGCCCTGCCTCTTATTTCCGCGGCTGTCTTCAAGCACTGCCTGATTGCGTAACATGGGTGATGACCGTGTGTGTTCTGCTTTCACTGGATTGTGAGATGATGGGACTCATCGCCATTCAAACTGAAGTGTCTTAGCCATCACTAGACTGCAGGCCTGTGACTGTTGAGGCTTGCTATCTGTCCCCTGGAGAAAAAGTCAGTCTTTTAACTTAACTGATGATGGATGATTTTGTCCTTTAAATGGGCCTACAATTCTATGTCTACAAAATATTAAAATAACAGAATGTTGTGACGTTAACAGTAGGTACCATTGCTGGATCTAAACAAAGCATTATCTTCTGTTCTTAAACACTCTTGTGATTTTTTAGAGGTGTTTGAGCTTTTTTGTGACCCAGGTAGCAAGCCCACTGTTATGCTAGCCAGCTTTGCACTGCGCTTCTGGCAGCAGTTCACTGAGATCCCTCGCCTACAGTGTCCTTGGCACACTCATCCTTGCAGGACTCAGCTCAGAGGCAACAGATGGAGGGTTCTGTGATGTTGTAGGATTAAGGCTCTGAATCCGGTCCCAGCCATCTCTGTGGCAGGAGTGGAGTTTATTGTCTGTGATACTAAGCTTACCACAGATACATATTTGGTACCTCATATTTCTGAAATTTTAGTAAATGTTAAGCCCATTTCTCTATGAAAATGTTTTAACATGCATACTGATAATTTCTCATTTTCCTCAAGAGAAAAAAAAAGATTGAAATGTAGCTATATAAACATAAAATGCAACCAACGAAGGATTTGATTGAATGGCTCGTTAACATCTGATGTCATCTTAATCCGTTTTTTTCTATTTTTTCTGACAGCTTTGACCTTGCTCCTCCTCACACATCCCTCTCACATTCATATGTCACTCTACCTCTGTCTAGCGAACACACATTCATAATCACAGTAATCGTAGTCAGGAGCGTGAAATGCAGGTTCCTGCCTGTTTTAGCGCCACTCTGAGGCGCTGTGTCTGTGCTGTCAGTCACTGACATAATACAGTCAGGATAAGGCACAAATGAGCTTGGCCACTCCCCTGCTCAGGGTGCACGTGTGCACCATAATTAGAGTGGGGTGATGTCACCAAAGAGCTCAGACCCCTCCTGCTCCATTATCCATGCACAGCTGAAAAATGCTCACTCCAGGCCTCTCCCTTATCCTGCTTAATTGCATGGAAGGAATTATTGTAATTTTGAGGATTAGTGGAAAAGCAGGAACAGTTATCTTCCTGATGCTGGGCAGAGTTTCATGGAGAGTCTGTGTCTCACCTTTGGGAAAGACTCTGCTCTATTGATGGATCAGTTTGACTTGGTATCTGTTGCAGTGCTTTATGACATATGCCTGAATTTATTAAATTCATAACCTTTGTGTTGCATTTTTATTATCAGTTCATTCATTAATCAGGGCCAATTCACACCATTTTCCTTTGGAATTATTTTGAATGGGAACATCTGGAGGCTCTCATATCATACTGATCCCCCTCTTCCATGACCTCATTATGAATTGTATTGAAATGTTTTTATCTCTTCCAGAGTGTTATTCCCCATTACTGGGGTTTGGTGGTGGGGGTGTACACACTCACAAAATAACTGCACACCCAAAACGGTACTTTTTATTGAGAGCTGCCCCTACTTCTGGGCAAGCCTCTGTTCTATTAGACTCTGTTACACAATGTAGTGTTACATATTGGGTTTCTTTCATCTATCTTTCTGATACCCTGAAAAGCCATACTGGGTTATTTTGTCTATATTTTTAACTAAACGGGTATCTACTACTAAAAGAACCACTAGCATCAACAACTAAAAAAACAAACAAAATACCTCTTTATTTTAGCAAAGTCAGGACAAAGTTATTTTGTAAGCATTTAACATCTATAACCCCCATAAGGCTTTGACAGCATACCTACCAGTGTGTCAAAGACTCATTGGAGCTATAGTTTTTGAAAGCTAACACAAAAATGAGTGCTATGTGTTAAAATAACTGGGTGTTAAAACTATATTAGCAAGTACAGTAGTAGATACCCATTTACCTTAGAATAGAACATCAACAGCCCATATCATGTTTTAGATTTTTCAGAAATAATGATAAAAATAAAAAAAAACCCTATGAGTAGATTGTGGAGTCAAGTGGAAAAGAGGATAGCCTGGAAATGTAGGAAACATGCTACAATACAAATTCAGTAACCTCTGTGTGTGATACTGAAATAACTATTGACATGACTTAAACTAAATAATGCAATGCGATGCATATCATTTTTTTTTTAAATATCTGAAAAGAGCCCACTAACTATGCTTCTTCTTGACTGCAATAGCTTGAAGTTATGGGAATTTCAAAGGAAACTTAGCTGCTTCAGTGAATCAACCCCGCTATAGAGACTCTTAATTACACTCCTCTCTCTTACATAGACATCTGAATAACACAAATTATTACCATAGTCAGGACAGCCACTCATGCTTTCCTTATTCATGCCATCTGGTAGGAGTTAAAACGTTCCCTTGAATGTCTTACTTCTGCCAACTCTGCTAATGATCAATTTTATTTATTTATTTTACCTTTCCAGCAAAACCTGATATCACTGGCCACAAGCGAAGTGAAAATAAAAATGAGGGGGAAAATGCAATGCTCTACTGCAAATCTGTTGGTTACCCACATCCCACCTGGACATGGCGTAAAGGGGACGGAACATCCTACACGGTATATATACACACACATATATATATATATATATATATATACACAAATCGGTACAATAGATAGATAAGAGGGCATGCTATATATCTACTCCATTTTTAACATGTTTTCAATGTAGTTAACTGAGAAATGGTCTTTGTGTTCCAGGACATTGACAACTCCACTGGACGCTTCTTCATCACTAACAGAGACAACTACACAGAGCTCAACATACTAAACCTGGATATAAACACAGATCCTGGAATATACGAATGCAATGCCACTAACGTGATTGGAAACACTGCTGAGACCACTATACTACGGGTGCGCAGCCACCTTGCGCCGCTTTGGCCTTTCCTGGGTGTGCTCGCAGAAATTATAATCCTAGTAGTCATCATCGTTGTGTACGAGAAACGCAAGACGCCAGACGACATTATTGATGGTAAGAAAACTTAAACTATGAAAGTAGATATTACATTATTTATGTTCAAATGTTCAAACATTGCAATTCAAAACCCTCGGGACATTCAAGTTTTTTTGTCTAGTGTCTGATCGATGCTAAAAAGGTATTGCAATATTTTACATTACCTATGTACTGTTACATACTGCCCTGAAACTGAGACTAAGAGGTTAAGTTTTAATTATGGTGAATCAGTAAACGTTTGCTTTCAACTGTCAGATAAGAAATTTCAGATAGTACAGAAATGATCCAGTAACTTTCTTTTCCAAAAATACAATGGCTGTAAGGTCAAATGTCATCAACAGAGGAGCGTATCAGAGATGTTTACACATGCAAGTAAACTATTGAACCACGAGGTTGCACCTGCTCTCAGAGGAGATCTGTAGTGGACAACTGACTATCAAAGGACTTGCCTCCTTGCCACTCGAGTGGTATGGCGAAAGGAGGAAAAAAGGACATTGTCACATATAAGCCACATATTAAATGCATGCAAATATGACCTTTATACATGCAACAACAGTGGGCCCACAGCTAACCTTTCCAACAGTTGTCTATTTGTGTGCTGTGCTCATGGCAATGGTAACAGCACATTGTTTCCATGTTGATAGCAGAATAACAGTGTTCATAGACGTGGGGTTATCAGCCTGTAGCTATAAAACATATCAGTCCCACTATATAACTTAATTGGTTACTATTCTTTTCCCCTTCCCCCTTCTTTCCAAATGGCAACATAATCTAAATGGGTGGTAAGTGAGAGATCCTGCATGGTTTCGGAGATTTTTTTCTTTCTGTCAATTTTTATGTTTTTAGGAGCCTACAGTCCATTCAAAAACATTATGGTATTTGTTGAAATATTAACACAGTCAATTAATTTTATTTTTATACCAGTTATGGTGAAATCCATTCATTTTCTTTTTCGGTTTCTTAGGTTGAACCTATAAAGTCTGAAAGTGGAAAGTTTCCACAGATGATAGTCAAATGTTTTGATAAGTTTCGACATGGATTAAATTGCGTATATCTCCAAGGCTCATCCTGTATTAGAGGACTAGACATTTAAGTATTCATAACAGTAGATGTTGTTATTGAATGGAGCAAGTACCAGTGTGTTTCAGAGAGGTTTACAGCCTTAATATTGCTAGGTTAGATTAGGGTTAGGGTCTACCTGTCCAGCTTTAATCTTTATCATCTTTATCATGATTTTGTATAAATTAACATTTTGTTTGTTTACCAAATGATCCTAATTAAAAATGCAGGCCTGTACCAGTATGTTAGCAGTCCTACTGTCACACCTAATCATGTGAGTGAAAGAAGTGTAAAACAATTAAAGCCCAAACCAGATCAAACCTTCAGACTTGGGCGTAGTAGATAAACTTATCTACTTTGACTAAATTAGCAAACACGTTAGCAAATACAGTTATTTGGGTAACTGGGCCCTGCTTGCTGAATACACTCTGTTCTATTTTTCTTGTTGTTGAAAAATATGTTAACTGACATATAATTTCAAACAAAAATGTTAACACCCTCAAATTATATGTGATATTCTAATTTATGAAATATTAAATATGAACAAAATGAACCAAATGGATAGAGACAGTGTGCATAGCTTTAACATGGCGCTGTGGAGCAAATAGGTTACTGTGCTGCCTGCATTGGCCAGGACACAAAATAAAACATTGTTTGGTGTACTGAGCATTGCTCATTTTTATGACTCCCTTATCATATGCAAGTAGTACAATAAACATTTTCAAGCATTCCATGTTACTGCTGCAAACAGACTACTGGACACTTTTTGGACTGAGTCACTCAAGCAGACACACTGTAGATGGGCAGGTAGACCCATTTAGCCTAGCAATATTAAGGCTGTAAACCACCCATAACACTTTCTTATACTAATAGGACCACTCTGAAACACACTGGTACTTGCTCCATTCAATAAAAACAATACTGAATACTTAAATGTCTAGTTTTCTAATACAGGATGAGCCTTGTTTATCAATGTCATTGACAGAATAAAAAACAAACACTGTACTCTATTCAGGCCAATACAGTTGTAGTATTACAGAGCTACTTGACTGTTAAGAGTACAAAAAAAATCTTCAAGGGCCCTCAAGGGCCTCTGGTGGCCAATTGAGGTTACACCTAAGCATCTGCAGTCTGGGTCTGAACGTTATGCCAAAATATCAAAACCACATCTAATGTGGACAAAGAAATGCAAAAGTTCACAGGAATGAAAAAAACACAGAAATAAAGAAATTACTCATTCCTTTGTTGATTCTGTCAACATACTTTTATGCCAATTTATGCATTTATTTCAACTTAATTATTTTTAATTTAACTTTGTCTAGTATCCCCTACATAAGGTCAGCTTTTCCATTTTAAAAAGAAATGGCCCGTGCTTTAGGGGGCAGACAAAATCACATGATAAGAATGTGACAAGATCAAAATGTCTAGAAAGCCCAAAGGCATTTCCAGTCACCAAAGGCTCTGTCTGACCTCTACTCATGTGCCTTTGTCATCTTTTCATTTTGGAAAAAAACATGAACAAAACAAAATACAAAACCACAACAGTCGCCCCACTAATATGAATCATTCCAAGTGGGCAGCATTTAGAGACTAAACAAATAGTGCTTCAGGGTACATACTGCTTTTCATTTACTTAGTCCAAACAAAATGAGTTTTACTCAAATGTGTAAAGAATAAGTAGATAAACCTGTTATAGGCTTCAATGTCTTAAGGTGTTCATCAGATGTGATGCTGTTTCTGTCTTCCATTTTCTTCATCTTAACTCAGCATATACACTTTACCAGCACTTCAGGCAATCACACAGTAAGGGTTAGGGCGACAGACTAAAAATGTATTTATCATTTAATGGGGTCCAAAATAGTGTTTGCTTCACAGTTCCAGTTTGCTTCCACTTATGAGTATAAACATCAGTTGAAATTACAAAATATGAACATATTAACTGATGTTTCAAATAATTTATTTTAGTTTACTCAGTACTATAGATATCCGTTTATAATAGCTACCAGAATACATTTCTTAAAGTTTAAAATGTTAATTATTATTATTATTATTCATCTGTTATTGCGATCCATCTTTAATAGAATATATGCATTATATTTTTTTATTTAAATTACATTATTGAATAATATAACATTATTTGTTTGTGACCTGTTAAAATTGTTAACTACTTGATAATTAGAAAAAAAACAAACACACCCAAACACAAACCACACAGCTCAAGTAAGCTCCGTGCATGGCCTCTAGTTTGGTTTCATCTACCGGAAAAATGAAGCGATTAAGGTGGATTATATTTGCCATGTTTATGCCATTCAAATCAGGAATGAGGACTCCCTGCTCATGATGCACAGCCTCTCTAAAATCTCCTTTTAGCATCCCGTATTCCCGGAGGTTTTGGCCCCTGTCTGCGTGCATTATGGATTCTGGTCTCTTGATGGCTTAGCTGTGTGTGAACACTTTTATACTTCACAGCCAAAGGCTCTGAGGCAGAGGCTGACATTTCTATCCTGTGTTTCAAAACCAGTTGCTAAAATTACAGACTTTGCTGTGTGATGATTTGCTAAAAAACTTGCACCCATATACTGGATTTTTTGAAGTTACACAAAAAGCTAACTATAACCGATGCAATCAAACTTGATGTGCTACAATGATTATATTATTATTATAATGTTGAATTATCAATCTCACACAGTACAAATCTGTTCTTTGTTTTGTGCTTGCAAAGCCATTATAGTAAACATAGCTTTTGTGGTGTATACATATGAAGTGTGAAAACGGTGGGATATGCTGACAGATGTTCCTCCTCCAAGTGATCACAGAGCCATGTTTTTTTGTCTAACATTATAACTGCCATAATCTGCTCCATATTAATGCCATGGAATGCTGCTAATGCTGCTTATCTCAGACTTATAACTGCATGGAAAATATCTCACTGTGACTGGTTACTTACCTGTTGACACATTTTCATCTGTATGCCAAACACCAACCACCACGTCAACCCCAAGGCTGTGGGTTTTTGAACTAACTTGTCACTCAGTGCAACAACAACACTCACTATTACTCACTTCTTCTTCCTGCAGTGTCTCTCACTGTTACATTGTAATGTATGTGAGAAAGTTATTAAAAATATGTATTTTTATTATATTTATGTCGATAATATGAATGGAATTAGCGTTGAAATGAGAGATAATAACCACTGTGTACTGCAGGGAAGTGATACAACCTTTAGATGCTAAGAGAAAGCTTTGAAGAGATTCATGTTTTTATGCCAAGTCAGTCACAACATCACACCCATGTACTAGGCTCTTTCAAAATCACTATGAAATTGCTGAGTGTAATTAAAAGATGGCTTTAAGTGAGCCATCTGTAACCCTCCTACACATATGCTCTGTTTGAAATGAACAGGAACCCCCTGAGATTCAGATGGCATGTGAGGTTAAGTTTACAATGCTTGGCGTTAAAGTTGTTTAAGAGACCATACCACAGTTTTTTCACATTTCAGTCCTTCTACTACAAATATGTCACTGCTGACCATTTTACAAAAACATAGTTGTTTTTTCTCAATGGGTTTTTAACCACCACCAAGGAGCCTTTAGCAGCCTTTAGTGTCCAAATACCTTTTTTTAATTCAAGAAGCCACTAAATTCACACTCTTGTGTTTGCTCAGTGTTTCCATTCTGAGTTGGTTTATCAGACACAAAGCCTGTGCATACAAAGCTGTTCAGCAGCTGACTCCGATATCTGTGATGTCAGAGCTTCCCACCAGTGCACGACCAGTGCCACACCAGTATTCAAAGCAATCTGTGCTTTCCACTGCAGCATCACACAATATTAATGTTCACTGAAGGATTTGGTAACCTATCTCTAATAGGTAAACTAATGGCTGCCTGGGAAAAATAGAAAATTGTGAAAACTGTCAGCAAAGTAAAGTACATTTTGCAGTAAATGCGCTGAAACATGCAACACAGATATTTTCCGTTTATCATTATCTCACATTTGACTTCTGTGCTCTGTTTTTGTCCTGTTCTCTTCTTGTGCCAAAGATGATGAACCAGTTGGACCAATGTAAGTATATAAAATTCTTATTTCTACACATATAATTCATACAGAAATACTGGGTACTATTATTTGAATTGCTATTACCTTTAGGTCACTAAATCATAACTGCTTCTTTCCTAGGAAAACAAATTCAACAAACAACCACAAGGACAAAAACATTCGCCAGAGGAATACAAAATAAGCAATTTACTCAAGTAAGACACTGTTGAAGGGGATGGGGGCTAAATATAGAACTCACTGTGAGGATTATCCATAGTCACGCCTTCTCTTGATTTTCTCTTCACAGATGAGATGGCTAAACTGCATTTTTTTGACTACATGAAGGTATCAGAGGTGGATAGAGCTCCGGGCAGTTTTCAAAAAAGCATATCTTGTCTCATTTTATGAGAAACAATATCAGCATAACACTGGCAACAAAAAGAACATAATGGCTGTCTTAAGCATGCCTTATTCAGTCTTAGGTGGAGATTTCAGGATGACGAATAATGACTAAAACCACCACAAAGGTGTACACATTTTTAATGTGCTGTTGATGTCTCCTTTATTAATTTTATCATATCCTCAAATGAGGTGATCCCTTTTGTATTACATATCATGTACAATGCATGCAAGATAATTACGCAATAGGATACTCAGAATAGACATTTTCTGTTGTTATCCCTCGTGTGGCTTTTTTTGCATCTAAAATGACCTATGTTTTTTATGGAGTCATCCTTATAATATATATACATATATACATATACATATACATATATATATATATATATATATATATATATATATATATAGTTAGTTTTATTCTTGAAAATTTGTACAGCATATCATGGTCATTTAACTATGTTTGATTTTGTGACAAGAAGTCCACTTTTAACAGAACTTTTATTGTGAAGCAAGGGCTTCAATGACTGGCAGTATTTAAATTTAATTGAGAGTGATTACAGAAAATGACTACTGTGTGTTTAACTATCTAAACAAAAATGATAAGTGTATTATTTTTATTTTCTTTCCAGAGTAACTTAGGTGTCTTGTATATGTTGAAGTATGAGTGTTCAAATGATAGGAAATCTGTAAAAAATATTTTTTTTATATTTCCCAATTTCATTTATTGATTTTTATTTTTTATTTTTTCTCTATTTAACTGTATAGCATGGCTATAATCCTATGCAATATGTATTCTTAAATAGATATATGGAGGGCAGTTTGTTTTACTCAGTGAAGCTTTAATATTGTGGGATCACTTGGAAGCTGGCATAGCAAAATTCACTGCTGTAGCTGCATGACTCCTCTTTCAATACAATGTATCCATGTGTGTTGCAGTGGAAATGAACCTGCATTAAGGTGGGAACAGAGGGACCAGAGTATATAGCCACGATCAAACATATGAGTGAGACCAATATTTTTTTTCTGAATAAAAAGTTTGAAAATTAATTGAGATTTTTTTTTTTTTTTATTTGTTTGGCAACTTCTTCCTCTAACCACCTAAATTGAATACCAAAGCATCCTCTTCGAGCCATATACCATAACAACTAATGTGTAACAACATTTCAAACAACATCGGCAGCACAGCAAGAAGCACTCCACCACCACCAGGCACTGCCTACACAAACTGTATAAGAAAAAACACATTACATTGACTTTGACCTTTCTGCCTTCAGCTGTTGTTGAGATTCTTCACTCTTGAAGCAGTTTCCTCAGCTCCCCCTCCACGTTCTCCACAAATGCATGAAAGCTGGGATCCAGTAGACAAATACGCACAATGGGCTCCAAGTCACCTTGTGCCAAAGAACCATGCCGATATACTTGAGGCAGAGTCACAGTAGTCTCTCCCAAGAAGTGCTGTGGAAGGTCCAACAAATACTTCAGTGAAATTAAAAAAGAAACAGTTGATTAAGTAGCCTATGTTAGTGTTCATAATCTAAGGAAGTAAATTAACTGAGCACCCTGCGCCTCATAAAAATCAATGAAAACATTGTGCTCATTAGTTAAATTTAACACAAAATTCCAATTAATATGTATCAGAGTGGATGTTAAATTTTGTTATTTGTTAGCTTTCACTTTTAAAGATCAATACCTGGGTAAGACGCTTGACAGACAATGATCCTTGGACAACCTCAGGCTCAACTCCCGCAGCCTTTCCCTGCCAACTCTGCTGACACAGGGTTACACACAACAGAAGAAAAAAGATTTGAGGACCGCGGCACGACACCACAGGGTTAAGAGGCCAATCAATGGCTTCATTACTAATTGAAAGATATCCACCCCTCAAAGCCCTTTCATCTTCACTGTGAACTCCTTCAGTGTGTCTGTTCGCTAAAGGTCACATTCAAACCCGTGGCAGAGTCCATTTCTTTCTCAGTCCTTCATGTTAAATGTTGTAAGCCAGACGGCTGGATCTAAGTTTTACTCAGAATCCAATTTCTAATTAACCATGTGGTCTAAGTGTTTTCAAGCTTGAAAGTAAATAAAAGGCCACACCTGAAATGAAGCAGAACTGAATAACAGAGCACCAACAATCTCATACCTATAGTAGGTCATTCATAGAGTGTAAATTTCAACTGGTTAAATGCTTTGATGGCATGTTATATTGTTGTTGTTGGTTTTTTAGGTTTGAGACAGAAATGTTTGTTTTCATAATCATCAATTTGACTGTTAAAGGCAATATTAAGAACTAATTTCTTCAGTGACTTAAAGGGTATGCCACACTAGTTATATTTATAAATGAATTATATTATTGTTCTACATTCCTGTCTGTGCATGTGTGTTTGGGGTGGGACATACTGTATTCTACACCATATATTGTACTGTGATTGGCTAACGATTCATGTGCATTATATTATCTATCTCAGTCCACCCACTCCAGCTGTTGTGTAGCCTCTAAGAATAAGACAGCATTGTACATAGCACCATCTAGTGAGTATAATATGGCCACTGTTCATGAAGCTGACCAAAGCATGGTGACAATACTGTTGATTAAGCAATGAGTAATGACTATATGATAACTTTAATTATGCCAATTTGCATTGCGCTGATATACTTTTCTAAATTTACAAAATACTATACAATAAATGGTGACATAGGAGATCAGTGTCTCATTTCTACCAAACAAAGACTATGGCAGGAAGAGAAAAGCAGTCGCTCTTTGATACTGTACAGCCACAAACCAGACTTTCAAGACTTAAAACGTACAAACATCTGATCTGTGCGTCAGTGCTGGTTACAATACAGACATTTTATTTACTTCAGTGCAAAGTGGCCAACCTGTATCACTGGTGCAGAGACCTCAGTGGGGGACTGATTGGGGGGCGGTGGGGCGTCATCCTGAGCCGCGACAGGCATGTACTCCATCAGTTTTTCCAGAGCACTTGAGCACTCCTTTATAGCCTCTGCCCTGCTACTTCCATCAAACTGCATCCTTATCATGCGGCTCTCTCCCTGCAGAAATCCACAAATACATTCAATCTGTAACTGTCAATCTAAACTGTGCTGATGAAAACACACTCTTGTACTGTATGTTGCCTTTGTCAAATCAGCATCTCATTAAGTTTAAAAAAAGGGTTTGGTAAACAAGGAGACTGTTAAATTTGATGTTCAGGCAACTCATGCCTTCAGTATGACGGGGCTGTTCATCACAGCACCTGAGTAAACAGTATAAAAAAACCTAGTAATCCAGACCTAGAGTATTATTAGTTTTCTCTTTTAATTTGTTATAGTGTAATAAATACAATGATCTTGCAAGGGAATTAAGGTATTAGGACAGACCTTGAGAAAATACCACCATTGTCGATTTGCAATGCATCTCATGACTCACCTCCACAGTAAATCGAAACATCAGGTTATCAGATTTCTGGTGTACTTTGAGAAAATCGGAGCCACAGAGCAAAGGGATTGTATCCTGAGAAAAGACAAGGGAGTAAACATCTTCAGCAGCCAGGATAGGAAACTGTTTCATCCATAGGCTACATTAACTTATGGATAACATATACAAAAACATTTTTGGTAAATGTTAAGAACGTAAAATCATCTTATTTTGTACCACGCCAAGTAAAAGGAGCTTGATTTCCACTCCTCAACTCGTAAAAATTACTGGATGAAATTAATGGACAAAAGAGAGTACTGTAGTTTTAGCAAGCTAACTGTAAAAAAAAAACAGTTACCTAAAACTGTCTGCAGGGGTCTCTGTTTACTCAGTAACCTCAGCTTTGAGGCTCATGATAAGCTTTTTTACACACTGAATCAAACAAGCAGATGTATACAACAATAGCCTAACATTGTGATCAAGCTATTTTGTTAAATGTGCTTTACAAATATGCTTGATTTGACTTTGCAAATAACTATGTAGGCATATCAACAGGTTTTTCTTGGAACAATGGCACTGCCACCAGGGAGTAGGCGCTCTGCTGTACTGTAGCACCATCCTTCCACATCCAATGTTATCTTCTTCAATCTTAGGTGACCAACTGTACTGTTTGCAATTAATTAAAAGACAAACCTGAATAAATATGTGTAGAAATCTAACAAATGCAGATGTTTCCATACAGGGCACGAGGGGTCAGTAAATGGTTTGATGAATGTGAAAATGATGTGAATCCTATTCTATGGCCTTCACAGTCACCAGCTGCCAACCCAGTTGAAGACATGTGGGAGACTAAGGACCAGCATACAAGACAGTGCTCATCAAAACACCATATGAAGGAATATCTTTTTGGAAGAGTTTGTGTTTCATACCTCATTTACAGATGACTGATTTTACTTTCAAGGGTGATGCCTGTCAAGTCAGGAGTATTCATATTTTAAGGAGAGCACTGAAGCTCCTCAGTAACCCATTGATTCTCTCCGATGCAGCACATTTCCGTTGTGTTCAAAGACAATTCCAAAAGTTTCCTTCAGACCTTATCATGTAGCCTATAGGCTTAAGCTCTCTGTATTGAAAGTTCCTGAGCATTCACTGCACCAATCTATAATAGACCAGTCTATCATCCTCGGTGAAAGCTCTCTGCAGTCTGACCTGAATATCTGTCTGGCTCGGCACCCTGGCGCAGCAAGATAGCTGTGTCACCTGCCAGAACTCCATTAATGAGACATTGAGAGTAGCCCCTCAAATTTCTGTTGTCTGCAGGGCAGGAAGTTAACTTTTTGTGTCTAAAGGCCACAATAAATGATAAAAGCCCCAAATTCATGTTCTAAGTTTAGTATTTTATATGCTTAACCAGACTTCTGCAGTGTAACACACCTATAGATAAGGGTGGAAAAACCTGCTGAAAAAGTTGGTTTAACACACAGGATTTAACATTATTTGGGGTGGGGACTTTAGTAATTCCTTGCCCTGATTGTCCACAACTCGTATTGGTCTACTTGTGGAATTAAGATGTACGTGTCACTCTGCTGTGCCAAGGTTGGCAACAAACCAACACACGAACAGGACAACAAATGTCAAGTCCATGCTCCATGAGGCATATAAAATAGAAACTGAATCAAGTCATGTAAATTCACGCCCAACCTGACCATGTCAAATGTTTCTATCAAAATCTGAACCAAGCCTGAAGTGGGTTTTAGCTTTATGTGAGCCTGAGCCTGAAATCTTTCCCAATAATATTCTTTAACTGATTTTGAACCTGTCCCCAAAAAGTTCTGAGGGACATTTGGCTTGACCCAACCAAAACAATGCAGTCAAATCCCATCAGATTTGAGCAGAAATGTCAAGCTCTTCAGCAGAATATTTCATATGGCCTTCACTGAAGCCGTTTATCTGGAAAGCAGATTTCTGTGTGAGGTGTAATTCAAAAATGCTACTACATAAACCTACTATTTATACCGTCTTTACAGATGATTGTTAATTTCTTTACATTCACAGAGAATACTTGGTAAAAACAAAGCATAAAAATAAACACAAAAGCTACACTGTAGTGGTACACAAGACATGTAGACTCTTTGAGGAGAGTGGCAGAGCAGTCATGTCCCATCCAGGAATGACATTTTGGAGCAGCATTACTAATAATTAATAGAATTCATATTCAGTGTTCCCTCCATATGGGGGTGGACAAGCAGTAATAACAACTGTGACGTACTACAGATTGCCAGTGTCAGAGCATGACAATCGCAGCTGCAGCCTTAAATGATTTCAAGCAATTCCCCTATAGCCACAATGTTTTT
Organism: Macquaria ambigua; assembly: GCA_008360985.2. Taxonomy (NCBI): domain Eukaryota; kingdom Metazoa; phylum Chordata; class Actinopteri; order Centrarchiformes; family Percichthyidae; genus Macquaria; species Macquaria ambigua. The sequence continues at coordinate 42,847 of VMKM01000990.1, forward strand.
TTCAATTACAGAGCTTCAAGTACAGATACACTGCAACACCTATGCAACAGTGTTTTGTGCTCTGACACCTGTTACAGTCTAGAGTCGAAATGTCAAGGTCTTGTGAGCTACAAGTCAGCTATGTGAATATCAAAATTAATTGATGTACATGACAGAACTGCTACACCAATTTCAAACTAATGATTTCTATGTATTCACGAGACTGAAGTATATCTTGAAGGAGACTATATTTTCATTTTTGTCAACATTTGAATAACCTTTGCTTGCGATATTTTGAACCACAAACTTTGCATATTTCACCCTATGATTACTGATCTTTTGGAAACCCTCAATAATGGTGGAGTCACAATTCAAACAGTTCATTTGAAAGACGGTAAGGTTCTACAGTGAATTAATAGAATTAGAATCAGCAATGAAGTGAATTAAATTTATGGTATTTATCCATATCAGAAGGCACAACAGGCCTTCTCACCACCAACAAGCACACCCAAGAGGCTGGATCTAAACATACAGTGTACCAGGGTCTGGAAAATAAGGCTTAATCTGCAGGTGTTTTGTGTGCAACTCATAAGGGACAGTGCATGGAAAACAAAAAAAGTCAATCTAGCCACATAGTCTTCTTACCAAGCTTTCCTGTCCTTGCAATACCAGCAAGTACCCAGATTCCACAATTGTGAGGACAATTTCTGGTTTATTGCCATTGGCCTCAAAGACCTGGTGAAGAGAAGAGAATATTAGCCAGTGCAAAGTTGTAGTGAGTAATTTGTTAAAACAGATGTGTCATTTTTTCAAATGAAGGCAAACGAGGCAGTCCATGAGCACTGAATTATACAGTTCTATCTGTTCTATGAGATTTTGAGCACAGGATTTGGCAGCCTATTTGGTAAAGCACTGTGTACTTGATATCATTTTCTTAAAAGAAAGTTGCAGTACCCAATGTAGATCATGAGTGTCGACAATAATTACTTTTTGTTATAAAATCAGTTAGATAAAATCTTGTAATTCCACGCTCACAAATTGCCTTGAACGCTATATTACACCCTGCAACGTGGCAGAGTCCTGTGGGTGGAGTGTAAACGAGTGTCAGTTTAAATGAATAGTTTGAATTTATTCTCAGGCTTGTCACACGGTATACTGTATAATGTAGGTAGATTTTGGTTCCACGGCCATCTATCTCTGTCTTCATACTAGCTCCAGCTTGCTGTCTAGAGTCTGATGCAGTTAATGAAAGACAAAATCACAATCCTTAAAATTACACTTCTTTAACCTGTTACAGCACACAACAGCATCCCCAAATCTTCGTCTTCCCAGCTACCTCACAACCGACATTTTGAAAGTCATCACAGATAGATGGGAAGCTGAAGATGAATAACAAAGTGAGGAAATTGACAATTGTAAAAATTAGAACACCTGATTATGCGTGATATTAGCATTCTATCTATGAAAACAAAGTTTACTCATCACTTTAGGCTGTGCTCATAGATTTAGAATGTATTTGTTTATTGTGACATTTTATTTATTTATGTGTTCATGTGAAAATTGTTTTACTTGAAACACGTGTCTTTGACCAAGAGAAGATACTGCATTTGAATGAGGAATGTAACTAAAAAGAACTGTTAATCATTATCAAGAAATTATCAAATAGTCTAAAATATCATAAATAATGACCAAATGACCATCATAACTTACCAGAACCCAAAGTGATGTGAGTGACTTTGCTCACTTTGCCTGACCCACAGCCAAAAGACCCAAAGGTATCTCATTTACAACAAGCCTTTGTCATCAAAGACATTTTGACACGTCACAGCAGGAAAAGCACAGGTGTAAAAAATAAAATTAATGATGGAGGAATTCCATTTAGCTGCTTCGGGTTGTTGAGCTTTTTTGTTGCTAGTGATAGTTTTACAGATATGTATCCCCTTCACAGTATTTTGATTAAGCTATACTGTTGAATTTCCCATATATTTCTGGAGATTATTTTTTTGTGTCTTGAAGTGCATGTGAGTATTTTGTTTTCATATCAACCACCACGTGAGTACCAAGACTGAATTTAAAACAGGGATGGGAATCACTGCCGAACAGTTTTACTTGAGAGTAAAGCTTCAAACAAAGGTCTTATCAGTCAGCATGAATTCCCTCCAACATAAACTGGAAAGACTCTACATTCTTTTTTACAGCTACCCAAATAAAAGTTGCCTGCAGAAAAAGCTGCGTTTCTCATTTTCATATCATAGTTAATTGAATACCCAAGTTTTATGACTGTTGCTCAGGCAAAATAAGCATTTTCAGGTCATCAATTTAAGTTCTAGTAACATGATGGGGATGGTTTTCTTATTTTTTTTACATTTTATACACTTAATCATTAATTAATTACTCAAGAAATACAGAAATAGACAGATTAACCAATATTATTTTACATTTAAATTATCTACATGTACTAACATATCCTCACTTTTGTACTCAACCAGAGATAATTTGGGGTAGGAAACCTTATGTATAATAACTACAGACTGATTTTAAATGGATGCAGTTCAACAGTGGTTGTGTTTACAGTAAATGTATTGATTTCTATTGATAAAATGTAGATGCACACATAATAATAAAACTTAGATTTTTCATGCATTGTACTAGGACGTGTCACTTCTGGCTACAATCTTTAGAATAAAAAAATAAGTTTTAATTAGAGCAATTGTGCAGCAAACAGAATATTTTGAGAGTCTTAGAGGCTTATGGAAATACCTTTAAACAGCTGTTAAAGTTATTTAACAATCATTATCATTAAAAAACTAACAACAACAAAGAAAAAACCCTTTGCTCTATGACTTGGGTGCAAACTGAGGTCAGTATCCTAGCTAGCAGGTAAATTAGCTCCCAAGTAAAACTCTATTAACACTTAAAAATAACAATGTATTTAATTCATATGCGTGCACACTATAATGGTATAATAAGCCAATACGCCTGCAATGACGGTAGCTTTTAGCTGGCAAATCGTGGTTAATTGGGTCTATGGGCAGCTAATGTCAGACTACGCAATGCTAAATTGACGGCTAACGTTAGCTTAATAGGAAAACTAGCGAATCTTAGCTAGCTAGTATACAGTAATGCTGTTGAATAGCTAAGTAAACGTTACCTTCCAAGGCTTCCCTCCTGTTTCTATAGAGCCGGGAACGAAACGCCCATAGCGTTTTAACCTCCATGCCTGACTGGTGGCCATTTCCAGGAAGTTAGACAAGTTCTTTACTGATATTTTTCTGGCTATCCAACACCTGAGTGTACCTGAGTACACTCCAGGAATGTTTGACAGTGTGTGTGTGTGTGTGCTCTATTTCATTTACACACAGGGCTGACAACATTTGTTTTTTCTTTGCTTAACTAAGATAAGCAAACATAGCTGGTTTGTACAGGCAACGAGGCAAGTATGTATGAAAATACTACTGACATAAAGTTATGTAAAGAAGTTAGGGTCTGGTTGGCACTCTGCTGTGTAAGTCTTGCAAGGGTGGATGTCAATGCATATATATATATATATATATATATATATATATATATATATATATATATATATATACACATATATATAATGTGTAAGTAGTAGCCCTATGACTTTATGAATGCACACACAGCCTATTTAAGTACATTTGACAGTACAAGCATATTATATACTGCTGCACAATGTCTATATTACACTATAATAGATACAGTGCAATGTGTCACTGTATTTGTATTTTGTATTTAAGAACAGGGTGTGTCCAGTGCACATGGTAGAAGTTTGCCTTAAAGGCAATGGCATGTAGTTTTCACTGTTCACTTTAACAGCAAATCCCTCTCCCTACCAAAAATCCAGAGCTTGCTTCAATGCTAAGTATTAAAGTAATTGATGTTATATTGTTTAATTAAATACAAAATACATATTGATTACTGTGTAGCTAAGCTACTATAGGCCTATATGACTTAAGAGGAACCAAAATCAGTATTAAAGTTTACAAGGTAACTAGCTAATGTTAGCTAACAAGGTAACTAGCCAAGGTTAGCTTGACACCTACATTTTTGCAGAAAAAGGCAAAGTTAACATTAAGGTTAGCCACTTAGCAGTTGAAGGCAAATTTAGTTGAAAGTTTTAGTCTGCTGAATTACAATGGCAGCTAGTAAGATAAACCCTCTTTTTGTGACAAAGGTTAGTGATGTTAGGTAATAATATCAGTTGTCTCTCTGTCAGTACATTTATCACTTGTGGCTAATAATATCTACTTTCTCTCAGAAAGGCTAGTGCATTTCTCACTCATAGCTAATAACATCAACTGTTTTTCTGTCAGAAAAGCCAGTGTATTTATAACTCATAGCTAATATCAACTTTCTTTCTGTCAGAAAGGCTAATGTATATCACTTGTAGCTAATAACATCAGCTGTCTTTCTGTCAGAAAGGCTAGTGTATGTCACTCGTAGCCAATAATATCAACTATCTTTTTGTCAGAAAGGCTAGTGTATATCACTCGTAGCTAATAATATCAACTGTATTTCTGTCAGACATGCTAGTGTATATCACTCGTAGCTAATAATATGAACTGTCTTTCTGTCAGAAAGGCTAGTGTATATTACTTGTAGGTAATAATGACTATCTTTCTGTCAGAAAGGCTAGTGCTCCTAGCTAATAATATCAACTGTTTTTCTGTCAGAAAGGCTAGTGCATTTATTACTGGTAGCTAATAATATCAACTGTCTTTCTGTCAGACAGGCTAGTGTATATCACTCGTAGCTAATAATATCAATTGTATTTCTGTAAGAAAGGGTAGTGTATTTATCACTTGCACTGGTAGCTAATAATATCAACTGTCTTTCTGTCAGAAAGCCTAGTGCTCATAGCTAATAATATCAACTGCTTTTTTCTGTCAGAAAGGCTAGTGCATTTATTACTGGTAGCTAATAATATCCACTGTCTTTCTGTCAGAAAGGCTAGTGTATATCACTCATAGCTAATAATATCAACTATCTTTCTGTCAGAAAGGCTAGTCCTCGTAGCTAATAATATCAACTGCTTTTTTCTGTCAGAAAGGCTAGTGCATTTATTACTGGTAGCTAATAATATCAACTGTCTTTCTGTCAGACAGGCTAGTGTATATCACTCGTAGTTAATAATATCAATTGTATTTCTGTAAGAAAGGGTAGTGTATTTATCACTTGCACTGGTAGCTAATAATATCAACTGTCTTTCTGTCAGAAAGCCTAGTGCTCATAGCTAATAATATCAACTGCTTTTTTCTGTCAGAAAGGCTAGTGCATTTATTACTGGTAGCTAATAATATCCACTGTCTTTCTGTCAGAAAGGCTAGTGTATATCACTCATAGCTAATAATATCAACTATCTTTCTGTCAGAAAGGCTAGTCCTCGTAGCTAATAATATCAACTGCTTTTTTCTGTCAGAAAGGCTAGTGCATTTATTACTGGTAGCTAATAATATCAACTGTCTTTCTGTCAGACAGGCTAGTGTATATCACTCGTAGTTAATAATATCAATTGTATTTCTGTAAGAAAGGGTAGTGTATTTATCACTTGCACTGGTAGCTAATAATATCAACTGTCTTTCTGTCAGAAAGCCTAGTGCTCATAGCTAATAATATCAACTGCTTTTTTTCTGTCAGAAAGGCTAGTATATTTATTACTGGTAGCTAATAATATCAACTGTATTTCTGTCAGAAAGGCTGGTGCTTGTAGCCATTAATATCAACTGTATTTATAACTGTATTTCTGTCAGAAAGGCTGGTGCTTGTAGCCATTAATATCAACTGCTTTTTTTCTGTCAGAAAGGCTAGTATATTTATTACTGGTAGCTAATAATATCAACTGTATTTCTGTCAGAAAGGCTGGTGCTTGTAGCCATTAATATCAACTGTATTTATAACTGTATTTCTGTCAGAAAGGCTGGTGCTTGTAGCCATTAATATCAACTGCTTTTTTTCTGTCAGAAAGGCTAGTATATTTATTACTGGTAGCTAATAATATCAACTGTATTTCTGTCAGAAAGGCTGGTGCTTGTAGCCATTAATATCAACTGTATTTATAACTGTATTTCTGTCAGAAAGGCTGGTGCTTGTAGCCATTAATATCAACTGCTTTTTTTCTGTCAGAAAGGCTAGTATATTTATTACTGGTAGCTAATAATATCAACTGTATTTCTGTCAGAAAGGCTGGTGCTTGTAGCCATTAATATCAACTGTATTTATAACTGTATTTCTGTCAGAAAGGCTGGTGCTTGTAGCCATTAATATCAACTGCTTTTTTTCTGTCAGAAAGGCTAGTATATTTATTACTGGTAGCTAATAATATCAACTGTATTTCTGTCAGAAAGGCTGGTGCTTGTAGCCATTAATATCAACTGTATTTCTAACTGTATTTCTGTCAGAAAGGCTGGTGCTTGTAGCCATTAATATCAACTGTCTTTCTGTCAGAAAGACTAGTGTATATCACTCGTAGCTAATAATATCCACTGTCTTTCTGTCAGAAAGGCTGGTGCATTTATTACTGGTAGCTAATAATATCAACTGTCTTTATGTCAGAAAGGCTAGTGTATATTACTCATAGCTAATAATGACTATCTTTCCGTCAGAAAGGCTAGTGCTCATAGCTAATAATATTTACTGTTTTTTTCTGTCAGAAAGGCTAGTGCATTTATTACTGGTAGCTAATAATATCAACTGTATTTCTGTCCGAAAGGCTAGTGTATTTATCACTCATAGCTAATAATATCAACTGTCTTTCTGTCAGAAAGGCTCGTGTATATCACTTGTAGCTAATAATATCAATTGTATTTCTGTCAGAAAGGCTAGTGTATGTCACTCATAGCTAATAACATCAACTATCTTTCTGTCAGAAAGGCTAGTGTATATCACTCATAGCTAATAACATCATCTGTCTTTCTGTCAGAAAGGCTAGTGCATTTATTACTGGTAACTAATAATATCAACTGTATTTCTGTCAGAAAGGCTAGTGCTCGTAGCTTATAATATCTATAATGTCTCTCTGTAAGAAAGGGTAGTGTATTTATCACTTGCACTGGTAGCTAATAATATCAACTGTCTTTCTGTCAGAAAGGCTAGTGCTCGTAGCTAATAATATCAACTGTCTTTCTGTCAGAAAGCCTAGTGCTCATAGCTAATAATATCAACTGCTTTTTTCTGTCAGAAAGGCTAGTGCATTTATTACTGGTAGCTAATAATATCCACTGTCTTTCTGTCAGAAAGGCTAGTGTATATCACTTGTAGCTAATAATATCAACTCCCTTTCTGTCAGAAAGGTTAGTGCTCATAGCTAATAATATCAACTTCTTTTTTCTGTCATAAGGGTTGTGCATTTATTACTGGTAGCTAATAATATCAACTGTCTTTCTGTCAGACAGGCTAGTGCATTTCTCACTCATAGCTAAAAATATCAACTGTCTTTCTGTCAGACAGGCTAGTGCTCGTAGCTAATAATATCAACTGTCTTTCTGTCAGAAAGGCTAGTGCTCGTAGCTAATAATATCAACTGTATTTCTTTCAGAAAGACTAGTCCTCATAGCTAATAATATCAACTGCTTTTTTCTGTCAGAAAGGCTAATGCATTTATTACTGGTAGCTAAAACAATGCGAGCATGATGATAGAGAAACGTGCCTATCTGTCTGAGTCAGTCTCGCCCACACAGAAGTTTATGGGCTTAATGAATGAACGAAATTATCTTTATTTACATTGCGGTTTTTACAGCGGACGCATTGCAAACACATTGTTTTCCTGCTAAAATGCCTGCTGTGACTTGGTCACCTATAGGTAATACTGGCCATACTACCTCATAGCCCCAGTTTGTTCCTCTTAGATATGCAGATTTCTTCTTGTATGACATATCACCAATATTTTTAAAGTTATAGTACAGTACCAGGTTCAGATATTTCCAGCCACAAAAAAATCAACCAGCTGCCATCTTTGTTTGGTATTAAGTTTCCAGCTGGATAGAGGAGTCCTTGACTGTCTTCAAATTACCTATGGGTTTTTTTAAAGTTTAGTTTTTACTTTTGAGAACCACAGATGTGTTCTTCCATGACTCTAATGTAGTCATTAATGTAAAGTCGTAAGTGTACAAATATGATTACATGTAATAAGAAGCACATAACATACTGTAAACACATAGCATGAACAAACAATCTTAATACAGATCTCTTAGATTTGTATTCGACCTATACACTGATGCCATGTCTAGCTCAAAGCAGTTTGCTAGTCACCATCCAGTCTGATCTCTACACTGTATTTTTTTCTTCCCAGATCCAGCTGCTAACTTGGCTAACAAGAGAGGCACAGCACAGGTAGGGCAAAAGACAGAAGTTGGAAAGAAAAGGGATGATGGCTCTCAAGAATTTAACAACGAACTGAATTTAACAACAAACTGAATGAAATGTGTGATCACTCATAGTACCCTTAACAACACTGTCCCTGAACAATTAGTTATACTTGTATGATCTCATTTGTTAAAAAATCTATGTGTAATACAGAAGTCAGGCTTTTTCAAGAATCAGGGTGAATGTGCTAAAACACTTTAGCACATTCTCTGACTAGATTATATTTTCTCGGTTCAAACTTTTACTCTGCATTCAGTGTGAGGAGGGATAGCATTTCTGACATATAGAACAGTTTAGCTCTGTGACAACACTGTGAGCGACAGTGAGGCATTTATTTCTCTGACGTGTGTTTAGCATGGTAGTTAGGCCTCTCTCTCTGTCTTATTAAGAGGTCTGAAAGGAGTGTGTTCAACACAGACCCTACATGTTTATGTTAAGTACACTGGGACCAATATAACAGAGCTGAAATCTCACAAAATGTTACCTTCTTTTGAAAAAGAAAATTCATTATTTGAACAAGTGTTTGATGGTGACATGGTGTTAATCATATGCTGGACTTTTTAGGCCAATACCGATATATCTGAGAGTTTTAAAAATCCAGTAACAATATTTAGGCTGATATATATATATATATATATTTTTTTTTTTTTTTACATAAACACATAACATAAACAAAACTCACTGAAAATTATACCTATTTTAATTTTAAGAATTGTGACCAAGATATGTACTGAGCAGTACATTTTACATTTTGTTAAAAATAAACTTGGACAAACTTTAATGGCATCACTGTTTCTAAGTTACCATATATATATGCCATTCCTGCACTTAATGTTCTTGTTTCTTACTACAACATATCTGCAGTAAGCTAATATCGGCCATTATAATGGTCAGGCTCTACTTGATTTTGCTGACCACAAGTTCCCTAAGGCCAGCTTGGTGTACTCTTTGTTATCAAGGTACCTAAACAAATTGCCTCAAAGGGACTCAGTATAGTTGTTAACTGCTTTAAGCTGTGTTTTGCAATCCTACAGTACTTTTTTTGTTTACCTTTCTCTCTCCCTTAAATTGCAACTAGCCAGTAAGTGGGTTCATTAATAAAACTCTGGAAAGGTTCTACTTAGAATTTGTGTATTCATTAAACAACTGGCAGGAATGTATTTGTGGCTATAATTCAATTTAGTTCAATCACTTTTTTTATGGGGAGCCAAAGTGACATTATGTAAATCCAGTACAGTAAAAAAGACCCACAAAATTAGATTTATTTTCAACTATTTTACATTAGCAACATGCCCTCTGGATTATGTTTGACTTCAACACCTCAGACAAAGCATTCATATTGTTTTTATTGCGACATTGTCCACTGTAACAGAATATGAAAGTCTTTCTGTACACCATAATGAAACAATTAAAATTCTGACTTACCTGTGAGAATCTGTTGGTCAAAATCTTCCATTTATTGATCTAATTTTTATCTAATTGTAAACTTTCTAATAGTCTTCTCACTTATTGTTTTTTTATCAATTATATTTTGTCAAGCATCTTGGTATGAAGATCATTGATAAAATAAGCTTTGACTAATTAGTCGAGTTTTGTCATGACCATATTGACATTTATTAAAGAAAGAAAAGGATCTGCATACACTGAAACTGTCATGCCCCTAAATTGGGCCTTGTGATTGAATGGCATGAAGGCTCAGAATTCAGGCTACCTGTCACTGACAATGAAGGAGTTTCCTTTTTTACATGCATGTAAATGTTTCATTATTTTGGGGGGAGTTAATGGCCATTAAACATCATTACTGTTGATATTACAGGATTGTGTAAATTTGAGCCATAGATAGCCTGCAGGAATCACAAGTAAACATAACAAACAAAACGTTTGAAGAATGAGTTTACTCATAAGATCATAAGTTTTAATTGCATTATTCTCAAGACAATATGCCTTGTCTTTTGCTTATCAAAAAACAAATTTTGAAAATACACTTATTCATTCTAACAGTACAGGCAATGTGTTGTGGCACCAACTTTAAAAAGGATATATTGTTAATTATAAATCCATAATTGGACAAATAATATCAAATTGCAATGCATGCATACACTTATTTATATGTATTGCCATTTTAGAGATCAGTCGCATACCAACAATTCGACATGAGAGCCTGTTTGATAAACATCTTTTGCCAAATTATATACGAGCCTATTCCAGCTTCAGCGGTATTTGTGCGCAAATTACGCAGTGGATCAGACTGATAATATGGGTGGCAAACGGGCTACTTGGTTCTTCCAAGTGAAGCTCACAGCAGGGCTGAACAAAGGTTTGCGTTGCCTACCTGTAGCCTTAACTTAAGAGAACAGGAGAGCATTTTAAGAATGGGAAGAGCATTCCCCTTTAAACAAGGTGGGCTGAGCTTATTTGCAGTTCTCGCTCCTATGGCAACCCAATAGATCAGCATCATGAATATTCACAATTCGCCAAAACGCACCATGACTATGGATCAGTGATGTCAGCGGTCCCTGGAATGCTCTACTCTATTTTGCATGATTGTGTCGCGTTGTTTGATAGCAGCTGGTAAGACATCTGGCGAAAAGAGCATCCTTCGTCGTGCATGACCTTTCCCTCGTCTCCATATCACCGTCCGTCGGCACGTCCCTCACATGTCACGCTAAGGTGACTTTCAAGCAGTTTTTTCCACTTTTGCGCACAATGTCTGAGCGGCACAAAGATGTACATCGGGGACGAAGTGGCCAAGCGGACCGCCCAGGCTGTGCGTGAGGACATATGCAAACTGTCAGGTAGTCTAATTATGAAAAAGAGTATCTCTCATCGGTTTCAGTAGAGCCACGGCGGTCCATGTCATGTGTAGCAGGCTTTCAGGGATTCAGATTAGCTCAAGACTGGTCGCTCTCACAAACAGATAGGGAGCGCGGGGCTGGTGGCAATAATCGTTTCAATACAGCCTAACAATCTGGATTTATTTAATTTTCTCCACTCAATGTCATAATGGACCGGCTGCACTCTTCCATGCGTAAAAGGCTCTACAGTTTGCCACAGCACATTGGACAGAAAGCATCTATAATGGGCGAAGGAGAAGACGCAGACAAGGACACCCGGAGGAAGAGTATTAGGATGAAGCCTCTACCGTCACCGTCGCCGACCTCTGGGGGAAGCTGCAAAGGCATCGGGGAGACCAAAAGTGGGGAGTCTGTAATCATGGAGACGGACATAGGGAGACCGATGAAGACCAGCTCAAATGGAGATTGTCGGAGATTTCGAGGCAGCCTCTCGTCCATCACTAGCCGGCATGTGCACGACTCTGACTCGGCGGAGGAGAGGCGCCTCATCACCGAGGGGGATGTCACCCCGAGCGAGGAGAGCCCCCCCGGAGCCATCGGCGATGGGCCGCCGGATCAAGGCGCGCAAGGGGCCAGCGGTGGCGGTGGTACCCAAAAAGATTCCCCAGACCAGCAGTCAGGGTTCATAAAGTTGGATGGCATTGATCAAATTCTGCCGGACGACGAGAGGTTATATCAAGCTGGGTTCATACACAGACAGTTTGGAGCAATGCTTCAACCAGGGGTCAACAAGTTCTCCCTGAGGATGTTTGGAAGTGAGAAGGCGGTAGAACGGGAGCAAGAGCGGGTTAAATCCGCCGGATTTTGGATAATTCACCCATACAGTGATTTCAGGTAAATTTTAGACACCTTGTACACATGCTCTCCAAACAGTGAAAGGTTTAGAAAGAAGCGTCACGTTAACGTCGATGCATTGCGCAGGCCCAGCTGTTTTTCTCAATGTGTTTACCATTTATTACGGCATTTATCAGCTCAGGAGCAGCCCATTCATTGTTTTAGTCAGCTTTATAGCACCTTCATCACTCATATTACTCCTTCACGTTGAAAGATGGCGTTTTACCAAAACCATAATCAACTGGCTTTACTGCTTTATAAAAATTCTTACAATTTACTAATTAGTTTATAGATTAATAAGGGATTTTTCAGTGCCATAACACAGTAGAGGAATTATGTTCATTAGTTTCAGGGTATCCACATATTACTCAGGAGGCCTGTAGATACACTGTGTTGTGTTATGGAACAACCCACAGATAACAAGACCTTTGCTAATTAGGCCAATTTACCTATCTCTGGCAGATGCTATCCAAGTGGATACATAATTGAAGCCCTTTAGTGGGTTCTTCTCCTTTATTTGAGAAAACCTGTGCTCAGGGGACATCATTTATCATTGATTAGGGTTAGTGATGACTTCACTTCACATTGTCATTACATGCTTTCATATGGGTTTTCTTATTCTTCTTGTATACATAGTATTTTGAAAAGGGTTACGTCCTTTTATTTGAATTCATTTTGATCAATAGTTAAAGTTCTAGAGCAATTTTGAAATGATCAACACATTTTATGTCTGCATTTAATCGTCTACTCTAGTGACAAACTACAGCCGCAAAACTAAATAGAGAAACTCCATGGGCACTCTTTTGTTGGCCTACAGATTCCTCTCTGTTGTTAGTGCCCTTGAGTTTGTTATTGGCCATATGCGTCTGGTTCGTGGCCACATGGAGGCTCTTAACTGCTAAGCAAGATTAGATTTAAGGTCCCTCATCCTTTAGTATTTTTGAAATGGTTGTCATAAAATGCTTTAAAACAATTGGTGAATTTAAACAGTTTAAAATGCATACATATGCATATGGACCTTTTTTAGCATCTCAGATGACCAGTGAGCAGTGAGCTGTTTGTCTGCACTTGTTATTTATTGCCAAAACACTAATACTGTGGCTCGACCTACATACTGCACACACTATACGCACTATAGTACCCACCAGTGTGTATATGATCTTGATATTATGAGATGGGCCTCATACAGTTATATGGTTTTGATTGAAAAGTGCTCACATAATTTGCTTCCTTCAACCTATCCAATTAAATCCAATTAGAAAAGAAAAATTAATCTATTTTGACTACTTCATAGCTTGTATGTAATGAACCTTAGCTTTTTTTTTAATTGAACACATTTTCCTCTAGTTTAATAATTCAGGTAAAACTATTTCATTACAAGCTGTGTCAGCCGTGGCATTTAGTTCACATATGCATCGACTACCTATGATTTAAATCATGTTGAGACATCTGTGTTGCTGTAATAGGATATAGAACAATATCATCATACTGTATTTCTCCTTGTCTGTGACATTGAATGTTGTCTAGCCTGGCTGGTGTTTGATAGGCTATGATGGTGTAATGACATGTGATACAGAAACTCACTTACCACAAAAGTGTTTTTCTACCTCAAGAACAAGATGTCTGACTTTGAGAGACATGTGAGTTGTAGCGCGAGTTGCTCACAGGCCGGGGGGTGTCAGTGGAAAAGGCTAAATAAGACTCTTCCCAGAATAGAAAACAGACACATTTATCAGCCCATTTATCCTGAGAGAAGGGACAAAATACACTGTGGTGGCTAACATCGCTGCATGTTTCCTGTTGAATTTTGTATTTAAGATTGTCTCATACGTCAAGTCAAGTTCATTACATCAGCTGTCTTAAGCTGTCATGAAAAGTATATTTTAATTGAACTGTTTGTGTGTGAGTGAGTGAGAGGCACACAGAAAGAGATAAATATAAAACAAAGATAGGATTTGTTGTGCACTAAAGGAACATGCTTTTTTGTAACATCACATTTCAGCCAACCTTACTTGATTCAGGTACAACCTCCAAATCCACACACAGTTTTGACAGGTCATCATCAGGAAGTGAGACATGTAATAGACAGCGTGTCGTTTTTGTTATGCTCCTCCCAGCTGGTTGTGTTTCCTCTGACCCCCCCTGCTCTCTTACTCACTGTGTTAAATGTCATGAGGAAGGGTGATTTGGGGCTTGGGGAGACTGTCCTGATACCGAAAGGTCAGAGATTTGGCACCAGCCATCAGTTTTGAAGTGTCTTTGAGCAAGACGATGCTGAAACAGTGGCTCCACACTGCACTCAGTGAAATAGATGCGTGACTCTCTCAGTGAGATGTACCAAAATAAATAGATAAATGAAAATGCACTGAGAGAGAAGTGCTCTAAAAAATGAGGTTAGCCACCCACTTGTTCGAGGTCTGAGGGGGGATACTGTATATTACCATAATTAAACATTTTGCTGATCTGAGAGCAGTTCGCTTGTGGTTCAATCACTCGACACTATGATTACGTAATCACTCAACTCTACAGTTAAAACCACAGATGTGGTCAATCAGGAAAGTAAAAAATTGAGCCTGTGCTTCGGCTAACTCTGTATGGGAAAAATATTCTTGTGCATTTCTTTGTGACTAACATGAAAAAGACAAAGCATACATAAACCCCTTTATTCACAAGTAGATTAAAGGATAATGGCCCATTGCTAAGGGAAGTCAACATCTATGACACCTTTTATTACTATGAAAATGCTTCAAATAATAATTTAAATCGCCATGTGAGATGGAGAAAAATAGTACATCATGTCAGTGAGTTAACTCAGCATGTTGAGATAAGTTACAGCTAGTATTTTATTTTTAATGAGCTGAAGGAGAAACATGATGCTTGGACGCCTACTTCCTCCAAAATCAGGATCAGAGACAGGACACGATGACTGTAGTAATTAAAGTACACAAGGAGATGAGTGGGACCTTTTAATGGGCCCAGAGAAGAGAAGGGTCTCTGTGACTAAAAGTTTTATTCCCATGTCTGCATCAAAGCTTTGGCACTATAAGCTCAAATTAGAGTGTCACAAGGAATCACACAGTCATCACCACGCCGGAATTCAGCAAAATCTCCTCTTGTCAAGTATTGTATAACGCTAAGAAGCAAGGGAGGAGCAATATCTTGCAAGGGAAAAAGACGGATTAAAAATGGCATCATAATCCAATCTACAGCCTCATTTCCAGATCCAAAGCTGAACAGCTTCCTTCGATTCTGAACAAGCATCTCCCAGTGAGCAGATGTGGTCAGTTAACCAGAGAGTGGCAGCTACTGCCCCTCAAAAAAGGAGACAAGCGTTTCTACAAAATGACTGATTCGTATGCAGTCTTTTAAATAAGGACGATTATTACTGTCCTTAAGCACACGATGACCATGAAGTATCTGTGTGGGTTTGATAGGATTGTTGCCCCCTCTGCCCTGCTCCTCACTGGATGCTTGTGTTGGAAATCTGCTCCGCTCTGCCAGCTTACTTGTCGCTGTCGTGACAATGTGACTTTATGTTTGTTATTTTGCTCTACCATAAGCTGCGCTGTGACCTATCGATGCTGCATGTCCTTGGTCGGAAATAGAGATTGATAAATGTCATATAATGTTGTTGTCCATTGTAAAGATAATAGAAAATGTCTATGTCGGTGCTTGATTGACAAAATGATACCCCTCTCACAGAATGGATCCTGAATCTTTGCATGATGAAAACCAGGTGATGATTCCTTTTCTTACCTGTTTGCATAGAAACCCTTTGAGTGGATTCTATCAATGCAACAGCATTGTGCAGAGTTCTAGACAAAATGATGCGGCACAATATTAGAATGCAGCCCTCTGATCGTCAAGTGCCTTTTAATTATCTTGTGATTCAGAGCCCAGAGGACACATCTGTTGGAAAGTCTACCACATTTCCCTGGAGAGATAGAAAAGAAGATGTCGCACATTACAACTTTTTTTTTACATTGAAGGCTCTAATCCCCCCTTTTTCCTTTAGAACCGTGTTGCCAACACTATCAGAGAGGGGGGTCGGCCGTCCTGCAGTTTCTGTCAATCAGTTAAATCCCTTTGCAACAGTCAGGCGAATCCTTCCCCTCTGCAAAGTCCACTTTTTCAGCAGCCTTTTATTCCTCCTGCACATCCAGCTCTGTTTCCCAAAAGACACTTACCTAGACAGTGACAAAAATAAATCCTCTGAAAAGAAATCTTACAATTTTGCTCCTGTTATTTTTTTTGCAAAGAATACATTAAAGAAAAGTAGAGCAGATGTAGTCACCGATGTGCACGTTAAGGCTGTGATATAGTTAAAGTGAAGAAACTTTTAGGCAAAGTGTTGACTAAATAAAAATATGCACTGCACTCCTAATAATTTAACCAGTTTCTGATGTAATGTTTTCATTCTCTTGCTAAAGTGAGTCATAGCATTTTAAATGTCCTCCATTAGCCCAAATAGAAAAATGTTTTTCGGGACAGCTTCTCTCAATATTAGCAAGGCAATGTTGACTTTTCCATATTTGTATATCTCAGTCTTCAAAGCTCAGGGTACTTTATATGAATAAAGAGCTGTGCTACCTGTACTTCGACTGCCCTTGAAATTTGTTGGAAATCTGGTGGAAATAAATCCCATGGTTATTATTCCTTTGATGAATTTTGAGATATGCACAAATTGTGTACGTTAGCTTTACAGTCCTTATCAAGCATTAGCAGCCACTAACAGCTACAGGCTTTTGGCTGAAGATATAGTACTCGTACTGTACCGGAGTGTGTCTGTGTGTATTGTGTTTGTATGGGATCAGATTAAATAACAGCATTCTCTATTTCAGTCAGGTTGATTACAGTTGATTTGAGAGTACGTTTTGCTATTGATTTGTTTGGGTCTCATGGGGCCTGTAGCTCGCCTTCGGTGGACTTCGTGAAAAATGAGATGGAGAAACATACACGGCTACAGTGAAGGTGATTCCCCTTCTTGTGGTGGTGGCAGGAGTCATAGTCTGGGTGAGAGTTACACAAAGGTCAAGGTGAGGTGTTGGAGAGGCAGTACAGGAATATAAAGCCTGGACAGTTTTTGACCGTTTTTCAGTGCAGTAAGTCTTAATCATGATGATTGCAAGATTCATATGAGATCAAAATGTTTTAAATAAAAGATTGGAATCCAGACTGTAGAGTGTTAGCATGTGCCCTCATGGACCATGTCTTGGTGTTTTATAATGCTAATCTGCATGGGAAAAGGGCGTTTTGACACTCATACATAGGATGAATGACACTCTATTCCTTTTGGTCTCCATTAAATAATTCCTCCTTTAATTTAGTGAGGGTAAAACATGGGGATTACAGATGGTTCTGGCTGGGCCTGAAAGTGGGGTAATCAAAATAGGCTGCTGTGCTCATCCACGAATATTAGGAGCCAAGAGATTATTACAGCACAATTTATTTAATGGAGGGAGCCCAGGGAGGATGTGCGTGACCGGTGGGTGGAAGGTTGCCTGTCATAGTGGCAGAATGATTGAACGGTACCATGTGACCTCGCCAGGCACACTTGTGTGGGAGTGAGGAATCAGGACACGTGATCACAACTGTTTTTTTTTTTTTTGTTTGTTTTTGCATGTGAGCATTTTTTTTTTCTCCCTCCTGATATGTCATTTAATTCAGCTTTATGTATTAGGCAGAGAGCTGAGTTTAACCTTGGCAAAGTCATGGTAATCTCGAGGTGAGATTATATTGATTGATTGGACATCATATACATTTTGAAAATGTGAAAGCCTGCTGGAAAGCATTTTCTGTTAAGTGCCACATGTCACCCAGCTGGTATGCTTAATGTATTTTGGTCACCTGGCAAATGTAATGTTGTGTGTCCTTCCCACTCCACCATCCTCTGCACTCCGACATCAATTTATAATCTCTCCAGGTGGATACACAACACTAGTCAGCCAAGACCCATTCTCAGGTTTTTCCCCTTTTAACACATTTCAGTGTCAAATTTATTTCTCTTACCACTGGACAGATGTGATTATTGTCCCACTGGCCAGAGGTAAATGTGTCAGTTTCACTTATCTCAACAATTCAGGGTGGTTGATGGAGAAAATGTGTATTTATTTATTTTCTTTAACAAGTTATCACCCCCATAGTCAAGTCATTTCCTGTGCCTTGTGTGTGACATTAGAGTGACCGAGACCTCTGTTGACCTTTCTGTATTTCTGTTTACACGTTCTGCTTCTGGCTACGGCATTATTTTAGCACCACTTCCTGTTTTGGAAAAGAGAAAAAAAAAAAAAAAAAATAAAAAATATATATATATATTAAGAGTGCTTGCTCGCTCCATACAATAGACTGACACGTATCCCTTGTTGACTTGGCTTGGCTCAGAAATTGAGAAGGGGGAGGAAACGGGTTACAGCAGGATTTGTGAGCCTTGTGACATTTAACATATGAATTGTGCAAAGGGGGGCTGCAACTGATTGTAACTCTGTGGAGAAACAGAGAATTTGACAGTGATGCCTTACTGTATGCTTCTTTTTTTGGCCTGTGGCACAGTAATTATAAAATTATTTTCCATCCAAACAGTGGCCCTGGTTATAAATCACATTTTACACATTTAGTTTTAATTTCAATCTAACATTTGACATGTAATCAGTGCTGGTCAAGAAAGCAATCAACATCAACTCAGATTATATAGGTGTAATCTTCCAATGATACCCAAGAGGGCATTCTTTACTTTGATTACGGGCACTGTAGTGATTCAGCCTTCTGCATCATCACCGAATTGATAACCAGACTAAATAATATCTATCCTCTTTGGTATTATTGATTTTACTAACCCATGTGTAATGACTGAAGAGTTTATTGCACATAAAAAATGAAAAACCTTTGAAAACAAGAAATCACTTGGTTGCCAGGAATCGAGAAAGCACAGCATGCTGTATTTTATGGGAATTGTCAGCATGCTTGGAATGAATAATTAAGATTGCTTGGGTTAAAACACCTCCTGTATGTTATCGATTCTCTCTGACGTCTTCCATTCAGCGTCCAGGCACGCGGCTATTCACACACAGAGCTGGGTGAAATATTGTTTGCAACCACTTTTCTTGGTTTGTTCTTGCCTAATTGGGAGCCAGATGGCAGGATATACTGATTTTAACAATGCTATGAGGGTCCAAAACACGAACGCTCACTATAAACTATATTTTGACCCTGATTCGTCCTTCAGCTGGAGAAGAGCGGTATGCTGAGAGACTGCTTAATGTTTCATTTTCCCCAAAAGATTACCCTGTGTTTCATGCATAGTTTGTATAGTACAGTAACCAAATCACACCGTCCCTTGTGTTGACCTCTACATGCACGCTGCAGCCCCAGTCTGTTCATTCCTCCTCACACAGATTCGGCTATATCTAGTACAGGTTGACCTTTTCAGCCCTGCCTGTGTCCCAGGTGGATTCTCACACCCCTTGTCTCTCTAAAATTGGATTTCTTTTTTTCCTCTCAGCCTAGATAGGAAATGGCCAAGATGTCAAACTGGCACTGATATGCTGCTCCAGGGGGTGGACACAATATGAGAAACACCATATTAAAAAGCACTTTAAATTTAATGTAAGACAAGTCATCTTCACAGGCAAGTCATATTAAGTTCAGAGCCAATTAGCAGAATGTGCCAGGAACAGCAATCAGTTCCACCTGCAGGTGACTCAGGTGGACCACCATGGGTCATGTAACTGCGATAGCGTTGTGTCATTCCTCTACATCTGATCCTTCTTCATCTCCATTACTTTTGTGTCTATCTTACCTTTTGACTATCAGTTTCTTTTTTGTTATTTTTGTCTTTATTGTGGGAGGTTTATTTAAACAGTGTGTATGGCTTTTACAAGGGATTACCATGTGCTGGGGCTGGTCATTAATTCAGTATTAACATGTATGGACTTTCAGTGGAACCATATCATGATAATAAGATCATATTGTGTTTTACAAAATTATCAAATTCAAACTGTAGTTAAAAAGCCTTTTTTAAGGTTTTCTGTTACACGTGTGAAGAGTTTTGTCTGATGCAGTGCATAACAGTTGAACAGAGTTCATTGCATTGAGCCTCACATACTACATAGCTTTTATGAGCTTTCAACTGCATCTCATGGTCTTCATCTGCAAATGGAGTTTGCTCAGTTGTCATTTCATAGTGTGTTTGTGTTTGAAACAATTTGTTTCAGTTACTAGTGATTTATTAAACTGAACCAACTCCATGACAGCTGAGCAAACTCTCAAATCTGCTGTTGAAGACCATGAGATGTGGTAGAGATTTCAGAAGAATTGTGATAAGTGGACCCTGAGTTAAGATTATTTAGTGAAATTACAGTTTCCAAGGTCAAGAATGAACTTTTACGCTCAGATCATTTTGATATATTAAGATATATATGGAAATAAATTATACTTATACTGTATTAGTATTATATTGTAATATTGATTTGAACCATATTGCCCAGCTCTATGTGTTGTGCATAGCCTCCACATTTTATTAGTGAGCCCATTTCATTTGCTCAAAGCAAAGCATTTTCATTTGTAAGTTAAAACAGATGGAAAGAAGGCAACAAATATAATAACACAATACATTGCACCTTCGTAAGGGAGCTAAGGTGCAACAGTAATTCAACATATCATGAAAAGTGAGAATGCGAGTTCAAATAATGATCCTTCGCACAGCTTGCTCATAATTCACCTGTCATTACCATTATTCCGTTGCTAATATCACTTTCTCCAGCCATCTGTGTAGAACAGACATGGCAGGAGGACGGCATTTCCTTAGAGGACCTCTCCACGGTTTACTCTGTAAGAATGTATAGAAGGCTGAAGCGCTTTGGAAACAGTGGGGTTTCCACTCAGAGAGGAGCAGAGTCCAGTGCGCTGAATAAAGAACGCTGTGTGTGGCTGGCGTGATTCACAGGAAATATTTCCCGGGATCAATGTGTTTGGCCTGGTGCTGCCACATGCTGGGTGTCTAGAAGACTCAGACAAATGGCTGGATTATGAGACATGCAGTGGTGAGAGACAGATTGTTACATCTCCTCTTCTATTGGGGGCTGACGATTCCTGATTTATCTTCACCATCTCCATAGTTGATAACATGTCCTCTTGTCTCTTTTTCCCCACACCAGTTTTGGTTTGTACCAAGTTACCCAGTGTTTGATTGAATAGGGACACAGCAGCAAAGTTGGTGCGTATAAATCCAATCCCTGACCCTGTTTTAGCATGTACAATCGAGAAATTATAGAGCTAACAAATAAACATGATAAATCCTGCCCTGTTTGGTTTAACAGTCAGATAAGCCTCCGCTTTTGCTTACTCACGCAGACCAGCAAAAATCAGATAAACTGCATCTCCTCTCCGATTTGATTTGATTTCATGCTTCGAGTGTCTTCTTAGTGAGGGTTTTCCATCAGCTTTTAAGCTGTATTAATTATGGTTTTATTTACATCTGCTTTTGTGTAATGTTGCTCAAAACAACATTGTGGAAAGAAAAGTGATGACCCCTATGTCCAGGAGACCATGCTGACATGGATCTCTCCTCGCACACTCCCTCTCTTGGTTGTCCCTGCCCTTTAGTCTCAATATGTTGTACAGAGTCTCATTTTCTCTCACTGTTTCCACATTTTCTCTCCCCTTATTTTCTCTTTTCGTGCCCCTTCTCTCCTTGTCGCCCTTTGACCTCAGATCACCGTTTTGGAGATGAATAGAAAAGGCTTTCATTGTGGCTGCTCCATTTGCTGATTGCGGCACCTGAAGTGGTGAAGATAATGGGCCAGTACTGGTGCAGCCCAGAGCAAGGGCATGAGGTGATGGTGTACAGTGTGACCAGCTCCTGGTATTACAGACAGTACATTATCTTTGCACTTCATCTATGTTAAGAGAAAGCCCATTGCTTCATCTCTCTCTCTGGCTCTCTCCTGTCCAACAGGGTTTTTGTGTTCAGTTGGGAGGCACTGGCCGGTGTTTTCCTCTGCCACACTCTGTGGCTGGCTGACAGGGGACCCCTTTGACATGACCCTAAGGACCTTGTGAGAGATAACAAGGCATCATGATAAAACACAGATGCAATTAGTGGCAGGATGACAGTCCACAAAGCTGGAGTGGAGATACTGGCATATTCTAGTAGGATAAGTGCATGCTGATGGCACCGGCTGGAGAGCTTTCTGTCCTCTCCGTGTCTTCAGTGCAGCCCTGCCACTCACTGTCTCTCTATGTTTTCCCCACAGAGGTCACATTTATTTGCTGACTGCAGACTACCCATGTACAGTTTTTCTTCCTCAGACCAGATAGGTAGCAGGTTGTGCTCTGAGAAGCTGTGAAGGACTCTGCAGGGCTGCAGAGACAAGGACAGGGATACTGAGTAGCCACTGGTGGCGCCAGGCAGAGCCTCTCCAGGAACAGCCAAAAATAAATAAATAAATAAATAATCCCACTGGTATGAAAAGGCAGCAGGAAACCAAGACTTGGCTCCTTCTGAGCATTCTTCTCAGTGGGCTCCCTGATTACATCCGGTCAGTTTGCAAAGTAGCTTCGGTGATTTCATGATTTAGTCAGAGCTCTTTAAGTGCACACTTCTGAGCTATTCAAACATCAGAGTGAGTTTAGGCTGGACTTATTTCAATGAGTGGATCTGGGGCACATTCTTAAATGTCTGGGAGTGACGTTGCGACATTTAGAGAGTTTCCCTAAGATGGTTAGCCTGGTTTCCGGACCTCTGAATCGCTGCCCACATCTCTGATTATGAATGAAGATGAAGTGAAACTAGCAATTCAGTGATTATTACGCTACTGAGTGGCTTAAATTCTCTTTAAACCAATAATAGAGAATCATCATGAAAGGAATGTGCTGTGTTCTTTTGTAAATACACCATCTGAACAACTGAGAGGACTTGCAGAAATGACATGTTTTAGATCATTTCACTCCAAAGCCAGCTGTACAGGAACCATGCTGAGCACATTTTGGCATTATATTAGGAGCAATATAATGCATGCACACTAAATTACCCACTAAAATGACATACATACAGGAGGTGAGGAAATGTTTTTCAAATTAAAAACTTAAAAAAAATTTTTTTTTTACTATATGCATGTGAAATATACTCACAGACATAACCAGAGTTTGACCTATAGATGAAAGTATCGGCATTCTTTTTGTCATTTGATCGTAATTGATAATAATGATCAATATAGGCAGCTTTTCCTGTTATTTATAATCATAACTAATGTGAAAACTAATAACTTGGATTCAGTTGTTGTCAAGTGTTATGG
Organism: Macquaria ambigua; assembly: GCA_008360985.2. NCBI lineage: Eukaryota > Metazoa > Chordata > Actinopteri > Centrarchiformes > Percichthyidae > Macquaria > Macquaria ambigua. The sequence goes on from VMKM01000990.1 coordinate 66,188, forward strand.
TGGTTGCGCATCCTTCTGTTACATTTGTCAGTGCTTACTTTTAAGGGGTCAGACCTCTACCTGTTAGTAAATGTTCTAACGGATATGACATTGTATTTCTCTTGGCTGTGTTGAATAACAGTCCTAGACAGAGCTTTAGAGGTGAATAAAAAATCTTACGCTGTACCCTTACCATGATGCCCTACCAGTAGAACTACTTGTAATCTTATTTATGGACCTCTTTTAGCAGTGTTAGGTAAGGTTGACTCCTTTCAGCTGATTTTGCTTCTCCTCTCCCCTCTGTAGGTATTTGGTAAATCCCTCTGTTTTCTCGTAGCCTAAGGTTGGGGAGATTTGCCTCTCCCTCTGATGAAATCTTGTTAGCCTAGGTTTGATAAAACAGCGTGCCTCACCTAAATATAGCCACCTGCGACTGCACAGCCCCAGTGTCAGTGATGTGCTTGCAGTGTGCCTGATGACTGTGCTCAGCAAAGACAGCGCCGTTATGACAGTTCATTGGAGCGGGTGACAACAAAAATAGGATTAACCCTTTTAACCTGATTTTTGTTCTTCACGACACTTAAATCTTGCTGTGTTTGCCAACTGGCTTGTTTAAAACCAATGGGCTGCTTTTTCATGGGCAATACACAGGTGTTTATTTTGTTGTTACAGATGTTTTTCTCCTGTTAATGTGACAGGCTTTATCATAGATTGCCTCTCCCTGTGGCTAAGTGTAGCTTGTGTAAAATGAAGTCTTTTTTTTCTCTCTCACAAGAGCCTTTCATGCTTAATTTTCATTCAATCCTCCTCATTCATTCATTCACAAATGGCACTGGACTTAATGAGGCTGTTGTTCTGTCAGTTATCATTTGAGTTTAACTGCAATTTAGAACCAGTTCAGTTAAATTGGTGCTATAACAGCTATTTGCAGATAAAATACAGCTACGCTGGAAGGTAGCTCCAAACAGGAACACCAAATGCCTTATAATTATTACTTGAGCTATATCGTCATTTGTCCCAGCAAATTGTAAAATCCGAAAATGCAATATTACAATTACCTGAGCAGTAGACACTTTATCTCAAACATGGGTTTATATTCTGTGCCCTTAAACCACACTTAAACAATGTGTGCATCAGGTTTAACTTAGACATCAGAGACTGTAACATCTAATGGCAGTTAAGTGTTTTCTAGATTTAAACAAGACTGGTGAAGACTAGCAAAAGTAGAAGCAGCGTAACATTGTTTTACCTCTATGAAAAACGTTTACGCAGGAGGTCAGACTGAATGGTTAGGTGTATAAATCCTGTGGCTTTGACACTGAACACCGTGACTTCAAAGCCTTCCAAAGCCTCTAAAAAATGACTCCTATGAGTGCCCCAAAAACTACTCATGAGAGTGATTTCTGATTTGTCACCTCTATGGTTTCTGTTTGGTTACATTTGATCAGCTAAAATTACTTGGTTAAGTTTAGAGAGATGTCACTTTCATAGTTAAAAGAAACCAACATTGACTGTTGATAAGAGACAGGATATAACCTTTTGTTGTTTAGGTATGATGACTGGTTGTTTTAAACAGCTCCAGTGGAAAAACACATATTTATACAACAACACATGAATAAACACAGACACACATACAAACTGAGATTAGGTAGTCCTATTAGTAGTGATGCACCAATCCAATAAACAGATTGGGTATTGGCCAAATGTGATCAATCCACATGATTCACCTTACATATTGTTTCTTAGTCATGGCCATTTTATAATTTTAACAATTTTACAAACCTTCTAGAACAATATTTAATGAAGCACAAGCCTAAAAGGTGTATCAATATTGCTACTTCAAGACCCTCAAGTGACCTTACTCATTCAGCCCTGATCAGTTCCACACTGTCAGCTGTACAAACTTTAAATAGAAAAAGAAAAAAGAGCACTGGTATTAGATCGGTACTTGGTATCAGCCAAAACCTGGAGTTTAGGTTTAGAAATTTGTTTTGGGAGAGAAAAAGTGGGAACTGTGTATAGGCATGTGGTGGTCAAAAATGAAACAGAGTGTTTATGCTATTGATATTTAACATAACATGAGGCATAATTCTCAGACATACAGTGAGTCAGAACTTCTAAGCAGGACCCCTGATAACTCAAATCTTCAGAGAGAAAATGGGAGCAAACACACACACACACACACACACACACACACACAAATGAATTATTCAAAAGGGAAACTGCTTTTTCATGCAGAAACAGATACATTTCAATCATTTAATCAGCCCAAATCACATTTACAGTGCACACAATGTTGGCTGGTGCCCTTGTGGAAGTGAAGGCTGGGAGCACCCACTGTTCTTCTGCTGTTCCCATTCAGTCAGTGTGGTGCAGAATAAAGGGAGACACTGTTAAATGCTGTCTGCCACTTGTACCTGACATGACAGATGATCTGCTTGCATGCTATGCCATCACTATCCCAGCATGGTAGCCAACAGATAGACACCTCTACAAGGGGAATGAAAACAAGTGCATACACGCATGCCTGCACAAATACAAACATGTACTCCCTATATATGCAGGACTATATATACACCCCATTCTTGTATCCCCTGTGCCTCCTCAATTTAAACGTAGGCTACTCTGAAAGGTAAGTGTGTGTCTATCTCGGGCTGTTTGTGGTGGCTCTCGCAATCCCTTTCAGGTAGCCGGGCTGGCAGGGTGAGGAGAATGAGAGAGGCTTATCGTGTAGTCAGATGCACTCTGAGGGTGACAACATGTTCCTGCTGTCCCTGGTCACCCCACCGGAGAGCAGAGTGGGCTGTGGCTCTGTCCCTACAGACAGCAAAATGTCAGGGCTCCCTTCATCAGTACATTGAACTCTCAGCACCATAACAAGTTAGGTGTGAGCCATTCTGCTGCTACTTTTTCTCAATGTTTCCAATGTTTCTCCACTTTGCTGGGCCTCATTTTTAAAAGTTAGTTCCACACACATCATGGAAACCTATCGCCGTGTCAGCCTTTACTTTCTCTTCAGCTCAGTTCAACTTTTTTTGGTCTACTTTTCTGCGGTCTGCCATTTACGTCATGCAGACAGCTCTGATGTTCCCCAGTGATCACATAATTATAGAAACACACACACCAGCTCTGGCCAGGTTTCCCAGAGTTTGTGATTATATCTTCTTATTATAACGCTTTTTATTGGATGTATTTTGTTTCCTGCAAAGCACTTTGTCACGTGTCTGAAGTATTTAATGGCTGTTATAGCTTTAACTAACATAAACTGGACTTTTCACTATACATTTACATGGAGTTTAACATATTGACAGCATTTTTTGTGTAGTGGAGTTGTGACCAGAATAGCCAAGACATCACTAGGAATGCTTATAACGTTTTGTTTCAAATGAGATGTTTCTCTCTCCTCCAACACATGGGAATATCACCTTCATATTATTACTGCTAGGTCGCTGCATTTTGCTTTCATTTTATTTCAATACAGGTGGTATACCACCACACAGTGTGAATCTGTGATCTGGGAGGCACACAGAGATATGGGATTGTTTAATGCCTTTGAAATGTCCGCCTAACATCCCGCACTCGGCCAACTGTATTTATAGAACATTGTTCTTCTATGTCAGGGTCCCAGTGCATAATAAAACACAGTAAATGGATCCCTGCTATGTTTAGGATGCCTGACCTCTATTAGGAGGCAACCGCAAGAGTGAAAAGGAGATATCGTGAGCATTTACTCTACACATGCATGCAAGCATGCACACACAGTCTACACAAACACATAGAAACACACAATGCACAGCTTTTTAAAATTCTGCATACTGAGCTATTTTCTTATCCCAGAATATTGTAGTGGCCTTGGGTCAATCACAATAATATTTGTTTTAGGGGTGTCTTGAATATCTGACTAATGGTCATAGGATGTCTTCCACTAGTAGATTTATTTGAAAAAATAAAATAAAATACAATAGTACCATGATCTGATTAGTTTTTTCTCTTTATGTTGGAACATGTGTTGCATTTCCCTTTGTATTTGGAAAGATGCATTTTCACAATGAGCGTACAGCAGCTGCTGTTAATCATCATACCAATCCCCACACTCCTATAACAAGTGAGGCTTACTCAAACAGGTGGCAGCAGTAGCTGTGTTCTGCCAGAGTGGCGTCCAGAGGTCTTAAACAGCATTCTGTCTTGATATTCTTTCTACAAAGATGTTGAGGAGCTCTCCTGTGGCACTACTTTTATATTTCTTTCACTCTCACTCTGTCATTCATACAGCATCATCTAACTGCTGGCTGAGATTTTTCTGTAAGGTTTGATTTTCTTTTACAAGCCAGACATCTTTGTCAGGCCCCCACCTCTATGGCTTGTGAGATACCCATTCATTGAACTCAGAGTGTGTTTATTTTTATTAGCCAGGCTAGCGGCGTGGCTAATGTTTGCAATGTTGGTTTGTCTGCATCATCAGGTCAAAGTCAATTTGTCCAGTACTTTGTTTTATGACCAAATACCTGCAAAATGAATGACATTCCCATCAACCTCAGCTGTAGGCTACTTTGTGTTTAGTGCTAATTAGCAAATGTTACCATGCTAACATGCTAAACTAAGACGGTGAACATGGTAAACATACCTGCTTAACACAAGCATGTTAGCATTGTTATTTTAGGCATGGTAAGCATGCTGACATTAGCATTTAGCTCAAAGCACTGCTAGCAGCCTTACAGAGCTGTTGGCGTCTGTGGACTCTTAGTCTTATTGTTATGTTATTGTAACATGTTTGTACATCAGTACATGTGCCATGGAATATCACTCTCTGTTTTTTAATAGTATCTTAAAGGTCTAAATCTGTGGGGGTTTTTTTATAATTTAATATAGCCATTCATATATTTTACTTTACAGTTAAAAGGTAGGTTTAAAGGTATTCCACATAAGCATCATATAGGCCTTACTTTGTCAAAGTTACATTGGTTTTGTGTGGTAATGGAGTGTTAACTTACAACTGAATTGCCACACTAATGTGACCTTAACACATGGATTATCTAACTAAAGGAAGTTTCAAGTCTTGTTAAACTGATTTTTACTATAGTGAACGAAAAAACACACTTGACTATGTTAAATGCTATGGCATGCTTTTGGGAAATGGTTGCTATTTGTGATAACATTTTGTCATTTGTAGTAAAGAAGCTGAAGAAAGCTGAAGACACTGACATTGTCCTTTAAATGGGAAAAGAAGTATTATGTGTGGTTGAGTCATCACAGTCGATACAAATAGCAAAACAATGGGATTTGCAGTTACAGATACTGAAAGAAACACAACCCTGTCTGTCAAGTGCTGGGGGCACACTTACATCCTATTAGTAAGCTGTGTAGCTTATACAAATGCACAGGCTATCTAGCATTTGTAATATTAGGGAACATGGCAATATGAAGAACAAATGTCATTACCTATGTTTGCATTTCTTCCTTTGAAGTTTTTCTTGTCCTCTTGGGCTTTCAGTCTTAACATTTGCAAACACAGTGGTGGCAAGGTCTGTCTAAATATAACTCCACTTGACAACAAGCTGGAACAGTATAACCCTTTTACTTTGAAGAATTCCAATTACTGTCACTGTTTCCTCAGTGTGTGTGCATATATGTGTCCGTGTGTGCAATAGACATGAAACTGAGATGTGTGTCTGTGTATACTATGTATTTATGTATGCATGCGTAAGTGTGAGATGCTCTTGTAAACTGTAATCTGAGTACATTACAACTCAAGTGTTTGCTACACAGCAGCCTGTGTAGTTTTGCAGTATTTTACAGTAATTATTTATTCCAAGAGTGAAGTCTGTACATAGATTTATGTGTTAGAGGCAACGAGACCTCTTGTCCCCAATAGTAACCGTGACAAACAGTAACATGGGGAGGACAGGTGCTGCTGGCCATCACTGATGTCCCTTGTTTTCCCTCCATAATGCATCAGTAATTGAGTTTAGTCATGCTCACAGAAAGAAAAAGAAAATAGAACATTCCTAGCAAAAAAAAAAAAAAACCTTCAAATTATTAACTGTGACAAAGTCTGCACCATTTAAATGATAAAGTTTCTTTTATAGCAACGTGGAACATCTGTGATTGTAGTCGCATCAATGGGGATATCAAGGTACAAGGTTAAATCTTTAAGTGCAAGCTTTTGTAGCGCTTCATCACAAGCATGTCTCAAAGGACTTTAAAGAGAAAAGGCCATTTTAGATCCAACTCATCATCAGTGAAATGATAAACTGTACATCATCCAACAAAGCAAACACAGGGAAGCAAAGAATAAACACAAGGCTCCCAAGAACATCTCACAATGAAAGAAATGGAAGAGACCTGGTATGTGCCAGGTTATTTATGTTTTTGCTCTGTAAGGCCGACAGTATGTACCAAACTGTTTATAAAAAAATGATAACTGAATTTTTACTCAACTTGACTTGGACCAGAGGTCTTCTTGGATCAGGTTGTGTGATCCTGTAGAGCAGGAGTTCATTGAAAACAAATGAGTTATTTACTTCAACACACTGTGAATCAACCATGAAATCAATAGACATCAGCTGCAACAAGGAAATGAAATATCAGTAATTACTTGCTGTAGTCTAGCTAGCTTGCAGTAAAAATGCATCTCCTACCCTGGTTATATATGTGGCATCCTTTCTTACTTATTTCTTATGGCCCTGCTCTGGAAATTGGTTTTGCACAGAGACAGATCTTTGTGGCCCAGCTCAAGTTGGGTGGGTAAATCATCCGAGCTCACTGGGCCAGTACAGAACAGTACAGAGGGCACAATACAGAACCCCCTCATGGTGCAATGTATGGGGTATCCAGGATATATCACCCTTAACACAAGGGCCAATCTGGATTCAATTACCAAGCCAGCAGAGAGTGCAATTTATGTCCAAACTCTCAGGCTTGGAAGATGGACGAGGTCACAATACAGTTTGTAATTATCAGTTAACCCTCATTGACCTTTGAGTTGTGATTTACAGTCCAAACACAAATAGCTGCCTTCTGGCATGGTGGGGATGTTACATATGTATAGGTCGCTATCATCACTCCCTGTGTATGAGCTCGCTTCCACCATGCATGTACAACACTCAAAGGTACCTAAGGTTAAAATAGGCATGTGATGAGACAGTGAGGCCCCCAGTCTTTGTCTCATCACATACCTATTTTAATATTTTGTGGTTAGGCCATTTTCAAAAAAGTCGCACTCAAAAGATGAAATAGGATTAATATGTATTGATCCTCATCATGGAAATAACAGTAAAGCAGTTCAATTAATGTGCTTGTGCTCTTTTACAATATGTGTACACATGATAATAACTAGCGGACAAAAATAGATAATTAAACATGTATATTATATTAGTATACCACATATAAAATATATGGCATACTGATATAAAACATATGAAAAGTAAGTTAATGATTTTACAACAATCACAGAAAAGCATCACAAGTGAACATATAATCAGCTTTATAATATCTTATAGGCCTTTTTCAGAGCAGACATTTTGACTTGTCAAAGTAGGAAAAGCAAAGGTGTTACTAATAACATTATCGATAGCTCTGTTTTATTCAAGTGTCTCAGTAAGCCATGACAGTGTGACAGTGAGCCAGCATGCACAATACCAGGACCCCGATGCTGAAGAAGCTAAATGGAATTCAGCCATCATTCATTTTATTATTTACACTTTTCCTACTGTGACATGTCAGTGTCTTCTGTAAAAAGGGCAGTACAATAGATGTTACACATGAATGTCACAATAAGACATTGCTCTTTTAATATTTACAAATGAATTCCATGTATTTTTTGACTCTCTTCTGTATGGTGAGTATAAAAGTGTGAGTTATGGATATGGGTATGCTTTAGACAAAGTGCCTTGTATAGTTTCTGGCACATCTTATTTTTAAAGCCTTCAAAAAATGTAAACTCTCTTTGTCTCTTTGGAATGTGTTTTTCTATACAGTATACACAGTATGTTGCAAAGGGATGTACAGTATGTCCGTATGGAATTAGTTTTTAAAGTGCATAGAAGAATAATGTTACCCTCTAACTGGGAAGGATGTTGCCAATAGTTAGCTAGACATATTCTAACTTTAGCGTTCTCTCTTTCACCATCCCATCTCTGCCTTTCTCCATTTCTCTCACCAACAAGGTTTTACTGGGACTTGACCATGCTGCTGCTGATGGTGGGCAACCTCATCATCATCCCCGTGGGCATCACCTTCTTCAAGGACGAGCACACGCCCCCCTGGATCGTGTTCAACGTGGTCTCCGACACCTTCTTCCTCATGGACCTGGTCCTCAACTTCAGGACGGGTATCGTCAAGGAGGACAACACGGAGATCATCCTGGATCCGCAACAGATCAAGATCAAGTACTTGCGGAGTTGGTTTGTGGTGGACTTCATCTCCTCCATCCCTGTGGACTACATCTTCCTCATTGTGGAGACGCGCATTGACTCAGATTTCTACAAGACGGCGCGCGCCCTGCGGATTGTCCGCTTCACAAAGATCCTCAGTTTGCTGCGACTCCTGCGCCTCTCAAGACTCATTCGCTACATTCACCAATGGGAAGAGGTAGGAAAGTGCACCTCAGTGTGTTTACTGTATGTGTATAGTTATGCTGAATGTTGCCCACTTTCCTGTATGATGTGTATGATGCATGCTATTTTGAGTTGTCCATGGCAAACTGGATTCCCTGGATGTCGACAAGTGGATTCACACAAAGACAAAAGGAGATGCAGAGAAAATACCAAGAAAATCACAATGATTGATACTCATACAAGCATACTATTTGATGAAGCTAGTCAAACACATAGGGCTTCACTTTCTAAATCCAATTATAATCCAAATGGTATTCCCATGCTGTGGAGCTACTGCAAGTATGTTTGCAGAGCTCTGTACCGTCCCCTTTCCCCTGGGAAGGAAATATGGATAGATGCTGCTTCTGATCACATCCACCCTTGAAAGGAGTGAAGAGGCTCTTTTGGTGTACCCCAGTCACCAATGAGTTGATGAAGCCGGGATGTTGATTAGCATTTTCTCTCTGTGTGCCCATCCATCTAGCAGTGGGACCACAGAGCCCAGAGAGGCATTGCTGCAATACAAGCATGATTATAATTGCGGCAATAATTAGAAAAGTTTCCATTGCTCTCACTGGATGGATCTTGTTGTTTAGTCTCAGAGGTAAAAGGTGCAAAGTGAAGCATCAGAGTCTCAGCGTGGAGTCAACAAGAAGACACTCCACTAGAAGACAATATGGAACAGTCAGGGCTGCTATGTTGGTGAGCCACAAAATAAGAGAAAGCACTGGATAATTTAATAAATGCAACACACGAGTAGGACTACTTCTTGGAGGCTCTGTGATTCATAATAAACTGCTGTTTGTCATTCCATATACCCTCCCTAAAAATAACCAAAGCCCCCTACAAGCTTGTATTTCTTTGAGGCGATGGCAGTGCACAGTGGGGGCTTTAGTTCAGGGTTTAGTGTCTCGATGAAGAGTGCTTTGACACATTCAGTGTGCATGGTCATAATACAGATGTTATATTGCATTGTTGCACTTCACGCTGTTGATGTTGATGTCAGGTAACGAAGCAACATTTTCAGTGACTAATCAGTTTGTGTACCTCCAGGCCCAGAAGCTATTTAACCAAGGGCGTAACCATGGTATAGACATTGGGGGGGTCCAAATTTTTTTAAATTGCATTTCCCACAATTCTATGATATTTATATACGAAAATTTGCACATTTAGAACATAGTTTTGAGGACTACATTGATCATTTGAATTCACATGTAAAGGAATAGTCTGATTTCTCTGAGATAGTGGCTGCCCCTCCACTTCATTTTGTTTTGGTCAGCGGCTTACTGTTTACTGTTTTACAGGCTAAATTAAGCAACTTCTTCCAAACTTCTCCACCTGTGTCTTAATCTAATTAAGATTGGGAGTATTGCTCTCCATGTAACCACAATCATTCACACACAAGATGCATTTACCTGTAGTGCCTTACTAAGCTGCCTATTTAGCTGGATTCTTACACTTACTGTCTATGTGCTCTACTGAATTGCATTATAGTTCACATTCCACTTTCTCACCTGGTCACCTGTATCTCCAGAGCATGTCTCTGTCTGGCCACTGCTTCCAGCATGTCTCTCCCTCCCTGTCTGTCTGTGCTGCCTGCAGTGTGACCACATATCATTATTTTACCTAAAGAACAATGGCTGATGGCCTTGATGATCATTTTAATTTGATACACTGAATATTCTGCTTGTATTACTAGTTTTATTTGCTTTAATGTAATCCTGCTGTTTAGCTAGCTATATAGTAAGTGTATAAAGAACAGTGTACAATGTACAGTAGTAACAGTTACCGGAAACATTAGCTATTTCCTTATCTACTAACCTAATGTTACCTATTTTGGTAGCTCATAACTTACAGCCTGAAAAAAAAACTTGTATGTCTGGCTGCCGGTCCTGCTTTCTAAGCTTTTTAGGTAACGTTACTTCCTCCATTTGCTATCCGTCAGATTACCATCACAGCACAGAAAGATTTTAGGAGATCTGATTCTGAGCTTCATTAGCGAACATTGATAGCAACAACAACATGCTAACAGTGTCAATCAAACAACCGCGAGTTGTGTGCGCTAGCATGGGAGCAAGTGTACAATTGGGAGGGGGGGTCAAACACTTATGTTTTCCTTAACAAACAAAAATGAATTGAAAATAAATAGGAAATACCAAGAAACAGATCTGTTGACAGGGTTCACAAAAGGACATATTTACTGTATATTCGGGGGGACAGATTGGTAGTTTCTCAGTATTGGGGGGGACACGACCCCCCCCCCCAAAGAATGCGTGGTTACGCCCTAGCATTTAACAGATGGGTCTTGCACTAAATGTAAGCAGTCTATACATCTCCTTGACACACTAAAATGTAACTGGTCCCCACAGTATTGAATTTTGTGTCCACATACATTTCACCCAATCACAAAATTACTTTTTTATTTTACATTAAGGGAAGAAATTTGGTGCTGTTGCATAATTCTTGCCATTACAGACATTATAGACATAATCTGGTGTTTCATCATCTACACAGTCACTCATTTAAACCAAAAATCTTTTAACATTTGGAATTAAATGATCCCGTCGTCATATTTGTTTGTTGTTCTCTACTGGCATTTATAGTAACAATTTAGTCACAATTTAGTTAGTATATGAAGATAAAGGCTTCATGAGTCTGGACATTTTTGGTTTAGGTACCTTGAAAGTGCTTGAATTTTACTCTTTAAAAGCTCTACGAACCCTGTATAGATTTTGAATTTATGTTTGTGAGTTTTGTAAGTAAAACTTATTCATTTCAGTTGACTTATATTTTCCAATTCAAACTCACTTTTGATAGTTAAAGTATTTAATGGGAACATACACATTATTACTATGAATAGGAAAATATATTTGCTGCAGCTTCATCCCAAAGAGCTTCATTTGGCTTCAGTATTACAGGCAGAAAGTGCTGTTTGACTTCATCAAAACAATAATTTCAATTTGAATCTCTTGTTATGTGTCTCTCTTTGTGGCACCACTGATTCGAGTCCTTTAATTTTATTTATGAAAGGCACACAAGTACACATAATTTTGGTTCTTACGGACAAATACAAGCAAACTTTAAGATGATTATGGAACAATGAATTTAATCAAGAACATTTTCAGAAATGAGATCCTTGGCTCAGCTGTGTTGTGCTTTAAATTAGACTATTGTAGAATAGGATTGCTCAAGGTCACATGAACAGTACATGGTCATTTTCTTTTAGTGTGGACTTTTGCCCTAATTTCACATTCACATACTAACAACACTGTATTGATATCTATTAATTAGCCTGTTTGCACACTGTTGTCACAATGCAGCGCCACTCATTTAGTTAGTGGGTGTATTCACCTGAGTGTGTGACATTACATGGACAATTGGAAAGGTTGAATAGCAAGCTGATTGCCAATCAAACCACAATATCCCCAGACCTGCCCACGGGCATTCTGAAAAGTTCCTGGTTTTCAAATATTCAGCTGGCACTCTGGGTAGAACAGTGTATGTAAGTGTGGTGACATTAATCATGCAGGGACCCTGTGATGCCTTTTCAAAGAGAGGAAAAGTTCAAATGAATCACTGGGGGAGACTCCCTTGGCTACCCTGTGCCTCCATGCATGCCTGCTGCTGTACTTCTGGGTCCAAAATGAAGGCAGGGATACATGCAGTTGAGGCCAGCCTTCATTTGAATAGAGTGGACACACTGACACTGTGCTGTCACATGTGCAGCCTGTGCAATGAGGCAACAAAGGAAGGAGAGGAGAGAGGAGGAAATGATAGAAGGAATGAAAAGGAAGGAAGAAAGAAAGAAAGAAAAGTCGTATCGCTTGCTGAACTAGCTTATAGACATGAGCTATTGGATGTAATCGACCACCACCCCAGACTAGTCCTCTGTTTAAGAAGGAAAGGCAGTAAAATGAGAAGAAAACAAAGAGCAATAATTCATATGCATGTCATTAAAAAAATTTGAAGGACTTTGCGGGACAGTGCTGACTGCAGCGTCTAAATACCACTGAAATAATACAGCAAAGAGAGGGGACATTACACTCGCGAAGCCAGCTGCCATTTACATGTTTTATGCTTGTGTGTGTGTGTGTGTGTGGGTGTGTGTTTGTGAGACTGTGTGTGTGTAAGGTTTGCTGATGTATGCTTGCTAGGCAGACAGAGTGAAAGGCCAGCTTTGCCTCAGCGCCAGAGTACTCCAGATGCAACCTCACAGAAATGTCATCTGTCACTGCAGAATAACTTGTCGCCGAGATCTCACCACCTGACTGACTTTTTGACTTTTCCTATTGACAGCTACACTTCAGACAACGTGTATGTATCTCATCGCCATTTGAATATTTTGGTAACACTTCACACTGACCTTACTTTGGTCTATTCACCGGCATACAGTATTGAGCTTGGGAGAGAAAATGGAACTGCGCTGTAATTCTGTGGTTGCACTTTTGTACTTTTATACTATACTGTTCTACAAATGTGTGTGTTTTTACTTTTCCATAGTTACACACACAGTAATACACTGAAAAATAAAACAGCTTTAAAAAGTTATATTCCCTGTTTTTTACAGAATTGAGGCAGGATCCTTGTGATCCATGACACTGTGCAATTTTTAGCCCCTGTAACATCACTGAATGCCATTCAGCGTTGCTTGCCACTCTAAATATGGCGCCACACGAGGTGCACTTCTCTGACACGGCAGAAGCTGGCGACCTGTGATGTCCCGATGTCCTCCAAAAGGCAAAGCTGATTTATTTTACTCATATTTCACAAGTATCTGCAAGATATAAATAGTCCTGCACGAATTCATTTGGTTTGTTATTGTTTGAGTTTCATTTCCTCCTCAGTAAGAAGTCACACAGAGGACACTTCTTCCGGGAAGTGTTGAATACAGCTCAGTGAACTGCACTGCATGGTTTAATGCCTCGTAGAGTGATACTGTTGGGAACAAATTTTATAATTAGAATCTTTTCACATATTCTCGCTGCAGTGAATAAAGCTTTTTAGGAATTCAGGACAAGACAAAGGAATATAGCATGTGTACTGAAGAGATGGAGAAGCAATTCTTACCAAAAGCAGGGACAGAACAGAGCTCAGATGTATTACAGGTGAAGTGCCTGAGGGAGGTCGTCAAAGATTTCAGGGATGGACAAAAGACAGCGTCCGTTTTGAAGTTGTCAAAAATAGATTCATAAAATCATAGTAGCATGCTTACCATAGAGAACATATAGAAACCTTTGTCTGAAGGTGACTAAGCTAATCATTTGCTGCCTCACATCCTCGCTCAAAAAATTGCACCCGTGTGACCTGCACTTTCACAGCAATAGGCCGGTCAAACACGTCATAAATCTGTTTCATAATCCTTTGGGGACAGTTAGCTAACTCCCACACGTAGTATCGTCCTCGGTCAGAGCGTCAGTATTTTATAAGTGAAATAATAATAATGTCTGAGAGACATAAAGGTGCTGAATATACAGATGCCTCCTCAGAGCCAAAAAAGAACACTGTCTTTAGAGTCCCCTTAGCTTTGGTTTTATGAAACTGCTTGACTGGTCAAGGAGGTAGATCATAATCTGACATGCACACATATGCATTGGCAGTTAATCGTCGAGTGCACTGCAATCAATATACATGTCCATTGTATGTATGTATGTCAGTTGCGTTTTCTTGCGTGTGAGTGTATGCATGCTTTCCTGGCTTTGTTGACATGGACTATAATTGCGTGTCCTCAGGAGCGCATACTGTGCTAGTAGCGCAAAGCTCAGACATGTTGGCACATAACCACAAACTGTTGAAGTGTCCTTGAGCGCAATGCTTGACCCCCAAACTGCTCCAGCGGGCCTTCCCAGAAGACAACAGAGGGGATTGTGGGTCAAAGCAGAGCTACATTCTTTTATGAACTGTAGTAAAGTATGAGTATAGCTACAGTAGTAATAAATAACTTAAACTATTAAATTATTAAAGTACTTTTTCCTCCGCTACATTTATTTTAAAGATTCAGATAATTAATACAAAATCTAATCAACAAATAAGTGATGATGTATTATTATACATTAAACTACCCAGCAGTGTATAAAGTAATTAAAATGAGCTCCGCCTTTACCAGCTGCAACATTACATTGATATGTAATGCATGAATATTTATAATCCAATAATATATTATTCTGAAATGAGCCATTCTGCTTAATGAGTACTTTTACTTTTGGTACTTAAAGTATATTTTGATGCTAATACTTTTGTAGTTTTACGCTAGTAAAATTTTGAATGCAGGACTTTTACTAATAACAGAGCATTTCTACACTGTGATATTGATACTTTTACTTAAGTAAAAGATCTGAGTACTTCTCCCACCATTGGATTGAAGTATATTGGTGCTGTATAAAATACATATTATACATGGTGGCTATCTCGGGCATTATAATGTATACTCCCTTTGTATAGTAATACATTGATGATAAGCTAGGGGTGGAATTCTTGTATACTGTTTAAATACAAAGCACAAAATGCTCCTAGGACATTTCAGCAAATAAAGTGACGTCTGAAGATGCAATCATATCATCTGCACCTCCTCAAAGACTCTAATCTGAACACCGCTAACACCATCAGTATCCTTTTGCATAACTAAAGCAATGCCCCGATCCCCCACCAGCTCCTTCTTCTATGTCCTTTTTATCACAGCTGTCATAAATTAGCTCTGATTGCTTCCATTTCCTCTCCAAACTCTCCACATTTAAGGGTGTTTTTACAACCGCCATGTTGACAGAATGTTGTTTACAAACAAGGGGGTTTTGGTGGCGGTGGCTATATGCCAGTGATAACACTGTCATGCATAATGACGTTCAACATGGCGTGCAGATATCCATCACACACAGAGAGAGAGAGAGAGAGAGCAGGCTGCCGTTATGGCGTCTCCCCTGTCTCCCTCTTGTCAGCTTCCTCTTGTCACTTTTCATCAGGATAAAAATAAGACTGTGACCGGATATTCTCCTCATTGGAGTTGTCTCCTGTTGACGAACCAGTGACTTGGATGAGATTAGTCATCCTGTTAAATCAGATTCAAGGCAGTGCACTAATGACTAAGCTCTGAGGGCTTCCTCTCATCGTGCCTGATGCCTACAACATGACCGTCTCGACTGGCCAACCCAGTAAACGTTGCTTTTAGCGTGGATGGAGATTAATTTATGAAAGCAGAGCTGAGGCCTTTACTGAAGGGGGCAGGGAGTTTAAAAGACAATGAAGAGGATATTTTAGGGTAAGGGGTGTAGTCAAATGACTTAAGGTGTAAGAAGCTACTCCACACCACCTGTGTTTATTTATTACAAGGTGACAGAACGTCTATCTCCATTAGTATTGGCATCTTGGATTGTGAAGATTTATGGCTCTGCCCACCCAAATGGCTGTGTGCTGCAGTTAGGGAGAAACAAAACGATCCGTCACTAAAATGCTCAGGTGCTGTGATAGAAGTTAGCCATGTGGCTGCCCCGTGGGTCCAGAGAAGGAGTGAGGCGCCTTTCATTTCCACCCAGTAAATCTATACAAAAATATTTAAATAAGGTAAATCAGCTAATCAGCCCCCCACTCACTGACCCATTATCTTGGCCAAGGACTGGTCTTTCAGAGATAAGAAAAGCAGGAAGAATAGATTTAATGGGCTATTATTGAGTGCACAATGAGGCTTGCCAGCAACAGTGACAGGTCCTCAACACTCTGAATGAGCCTTGTGTGATATCAATACCCACAGCGGATTTGCTTAAAAAACTATTACACAGAAACGTGTAATCCTGCACAAACCCAATTGCGCATCTTGGTAGGGAGCAGAGTGAGAGTGGGTTTTGTGATCTGAGCCCTCCAGGCCTGTTTAGACAGATGATGGAAGGGTGTTCCCAGTGGTCCACTCCCAGGCCTACTTCTCATTCTCCATGTGTGCTTCGTCCACCATGACAGCGTGCATGAGCATGACATTTTGGTCGAGGCATTTATAGTGAGAAATCTAACCCCTGCCCACAGCCTGCTCCCAGATTCTGCCATCATGCTGGATGATTAAAAATAGCACTGTGACATGCGTGGGTTGATTTAGTTGTTAAACTTCATTACTCATCACAGGGCAATCATGTCTCGCTCAAACACAGGAAGATGCAGCGTTTGGCAATTAACACACTAAATCTAGTAAACATACAGTACAGTACTTCTACAAAATGATCACTGTTTCTAGGGAAAAGATGGTAAAATAACCAGTATATCCATCAAAAATCTTTTATTTGTCTATTTATAAAATTACATGTCAAGATGTACATTTTCAAGTATGAAGCTGAAACTGCAACAGTTAAAATCAAATCTTTTTATGTTGCATATGTGTTTTAAACTAAAATAGCTAATGCACTAATTCACTAAAATGATTATTACCAGATGACTAAATGATTTATTAGTGCATTAAACACAATAATAAATTATTTAATTGGAGAGCTGTCCTGTTGATGATTTTTGGATTGCACTACAACCAAAACTGTGTGATAAAATGAAATGTCCACTGTAGTGCCAGTTATTAAATAACTGCTGCTGAAATGTAGCTTGTACAATTAAACTTAAACATAACATGGATTACACAAAACCAATTAAAGTAAATCAAACAACTTCCTTTAATAAAGCATAGCACTAGCAGTGAAACTCAAAACCAAAAGGGGGGTTGGGGCGGAGATTTGAGTTAGACAGGAACATGTGTTGAGGTTAGGTCAGCAAAATGGCTTCAGAAAAACAGTATGAGTGAAGATTTTTTGTTTTCTCTTATGTGTCGAGACGCCGTCATGCCACACATTCATCATCATTAGCAGGGCGAGCAGCAAACACCAGATGCCTCGCTATAGTGCTACATCGGCTGTGTCTGGGCAGCTACCGTCACCACCATGGGACATATGCATCTATTCCCTCACCTGGATCACGCTCTTCTCACTCCATCTGTTTGAGATGACTCGGCAGCTGCCTTCATCCACTCTGTGCCTGTCTGGGCCTGATCGCTGGCTCAACAGGGATACAGATTAGTTTATGAAGCACATAACCCTGTTTTTGACCCCTGTCATGTTTATTGGTCTTTATTTACTAGGTTTATTTGTCAGTGAAACGCTGTCAATATCTTTGGTCTGTCTCTTCCATTAATAGTAGTAGAAAAGTCAATTTGTGTTCAAATTGTCTTAGTTGCATTTATATGTAAAACTGTATGCTTTGCAATATGTTAGGATGCTAGTATTTATAGAAGCAGCAGTAGAAGTACTGGTAATAGTAGTACTATAGTTTTAGTTGACAAGAGATTGTAGTAATCATAGTATTTCTAGTAGCAATTTAGTAATAGTACTAGTTTTATTATCAGTGTTCCTTTTTTATTTTTTGCCTTGTAACATTGACTGTGGTTCAAGTGGCTTTTCCCACATGAATACTGTTAATAAAATACAGCCTCCATCTCAAAGTGCTTACAACCATATCATTGCCGTTTCACTAGTTGCATTTATGAAACCATTACACTGCCATTGACTTACTTTAGGCTATGTGTTCTGACCCATGTTTTTGATTAAAAAAGGCAAGCAGATATCAGCATGGCCTCTCATATGGAAAGGCCTAATGAGGGTAGTGAGAGTAACTACAAGCCCCCCTAAGAAACTCTTGTGTTGCGTCTCCATGCCCTCATCAATCAAAGCTTTCTTCTTTATGCTGATGCTGATACTGCCAGGCTCACTCTGTGTCCCTATCAATTAAAAGAAAGTGGTCAGCAATCCATCATCCTCCACGTAACATGCCATGTTGTGGACTGCTGTGCGTGCAAACAGTGCGTGCATTCACGTGTTTTTATTAAATACTGTACGTGTGCATTTTTACAGTACAGTACATGTTTCTTTGTTAAATTAGACAGACACAGACATCCTGCTGCATGTGGCTGTTTTCTAATTTACAAGAGGCGACACAAATCAAAGGAGAGGAAGAAGAGATACAGAGACCTCATCCCTTTGCCTCAGAAAAATGATCCCTTAATAATGATCCAACCTTCTAACAGAACCAATCTTGGGAACAATTTTTCGTAACTGGAAAGTCTGTTCCTGCTTGGCATGGGTGAAGTTGAATTGATTACAGCTGTGAAGAGAGATAGGAGAATCACCTACCTCCAGTGACAGTGCAGTTTGGGTTACAAACTGACGATTTGCATGGCATTACCTGTGACAGTTAGGCTTTATTCTCCACACAGTGGTTAAGTGCCAGAGGTCTTTTCAGGGCACATCTACAGTAGCAATGTAGCAGGAGTTATTGTTGAACATTAATGAGTCATCCAGGCTGTGCCACAAGATATTGAAAGGAATTTATCCTGCTTCAGAAATATACTGAGACTGTAGAGAGTTCGATAGTATTCAGCAAATTGACAGGCTCAAGTACAACCCACACAATGTGCATGACACACGTAAGAAAGTAGATCATTTCATGCTCCATAAGAAGAGATATGTCCCAGAGTGAGCCAGTGCTATGCACCATTTCGGATGATAGAGGTAACACCTGTTTAGCAAACTCAAAAGTAATAACAAAATAATAAAAACGTAGATGTAGTTGTTAAAAGGGTACTCCAGCAATTTAGTCCGTGAGTTTGGGGGGACTCAGAAAAGACATATTTTAAAAAGAATGGTCAAAATCGATGCCGCAGAGGCCGAGATGTCCTTGTTTTTACTTGCTCCAAAAATTCTGGATCCTACATTTCCCATAATGCAACTCAACAGAGTATTTCATTAGAACCTCTTTACATGGTAAACATCTACGTACATCTATCAAACTCCAAGCCCCCACTTTGTAAAACAGGCTTTCTGTTAGAAATGTCTCCAAGCAAAAGGTGAGATAACCCTGATGACATCACTATGACATCATCAGGGTTACTTTGTCAGACTTTAAAAAAGTTCCCCCAGAGCCACAGAAGAAATTGTACAACTGTTTTCACGTGTTACCAATGACGTAAGCTCATTTTGATGTGTGAAATCTGTGCAGTGCCCCTTTAATTTCAGTCCTTTATCAGTGCAATCTGAAAATAAAACAAATTTGGAAAAACAAATCTATTTAGACATTTGACATTTTACATCTAGTGTAGCCTTGAGCATAAAGAGGAAGCTACACAGCTTTATTATTCTCCTTTGAATAAATATGCAGCTTCCTCTTGCTGATAGCCCGAGGGTAAATGTAATATTGGAATGGTAATTATGCTAGAATCTCAAATAACTAATTTAAAAATAATAATTGAAAATGTAAACAATACACTGTGCATTTGTATGCTTTATATCTTTGTCAACCCTTAATGTCCCAGGAATTGCTGTATTTGAATTCTCATATTACTTAGCAAGTTTTTATACATTTAAAAGCGGCCTCTGTTTTATAAAGCTTCCCTTTCCTGTCGGGAAATACGATTTCACAAATGAAAAATATATCAGGCTTAATGTTGGAGATGGAAAGGGGTACCTCATGATTTATTCATTCGCCACAGAGTGAATTTAACACTTTAATGTTATGGAATGCCATTACGGCTCCAGCAGGAAATTTGACATCACACAACATTGCATATTAGATAACATAACTTATTTATCACTGTGTTTAAAGAAAAGACTGGCCCCTAAAAAAACAAACAATCTCTCACCTTTGACGTGCAGAAAAGTGTAGAAAATTAGGGGATTTGGTGGGTTGAGCGAGAAAAGGTGCAGCTGGGCGAATGATTCAGCTTAGGTGATGTAAAAGTGCCCAAGGCTTAATATTTTGAACAAGAGCCCAAAGAAAGACGGAAAGGGACAGAGAGAGACACGTTGAGTTTCAGTGTTTAATGTTTGTGTGGACACACAGAGAGTGCATGAGTGGGGGTGTCTCCATCCGCTCTGAGAGAGCCTGGCTCCGCTCCTCGACCGGGCACATTTTCCTGGGCTTACCTCTGGCTTCATACTAGCCTGTTGACGGAGCTAAATTGATGTGATTTGATGGTGCAGCAGCACCCACACTGTCCCGGACAAACACCACATTGGTCCTTGCCAGCCTCCTCCTTAACACGCACACAGAAAAAAATACACAGATACACACTCACATTTGTATGCATTCAGATAGAAACAGAAACAGTGCTTCAGGAACCAGGACTAAGATGAAACTTTGAGTGATGAATACTGTATGTTGATGTCTTCACTTTCCTCCGCATCATCATCTACTGCTGAACAATAAAGATGGAATATCCCCTCTCAAGTCACAAGCCCTAAAAGGCATTGAGTGGATTTTAATAAGGAGTGGAGTGGTTAGCATTGCACACCGTGGTCTTCAATGGGATTAAGAGGCTTTGAATGGTTGAGGCCATTAAAATCTACACCAGCCCAGAAGTCCTGGAGCGCTGTATGAGTATATTTATCATTAGGATTAACAAACCCAGCCTGTGAACGCTCTCACCCCAGGAGCGCAACCACCTCTACCCTTGTACCATTATTGTATTTGGCTGAGTGGCTGATGATAAGAGCGATTCAGCAGCAGGGGAGGTAAAGCTCTGGTCCCAGTGTGCTGACCATCCCCGGTGGACCGTTCTCAGAACAGCAACATCTGCATCCACCAGCTTATCTGTGTGCAATATAAAAAGCTATGGTTTCTACAAGCTAAGTACATTGTCGTCTAATTCCTAAACCACAAACCCTGTGCATGATGTGATCAAAGAATAGACCCAGAAGTCGTTGAACTTCTTGCGGAGGAGGAAAATCTCCCTTGAGGACGTGTGTGTGTGTATGTGTGATTTGCAATCTAGAGAGATTTCAGGGATTTGACCATCAGCGTGTTGAGTCAGCCTACCCTAACCCGTTTTCTGCTTCCTTCCTCTCCCACCCTTCAGATCTTCCACATGACCTATGACCTAGCCAGCGCCATGGTGAGGATAGTCAACCTGATCGGCATGATGCTGCTGCTGTGTCACTGGGACGGCTGCCTGCAGTTCCTGGTGCCCATGCTGCAGGACTTCCCCGCCGACTGCTGGGTGTCCAAAAATAAGATGGTGGTAAGTGCTTCCCCTGCACCGAGTCCTCCTGCTTGTTCGAATCAGATTATGCCCTGTCTTATCTCATCCATCAGCTTCAGTAATTGTGTGTACTAATGTACTAAAACCCTTTAGCATCCTGGGAAAGATTGCCTTGCATATCTGTCATTTTAAGCACTAAATCAAATATATCTATCGGCTACATTTACCCACATTTATTCAATTTGCTGATTATTTTTATTTATTTGGAGCTCTCGACATCTGTCCATATTGTGAAAGGAGAGAGACCCTGAGGCGATGCAGGGGACATTGATTTTCTGAGGAGGACAGAGGGCCCTTATTCAATATTGGTTGAATATTGACCAGTTTCCAGTAAGCACTCATGCTGTGCTTTAATTTTGCTGTATTGGTAAAACAGCTGCTCGAGTAGAGTCTCTGTTAAAGCCTGAGTCATAATAGAGTTCTCTTTTATTTGCTTATGGAAGCGGACTGTGTCACACCTGATGTGCAAGCTCTGAATCACCCGCAGCTGATGGCCTCATGTTAATTTAGCATGTTATAAAAGAGTGCGATTCCAAAGGAATCTGAGTTATTGTCAGGTTTTGTGGTGGGGCCCTCAATAGGGATTGATCTAACATCAGTGAATGCTTCTCTCTTCAGTATAACATACCAATAAATCAACATATATTTAACCCTTAAGGAATGCAGCTGAGGAGAGTGGTTCCCTAACTAATGGCTTATCAATAATGTCGATGTAAGTGTCAATAGGGTGATGTTTGGGTCTTTGTGTGGTTGGCAACTCATTTCAGGGATGTCCACATGTGGAATAAAAGCCTGGCTTTATTAGGTTTATTGCCGATGTTTCAACCAAGCAGGTTTTCCTTTGTCAATTTACTGCATTCAGCTGTGTAGTATCCATATAATGATCACAACCATTCTCTGTCACAATTCTCTAATTAATTCTCCTGCAAAATGCACATTTTTCTCCATTAGAATTTAATACTTTCAATTCATATTGTATATATTGCAAGTCATTTAATAATTCAAGTCACAGACAGAATACTACATTTATCAACAGAAAGATGACAGATTATAGCCCAGAATATATGTATTTTTAAACTGGGACAATAAAACAACACATTCAAGTTTTACATAAACCAGCTTCTAGTCAGCTGTATGTTCAGCTCTCCGTGCCAGAACAGAAGTCACGTGAGTAGTTACATCGCTCAAGGTATGATGTATTTGGTTCATCATGCCTCACTGCCTCCCTGACGTGCTCATTTGTTATATTTAATCATAAGAAACAACAGATGTTGCAAACCACTGTCCCTTGAGATGTTTCACACTTTAGCTAATTTTAGCTCGTTTTCCATACCTGTCTGTGCAGAGGTATACACACACTCAGGTGAGGTGCTCCTGCTTAGGGACAGTGTCAGTACTGGGGATCAAACCAGCAACTAGTAGACAGCCTCTTTGACCAACCTCCCAGTTAAACCAACCTCTATGTCTTTGAATTATCTGGATTAATATGGATTAAGACAAAAGATAAGATATACATTCCGACTTTTATGTTGCATATGGTTACATCCCTGCAACCATGACCATTTCCTCTTCCATTTTTATAGTTCTGTTCCCTCCACTGCCATTAAAGATACATTTTACCAGTAGTTTGATATGCATAGTGCCAAGTTGCAAGGGGATTAATTTAAATTACATAAGACTGAGCTGTCAGGCAACATAATGTAAACTGTGGCTCACCATTAAGGTACAATACAGTATGCATTGATTAAGATTTATTCTGCATCAGTGAAAACAAGGACATGATTGCTTTGGTAATCTCTTTGTTTTACTCTGAAAAACATATTGTATTTGAACCTTATGTACATTAAATAGTCCTGCAGAGAAATATGAAACATTTGCCAGAGAAATATTTCCTTTACTCATATGTCCTTAATAACAAGCCCTACTTTTACCTTCACTTACTACCATTAAAACCTAAAAATCCAGTCTTCCATTTCTTAAATGTTTTAATACCTCCATCTCAGCGACTCTGGAATATGGGCTCACATGCCAAATGCCTTGTCACAGGATGATTTCATGCAGTTCTGACGATTATATTTAGGCGTTTTCTACTTCTCATGTTGTTACTGCTCAGAGTCGTGTTTCCAAAACTTCCACGACTTTGGTTGTGTTTCCAAAACTTCCAGCACTGGCTGCCTCCTCACATTTCTGCACCCAAAAACAGCCCTTTGCATCTAGGAGTGCAGAGGCCCTGAGATGTGAGGAAGAACACTCATAATGTACTTAGTTAAAAATCCCGTGTGAGGGATGTAGACTCTCATTAACATCAAAATGGAGTTTGTTTTGTTTCACACAGTAAACACTGTCTAATTAATTGCATTACGTAGAAGAATGGTTCTCAATGTGACAGAATAACAAATATATCTTTCTGAATTAATTCAAGCCTTGGGGGCAGGCACCTCTCTGATGGAAAGCTCCTCATGTTTTGCTCACATTACCTGCTAGACAAAGAGTTTGTTAGTATTGACTCAGTCACAGTTGGTTTGGTTCTGATTAGAATCATTAGGAGACATTTTTTGTCTTCTTTTACAGTAGCTGTCCCATTATCTTGCTGGGTCATCGCTCCTTACCTTTTCAGGAGGGCACTAATAAAATTGCTATCTCTCTCAGCTTTTCCGCCGTGGAAATGAGTTTGAAAGCAATTTGGACATGTCACCCCCAGGAGAGAGTTGATATTGATTTGCCATGAACTACCACCGGGATCTAAAGGAAAAGGGGCAATTTATCTACAAATGAGAAAACTCAAAGAGAAATCACATTTTTCTAAATAGCTGACCTACTTTCTGTCATGCAAGCCTCTAGTGTCTCACGCTCCATCCGCCCATTCTCAGGACTCTGTTTTAGGCTCTTGCCCAAATGTCTGCTTGCTCCAAATGTTTGCATACTGAAAAGTATGTTTTACCCTGCCAGCTGCTCCGTATCGAAGTAAGAAGCAGACATCTGCCATTAGTTTTGTCTTAAGTAATTGGATGTGTGCGTGTATGTGTGCGAGCTGTCAGGGTGCTCATTAACCTTTAATGTGCATGTCCATCAACACCCTTATGAGAGAGAGAGAGAGAGAGAGAGAGAGAGAGATAGAAGTGTTCCAATGTACCCACCCTAACTCACCCCATCTCCTCTGTTCCATCCAGAATGACACATGGGGACAGCAGTACTCCTACGCACTTTTCAAAGCTATGAGCCACATGCTGTGTATTGGGTATGGCATGTACCCCCCGGTGGGCATGACAGACGTGTGGCTGACCATCCTCAGCATGATTGTGGGCGCTACCTGCTACGCCATGTTTGTGGGCCACGCCACCGCGCTAATCCAATCTCTAGACTCATCTCGACGGCAGTACCAGGAGAAGGTGAGTCAAGATGACGTGTTTCTGACAGCTGTGTTGTCTTGATTTGTTTTGAAGAGAGGACAGTGGTGGTAAGGTAGGATGCTGGCTCGTCCTCAGCTTGAAGCTTGGTTTTATTTTCTCGTTTAATTTATTTGATGTTTGTATAGCCAGTAAACACACACTGACATCTAGGTATTGCAGTTCCATCATAACTCTTCCAAAAAGGAAAATAAAAGCAAGGGGCTTGCAAAGTCTGACACAGTGGGACAGACAAAATTGAGACAACTGTGCCCCCCAAACATCCCCGGTCTAATGTAATAAAATAATAAAATGTGCAACATGAAAACATGTTATATTAATAGATTTTGTCACTCCTGTTATTATTCTTTGTCTTACTTTGATTTGGAGGGTAATCATACTCCAAGCTTTGACTAACTACAGTTCCCATAATGCTTTGGGAGATGTAAAGAGGAAGTATAATGTTGCCATGGAGTCAGTTATGTTGGACTTGTGACCCATTCTTTTTAGCCTATATTTGTTTACATTTTGGCAAATTGGCACCATTAAAAGAATGCCGAATTAGCTATTACCATTTCCTGTTTGCAATGTACCCATGGATACACTAACAACCATAACTGGAGTCAGTTGATGCTGAAGAAAACTTAAGAACCTGATGATTCTCAGGCAAGTTCTGGAGTGATAAGGAGCATCTTTTTTCTATGATTTCTAAATGGATTTACTTAGGTTTAGTCTGTCCAGCTGGTAGAAACGGTTTGAGTGGCACATTGATGTCGTGTGAAAAAAGAAAAACAGCCTTGTTTTCAGGTGTGTGATTCAGTGCATTTTTCAGTTAACCCCATGGGGTTTTAAATGGTTTATCAACAGTAGCTTAAGACGTAGGGAACTTTTCTCGGAGAAGCAACACTTCAGTTGATACATGGTTTTCTTTGGACAGTAACTCAGCTCCTGCAAGCCGACTTTTGTCTTTGGCTGGATAGTTTTATGCCGTGGAACCATCCATATAGACACAGAAACCCCAGCCTCCCCAGTTCAGTGAAAGGAAAGCCCTGACAGCTGTCTGTGAAGGCCGAGTCGTGTTCCACAGTGCCTTGCACTCTGTGGGCCCAGCGTGGGCGATAATGAGCTGAGCTGCGAAGCTGCCACATTGCCCACCGTCTGTGGCGAGGAGGAGACGGGAGAGGATGACCTCCAGGGAATGGAGGCAGAAGCTCGAGAGACCCCACCCGAATGAAAGAGGAAGAGGGCAGAGAAAAAAAGACCCAGGCAGACGAGCAGAGGAACAGATTAGCTGACGTAATGGGGTGTGTGCTACATCTTCAAAAGGAGAAAAAATGCACTGGATGACTTAACACCTCACAAATCTAGGGGTGAGTAACAAAGAGACTAGTTTTCCAACAGATTCTCACTAGCTAAAAAGGTGAAAAATCCAAACAGTAAAACACGACTACATGACTAATGCTGCTGATGTCAGTAGCTGTTTAATGAAAGGGGAGCAAACCATCTCCCAGCTCAGCACTATCTGCTCGTCTGCTGCTCTGCTTTAGAGATGCCTTGCTGCCAAGTAGACTGAACAGCTGGCCTGTCTCAGCACCAGTCAGCATGTGCTACCAAAGCCATTTGCCGCCGTTTCTGGGATCACCCCCTAAGGCGCCTTAAGAATCCCCCAGCCAGCTAAAAAGGCTCCCCTGTGCTCCCACAGCTCCCCACGGTGCCTGCCTGCAGAAAGGTTATTACTGCAGACTGCAATTAATTTTAAAGAGTGCGGATTCTCTCATTTATCTTTCCACATGCCTCAGTGATAAGGCACTCTCTGGGTGCACTGTCACTACGTGCTCTACGTGCTGGCTGTGGGAGCCAGATAGAAGTCATTTCTACCACACTGTACTATACCCACTCCTCCTTTCTGCTTATCAGGGTTAGCTCCTTCAAAGACATAAACCTTTTTGTCATTGGCCCTTGCATCAGTTGTGTGACAATGGGATCGGCTTCCTGGAGATTTCACTCTGCTTTTCCATGTTAGACTAATACAATAATCCACGCACTCAAGAAGTGGACAATCCATGGGTCAATCCCTGGAGTTTTGAGAAGGCAGGTGGCCGTACTCAGATGGCCATTGGGCCGCCATGACAAGAACAGCTGTTCCTGTCTGCTGGGACTCAGCCTGGAGAGACATCTGCTAACTGAGACACCACCAACACAGCAGCCAGTGTCCAACCTGCCATCATACACGAAGCCA
The DNA here is from genome assembly GCA_008360985.2 of Macquaria ambigua. NCBI lineage: Eukaryota > Metazoa > Chordata > Actinopteri > Centrarchiformes > Percichthyidae > Macquaria > Macquaria ambigua. Next base: position 93,431 of record VMKM01000990.1, read on the forward strand.
TTATACACACCTGTCTGTTAGACTGAGTGACTCTATGCTGTCGCATTAGTTAAAGTAAGGTGCAGCACATGCACAATGTGAGGATGGTAATATCACAGAAATTAGGTAAACATAAAATATGTGATACATTACACTGCAGCATATAAGAGGTATAATTCTTTATTCTCTAACCCAAAGAAGGAAATGGTACACATTGGGTAAAAATTAATGGTGCATCAAGGCACCCTGCATAAAAGAAAACATTAAGTCCACTGCTTTGAAATATCAAATAGCAACACTGTTCAAAGAAACAAAATGTCTCTCTTTACATATATATTTACATATTATATGGTGGGTACTTTAAATTATAGTATATGTGTTCGTATTAATCTGTGCTCTCCCGTCAGGGCACTTTAATAAGTGTTATTGAACTCACAAACTACAAAGTACAAGGACACTGAGAAGCTTTAATTCTCATCAAAACCAGTATATATGTGTAACACATTATATGAAACAGGATTACATAAAGTGGTTGTTTGTGTTTTAAGTGTGCCATGAAAACTAAGGAAAAAAATAACTTTGTCTCATAAATATGTTTACCAATGGCTCTGCCATAAAATGTATTTTTCATCTTGGTCCCACTGCCTTTGCTGGTTTCTAAACAACATCACAGAGACACTGTTTTAATACTTCATTTAGCGTGCTGACTCAACACATGCACAGCTGATGTTGCAGATTACAGACCGTGAAATATGAAGAATTAGACATTTTGACTCATTAGTAAATTCTGGAAATGCCACCAGTCTCTTTTCTGTTGGCAAGCTGAAATGGATATCTGTAGTTTGCAATTTGGAGTCCTTGTGTTCAGAAGCCAAATATGCCCATGTTGGTATTCCAAAGATGCAGTCAGCAAGACTACAAAACTGCATCATTTGCATACACCACCAATCTGTGAAGTAACATGAATTGTGACTTACTTATCTGCAATGTAGACACTATGCAGCACCATAAATCACCGGTATGTGTTTTGATAGATGTGCTTATTACACAGTAATTATAAAATTCAAATGTGGATAGGAGTATAAATTAAAATGAACATTAGCTTACATGGACCTGTATTACAGTTGTTTGACCTGAGTCAGCTAGTAGGTAAACAGATTTTTCAACACATGTGCAACAACACAAATTCCCACCCTTCACTGTCACAGTGGGACGGAGGGTAGATACTGACTACTGTTTAGTTAGTGAAAGAAGTCCAAAAGTGGATCACTGTTGAGCCGAGCAGCACCATCGCCACATTTAACTGCATCATGCTGGTTTTGCTGTGACACAGGCTCTGCATTCATCCGGTGTAAATGAGCTGTAAAAAGTAGAGCATGGAGCTCTCATACACATGGCTGTATGGCCAAGATGAGAGGCCATCTGTCCAGTTGGCATGCAGAAGTGATGTCCAGGTAACGGTTAAATTTAGATGGGAAAACAAATCAGTGAAACCCCTCTGGGGGACTATGATGAAGAAAACCAGTCTATGAAGGAATCTTAGAAGTGTACAGATGGGAAATAGGAAAGGAGTGGGGGGGGGGGAGCTCTGCCGTCAAAGATGGTGAAAATTATCATCAGAAAGCCAGAGTATAATCTTTTCTGAATAGAATTCCATTACAATGTGGCATCATGTGATAAATGCCTGGGCTGTCAGCAGCTAGCAAGCAGACTTAAATGAGCTCTTAAATAGGAATCAGGCAGCATGTTAACTGTTACACAAAGTAGAGATCCCAACAATCACACTAAATACTAGGGGCTGAAGTGTGGCCCCCACTGAGATGAATAATAGCTTTATTAGATTCATTTTCACTCTGCTAAAAATACATGCCAGTATATATATGCCAGTCTTTTGCTGTGTGTAAACACAGCCTGTGGGTGCAGAATAATAAAACGTGTGCATTTTCCACCCGTTTGCAACTCAATTTGTTGCAGATGTATCTGACTGCATGGATTAGGTTGGGTCCATATCAGATGTGAATGGAAAAGAGACAGGTTGAAACTGGACATGGTGTAAGCTTTTCCTGAGCGCAATCTTTTCTACTCAGTGACTCCCATGTGCTAGTTACTGAGTGCTAGTTACTGAGTGCTCTAGTCATTGGATTTTAGTTACATTTTCAAGTAGTGATACACATTGTGGTATCTTTATTTGAACCCTGTACACCCTGCTAGATGAGTTGAGTTTAACTGTACCAAATGGTCCTCTGACATGGATGATTTTATTTTTGGTATAGGGCAGCAGCTAACGATTATTTATATCATTATCGATTGTTCTGTCAATTATTATGTCCCCATATCCCAAGATGATTACAATGCTTGTTTTGTCCAGCCAACAGTCAAAAACCCAAAGATATTCAATTTACAATGAGGATAAACAGACTTTTTTCTTTCTTTTTCATTTACTTCAGTCATTTTCTGTTTGATGTTTTTTAGTATTTTACTGTAGTATAGACTCCTGTAGTATTATTAATTGTATTATTCAATAATCTGGTGGGGCTCTCTCATCCCCACATTGAACCCATGTATTACCCAGCTAGCAGTTCTGCTGCACCACAGTCGAAAACATTGTGAGCTGGAATGGGTTAAGCATCTGCCAAATTCCCCCAAGGATTCTCCCCTCGTGTCTCAGGCGTGTTGAGAACCATTATCACACAAAGAGAATTACATCTCTTCAGATTGGGGGCACAAGATGGCTGCATGTGACTGTGCATACAGGGTATGCCTGCCACTCCAGCTCTCTGTAAGCCGCTGCTTATCTGTCACTATGGCCCTCTACAGTGGAAATGTATACAGTACAGAGAGCTGGAGATGGGACCACCAAACAAAAGAGATAATCTCATTCATTTGTAGGTGACTTGTGATCCATGCTGTCTTATTTACTTTGTAGAAGCTCTCTGATCCTTTTGAGAATTTCTCCTCTCAGGTTTTTAACAGTATATTATAAATATTATTCAGCGTGGGATAACTGAGTGATGTTCTGTTTGTTGTTGGTAGTTAACGATGAAATCAGGGATGCCCAGGAGGGACTTGTACATGAGTAGCGTGTTGTGGCATGCCAGTCCCAAATGGCTTTAGAAGGAAATGGCAATGGGGTGCTACAGCCCCTCCCCTCTAAATCTCTAATTAACACTTGGCAATTAAACATGGCTCTTTGGGGAATAGTTAATAAGAGGCCCAAAGCTGATTATTTGTGGGCGAAGAGGCTCTAGAGATCTTTTGTTCCCCCACTTCAATCCCCCAATCAAGACCTTTGGAAATACAATAAATAGTCATCAGAGGAGGACTATATTTGCACCACAGAGTGGTCTCTTTCTTTCCAAGAGGGAGAGAAATGGATTAATGCTGTCAGGGAACTAGTAAAACATGCAGTTTTAGTATTTAGGATAACAATTTACACAGTCGTCCCTGTGTTGATTGATTTTAAAGGCCTTAAAAAAAACTTGTATGAAAAGGATGTAGGTTTTATCCAACAATAGCAATAACCTTGTGGCGCCTTGTAGAGGTTAAGTCATGATTTCCCCATCCAATCAACCCAAGGGTACAACTGTCAACAAGTTGAGGAGTTTAGGTCTGATTCTGCCTTACAGTAAGAGCCGTTCTCATTAGTTGGGACCTGACTGATGGCATTAATCTAAACCCTGTTACATTCCCTTTTCCTCTGTGTCTGCCGCACAACTTTCACTGCTGAGTCAAGGACTGTTGACATGCCCCAGAGGTACTCAATGAAATACCCGCTCTTTGACTCTTTGACTGAAATCAAAGGTGCAACCAATGTCAGTATAATGTATATTTAGTGGCATGGCAAATGTATGTTTCTGCAGCATTTGTAGTGTTTCTGTCAAGAATGTCATTCCTACATATGTACAGCATTTTATTAGATATAATAATATAATATTTTGTGAAGAGCAAGGGAATTTCCTTGCTCGAGTAGGCTAGAATGCACCATAGTGACCATTAACCAATCACACCCTCTTAACTAATTATGGCCTAATTACATAGCTAAAAAATACATCACTAAATGATCAATAAATGATTCATACTAACTCTCCTCAGTAACTAAGGAGGTGACATGGCAGTCTTGGTTAGCCTACAGATAAATTCTTGATGTTGGGTATTTTGATGGCCATTCCCACGCAAGATTATTCTATAATTTTAGGTGTAAATTAAAATGTGTTTTGAGGACCCTAGAAGAGTATATATTGCATTTATGCCATACTGAAGAAGCTTATATTGAACACTTGAAAACTTGAAAGTCTAATGAAAAAGAGTCTACAGCCATGCTAGCAGCTCTGTGAGGCTGTACTTTAGCTAAATGCTAAATACTTTTTAACTAAATGTTATGCTCACAATGACTTGTTTAGCAGGTATAATGTTTATCATGTTCGCTATCTTAGTGTAGGGTGTTAGCATGCTAACATTTGCTAATTAGACCTAAAGACAGTATAGGACAAATTAAAATGAACTGTTGACAGCGCTAGATGAAAAGCCAGGGTGACCAAAGTTATCACAATTCATCCTGAGTGGAACATGAATGTCTTTGCCAAATTTCTCAGCAGTCAACCCAATAGGTGTCAAGGCATTGACACTAAAAATCCCAAATGTGAACCTCAAGGTGGCGCTAGAGGAAAAGTCAGGGGATCTCCATAGTTATTTCGAATCACCCTCTGGGCACCATGAATGTCTTTATAAAATTACTTGGCAATCCATCCCATATTTGTTGAGGTTGAAAACCTTGATGCGGTTTCACACAATTAGAGCATGTAATTGGTGTTTCCACAATTAGTAGTACTTATCCATGGCTAGTGGAATAATTAGATGTAGTAGCAGTCATTTCATGAGACCACCTGTCTCACCATAGCATAACAATAATACTCACTACAGTATAGAAACGGCTGTCCATGAGTGCTACTGCCAGTCCTGAATTCAATATGACCATTTCACACAAGACTGAATGCATCTCAAACAAAGCAGGTGGAGCATTCTTTATAACATGGTTTGTTAATTTCTCTGTTGCCCGTTTTTCCTGCTTACATTTGTGAGTGCAAATATTTAATACAGTTAGCCTTATTATATCACCCATACCTTTTGGTCATGCAATACAAGGTTATGGAGAAGGAGACAGAAGGAGAACAGCGGAGAAAAATAAATGTTTAGAAAGTATAATTAAGTGGCTGACATCTCTTTTGGGAAATGAATTATTCATATTTTATTTGGTAAAAAATTTGCATCTGCTTGGAGAGCTGCATGAGAGAGAAGGGAATTGGGGGGGGGGAATTAAAAGCATGATAAAAGAGTAGAGGGACAGAAGGAAAAAGGAAAGATCGAATGGGAAACAGACCAAAGAATGGCCATGTGAAGAAAGATCAAAACTGAGAAAGAGAGGGAAAGGATTTAAGAAATAGCATGAAAATGTAGTTCTGTATAGCTCAGTGGGCATAGTATGCTTCTACTGTAATATTGCTAAGGCTGTAAGCTGATAGGCTCGCCCCAACACACACAAAAACCTCTCTACTGTAATGTACTTAGAGGACAGTAAGTTACAGTAAGGTGCTTGCAGTATATACAGAGGCACGGTTCACTCTTGACAGGTCACAAGTCAGTACATGCTAGTAGCAGGGACACTTTGTGTACTAACCTACCCAGTTAAACAGTACAATGGCATGGAGATGGAAAAGACAACTTCTTTACTTAAATGGCTTAATTTCAACATCCAAATTCAACATTAGCAGCCAAATATTGCAGTGTTAAAACCACCAAAGGTGGATGAAAAAAACACATTACATCTTCTCTGTTTATTCTGTAAAAACAACATTTTGTACTTTTACGATGGTTATGTAACTATTTCTCGGCCGGGCGCAGTAACTTCCTGGAGTCCGTGAGGTTGCCAGACTTTGCTGATTGACTGGCAAGTCAGTCTCTGTTGCCTGAGCTTTTGAGGCGCTGGTAGGTGGATTTTGTTACCCATGGACAAAGCCGAACTAGTTGATTCCCTCCTTTTCCCCCTGTGCTAAGCTAAGCTAACCAGCTGCTCGTGGTTACCATACAGATATGAAAATTGTATACATTTTTTCATCCAACCAATGCGTGTATTTCCCAAAATGTCAAAATAAAGCAAGCAAGCAAGAAAGAATCAATCCTATGGTTCTCATCGGCTACTCTTGCATTTTGAACAGCCTGAACCCCCCCTGGTTTTCAGAGTGCAGCGAGGGAGGCTGATGGCGGGATGATTACCTCCTTAATGCTGACTATGATTTGATTTAGCCAAGTAGAGCAGGAGAGCAGGGATCTTCCTGGTGGCTGTGTGATGACGGCTGTGCAGCAATAAGATAATTTCCTGTCGCAGGGGGTGTTATCAGCCCATCACAGCGTCAGGAGAGCGCTGTCCTCCCATGGTCAGTGTCTTTACATTCCTGTCAGCTCCTTCTCTGAGACTCAACAGTGATTAGTAAATGTGAAATGCCTTTGAGTGAGGCACTGAGCTACTGTAATGTAGACAGTTTTACTCATCACAATATAAAGGCAATAGGACATTATCTTGCGTTTGTTCACTTGACTAATGTCCTTTCATGCTGGAAGAATCAAATTGTAACATGCTGCAAAGCTGAGGATAAATGGTTGTATTACATGTTGACAGTGTTTTTTTTTCTTTTTTATGAATGTAAAAAAAAGGGTTGAGAGACATTCTGAAGGAGATGATAATCCACGCCTTTGAAACAGAGCACCATGCTGTGGCATGTCTAATGCAGGAGACGTAAAGACATTAGACAAGATGCAGAATGTGGGTTACACCTGTCATCTTCACCCCGGCATCACACGCAGACAAGCTGCAATACTCAGCAGCCAATGGGACTACAGCTAGAGATGTCTGCGATCTTCTTTTCTAGAGCTTTCCGTCTCTCGGAGTAGAGGAGCAAAAGTTCTTCTCTGTGCGAGGATTCTCTCTCATCATCAGATCAGTAAATGCTCAATTTTATGCCAAAGGGATTGTGGGGATAAAGATTCAAACCCTTACCCCATGACAGAGCTCATGCATCTCACCACAGATGCACATAAAAAACTAAAAGCTTCTTTCCACATCTTATTCTTGCTTGTGCAACTATTTAATTTTCCAGGTCATTTTACACAGCATCGACACACATAAACTGCCAAATATTGAGAGGTGAACTGATATTTTAAGTATATTAGATGAGCAATGTTCTTAGTGTTGGACATGCAGTATGATAGTTAAACTAATCTGCCTTATCTGCAGCATTTCTTGTTGTAGACTATCTGTGCAAATGTTTTTATATGCACACAATATACCCTTGCACTTGCAGAGATGTGTCAACATTGTAGTGTTTATGATTGTAACAACAACAATGTATTAAAATCATGATTACAAGATGGGGCGCGCACAGTTTGTAGCTAAGCGGTCACAGTCAAGGGAGCTGTATCATCGATATGCACAGACTGACTCCAGACTGTTTTCTTTGTCTGTGAGGGACTCGAAAGGCTCTGCTCAAACACAGACAAACTGAAATCCATCTAAATTTGGGAAAGAGGGGCTCACAGGAGAGAAAAAAAGAGAACATTGCTGCAACTGAGCATTGTAGAGGGGGCTGCATAAAGGAGGATTACAACCACAACAGGGTGTCAGTGGGTCAGTACAAGCGTAGAAGGTGTTACCTGCAGAAGTGGTTATACAGTAGTTTAGTCTGCCTGTTGTCTGCCATGTTTTATAGTACTGGATTCTAACCCTAGTATGTGTAACTCCACTCTCATCTCCTGATTTTCAGGAAGCCTGACAGCTTTTCTGCTCTCACAAAAACAATCTGACTTGCATGAGACAGCTGTCCTTATTTACTGTGCTATAGTTCCAAAGGATTGGCCTTTTGATGATCTCCTCCAAGATTAGTGGTGACTAGGGTATTAGAGCCGGATAACAAAGAGGGAGACATCTGAGGTCAGCCATGTCATTGAGTGGTAAGGTTGTTGGCAGCGTAGAAATGGTGATCAAAGAACACCTCCAGTGTCGCCCTATGAATGGTTAATTTATTTTTTTTCTTTCTTTCACTTTTTTCTTTTTTTTTTCTTTCACTGAGGGTCAAGGATTCTAACTCTGCTCTCAGTGTGCTTTGATCACCTCTTCTTACTATACTGTAGAATCAATGAAAGGCCATCGGACACATTTTAATGCTTTTATTTTTAACAAACAACATAAATACTGGGGGATGCAGAAACACACAGGCTTCACTATAAAGCATACAGTAAATACACCTTTAAGTGTTTTGCTGCGTGTGGTGTTTGAGGAGCCACAGGGGTTTGTTTGTTACTAATTGCAGCACTGCACTCACACATGTAGTATAAATAGGCATTATCAGAAGGACACATCAATAAGATCATAGCTTGATCATCATACAGATATAGATTTTACATTCGTTTTTTATTTTGATGTGATTTTACTGGCTTTGGTATTTTGTACAACTGTATTATATTGTGCAATATTTTTCATCATTTCATTTTAAGTTAAATTTTTAATTTAATTTTTAGTAGCTCTAATGTACTGCATGTATGTAACACCTACAGTACATATAGTGTATTAGTCATTTCCTACATTCTTATTCTTTGTATGTAAACAAAACATATTTCTATTTTATTTTTGTCTGTTTTAAGTATTATTTAGTTGCAATTTATGATCTTGAACCTATCACATGCACACACACACACACACACACACACAGAAACATGGAATTGCACACACATACTGTACATAAGTACATGCATTCACACGCTTTCATCTGTTGTTGACTTGTTTTCCCTACTGTTTTTTCTCTCCTGTCACTGGTTTAAAGGCATGATTTGAAATCCAAATCCAAATTCAATATGCACACTAAATTCAATACACTATACAGTAGTATCCTGCAACCCAGTTATGTGATTTATGTATCATTAGAAACTATATGTGGATGAATGTTAGTATAGTGGTGACTCCTCTGATATTCTGGTGTAGAAATACTTGTCATACCAGTTGTTACTAAATGTAATTTGGCAAAGAAACATACACACACATACATGACAGCGGAACAGACAGATAATGAATATTGGATATTGAAGTGGCACATTTGCTTTACTCTGAGAATGTTTCAGTGGCAGATCAGCCACAAGGGTGAATGCTTTACAAGCTCCAGTGAATTGCCAGCATGACTAAACACTTCTCGACAATGATCACACCTTTCTCAATTCTCCAATATCTTTAGAGAAGCGGTATGATAGGTAAAATGATTTAATGTGCTTCCAATTCCAACAAATATAGAGTTAGTACATTATGTCAGATTGCTTTTTTTTCTTTTGAGAGCGACAGACAGACTGTAAGAGGTATGATCAGAATCTGGAAAAGTGCTATCTTGTTGGGCGTAACCTGCAAGAGGCTGGATGGCCTGTATGTATCCGTCTCCATTTCATTGTGTGTCTGACCTCGGTGCCAGCTGTTCCCTGTGGCTGTGTATCTGTGCTAGAGCACTATGGCCTTTGAGTAACCTGATTGTTGTGTGTCTCTGTGTCCCTGCAGTACAAACAGGTGGAGCAGTACATGTCCTTCCACAAGCTGCCAGCAGATATGAGGCAGAGAATCCACGACTACTACGAGCACCGTTACCAGGGCAAGATGTTCGACGAGGAGAGCATCCTGGGAGAGCTGAACGAGCCGCTCAGAGAGGTGGGATGAGTGTTCCTGTCTGGGTTTGAATCTCCTACACATGCGTCTGTGATGCATTCCAAAGCTTGTGTACTGCTTGACATTTCCCTCAGTTCTGTTTTTTTTTTTCTTGAGGCCAAATCCAAACAAGAATAAAACTGAGAGGAGTTTAGAAAAAAAAAAAAAACGAATGTCTGCACAGCTGACATTTTTCCTGTTGTTACTCTAATATCCCTCTTGTCTGAAATTGTGACAGGTCAATGCATTTTGCAAAGCACCAGCTCTTTTCTGCTGTTCTTGCTAACCGCTTTCTCTGTGTGCTCGCACAGGAAATCATCAACTTTAACTGTCGAAAGCTGGTGGCGTCCATGCCTCTGTTTGCCAACGCCGACCCCAACTTCGTCACCTCCATGCTCACCAAGCTGAAGTTTGAGGTGTTCCAGCCTGGGGATTATATCATCAGGGAGGGCACCATTGGCAAAAAAATGTACTTCATACAGCATGGGGTTGTCAGCGTACTAACCAAAGGCAATAAAGAGACCAAGCTTTCAGATGGCTCCTACTTTGGAGGTAAGACGAGCTGGTGCTGCACCAGAATCACAAACTCAAAGGTCACATACACACATCTTTCTATGGAGCTTAAATCTGCTCTGTTTTAATATTAATAATGTTGTCCTTTCGCACCTTAAGAGGTTGGTCTGGGTTTGAATTTTGATTTGTGAGGCGACAGCATTTGGATAATGTTATTCTGGCCCTGATATTAGCTCTGTTGCTATGTTGTGCAGTGCTTGTCACCTCACTTAAAATTCTGCTTCATGGTTTATGCAGGACTGTTCCCTTAATTCACATCATGAGCTGTCTCTTAAATGTAGGGCAAACCCAAATTAACAAAACAGTACTTGCGGTAGCGCAAATTAAGAAATATGCATTTAAAGGTCAAAGGGCTCAGGAAGCTGCGAAAATACATACTATATAAATGCTTGTGCGATAACCCAGAGTTGTTATGTACTTAACTCGTGTTATGTTCTTAATCAGGGTCAGATAATGCGTAGCCCTCTCATGGTCCCACAGAGCCTATGACACATGTAGGAGACAATGCTGCTATACTGCCCTCACCAAGTACCAATTAATTTGCCCAGTGACAGCATATCATTTAGACTACACTGTTAAATAATGAGAAATGGTGGCAAAGCTTTTAACAGCACATGACCTGCCTGTGGAAGTTTAATTACGCCTTGCCTGCTCAAGTCCATCTCCATGCCCTCTCTCCGGGGGGTTCCAGAGAAATAATGAAAAGATGGCAGGCAATCTATCTCTACACATGCCAAAACTAATCAACATTTTAGACAACATGGCCCCAGCTCCCTCCAGGGTCATGTTGTCTCAAATGTTGTCCAAAATGTTCCCGCCTTCGGTCCCTCCTCAGCAAGGCAGAATTCAGATTCTAAGAGAGGCTCAGTGAGCTTACAGGCCTGTTTCAAGCACATTTCATCGTGGTAATGGCACAGTTTGTATGACTGCTTGGACATTCTGCCACTCAAACACGCTGATGACGACAATGTCATCTAAATTGTTAGATTAGAGTGAATGCATTTTTTTTTCCTTGAGTAAACATGAGTAGTGGAACCCACAAAAGTGCAAATGCACTGGTTTTGGAACAGAAACTGGCTTACTCGCTTTAATCTTAAGCCTTGGATCTGTAATTATTTTCCCCTTTTGCACATTATAGGCACAAGGCTTTTGACTCCATTATCCTGTGACTATTCCTGGCAGTGCCACTCCTCTGGGGTGGTTAGGGGTGGGGGCTAGTGAGGTAAGCCTAGAGCCACTGGGAGTTTGTTACCAAACACGAGTTAGTCATTCATGAAATTAATTGGTGCAGGATCAGCACAGGGAGTATGTGACACATGTGGATCTCAGTGTGGCTGTCAGTATCAGCAAGCAGAAAGTCAAATTTTATAATATTACAATATTTTGTAATATCATGTGCAGAACACGGAGACCTGCTCCACATGGATTGCTAGGTTTTGACTCTCTATTGTGCACGTGGGTGTGTGAGCATGAGAATGAAGAGCAGCAGCCGTCCAGTCGTTGAAGAGCTTTCGTTTTTGTCAAACACACTCAGTGTCAGCAGGCTCCAGTTTACAGTGCAGCAAATGGCATGTGTATATGCTCGTCAACATCTCGGCAAACTCAAGTACCGCAACTCTTTCATTCATAGACAACCTGAATTATTTACACAATTATATACTCAGCAGTCTGCTCCAGTTTGTTAGCTGCTGGATTAGCTCGAGCAAGAGAGCCTAAAGTCTAAAGTGGACACGACATGTCCTGGATGGGAGCGTCGGCTGGGCACGCAGCGATCCAGTGGAGAGGGGAAATGTAATGTGACTGCAGTACTAACGCCAAGGGACACATGGATCGCTGCCAAGCCCGCTCTCTGGACGCTGCTCTGGGCTCAGAAAGAAAACATGCACCCTCCACCCCCGCTTCCACTTCCCTCTTTCTCTCCTTATAGTTCAGTATTGAAACACTTATCTGAACAGCATCTCCGCTGCCCTCTCAGTGCCCAGACAGAGCAGGTTATTGTGTTGTTATAGTTCATCCTTTGTTGCCTGCAGTAATTGATGTGTTGCCAGTGCAGACTGCACCTCTCTCTTGGTTGAAGTAGAGCTCAGTGACCTTGTGGTGGCCCTGCATGCCAGTCAGAGGTGCTTATCAAAAGCTGCCTTTGATTGGACCTCTAAGATGGCTCACTTTGCCTCTGAGTGAGTGGCTTGTAGCAGCTCTGTAAGTGGGGGTGAAAAAAAGAAAATGAGACAGAGTCAGTGAGTGGGAGGGGGTTGAGGAGGGGAGTAAGTTGACTGCACAGTTTGCAATCTCCTGTGTCATCTTTTTGGCTTTACTCAGTCTCTGACTGGTTTTCTGTGAATGGTGCTCTCTTAATCTGTAGTCTTGTGAAGTCCTGGGTTAGGGAACTAATACTCCTCCCATCTCCTCCTCTCTTTCACTTTTTTTGCCTTATTTTTTTCCCTCTCTGAGCTCAGACTGGCTGTGCTATAGAGCTGCCAAATGGCCACCTTGACTGAGTGAGTCAGTGAGAGCATCTGGCAGCAGCAAAGGCCCAGGTAATCCTCCCAGTCCTTAACCCAGTTAACACCCCTGCACCTCTTATTCTGGAGAAGCATCGGCTGAAGATCGAGGCACTGCAGCAGTTGACTGACAGAATGGGGGATATGATGATATATGGAGTAGCCTTATATAATATGACAGGTTGGATAGGATGATATACAATACAACGCTCTGTTTTGATACAATGTATGATGTGATATGACACAATACGTTGTGAGACATTGTTGGGCTGCGTCATCCAAACACTGAGGGTGCAACGCAGTCGACTGGATAGGGAATATGATGTGATGCCACATAATACACATATACATACGTGTATGGTGTTATTGGATAAGACAAGGATGGCATACAATACAATGAAATGCATACAATGGGAGGATATTTATTTACTTATTTATCAAAATGTATCATTTACTGGTTAAAGTGATACAGTAGCAAGCACTTTACCAGTTTCCATCCTGGACACGTGTTGCCATCATCAGCTGTGCTCTCTGATAAACACACAGGAGATGAGAGACTCATGCATCTCTGAGGATTTTTGTCATCAATACTGTCCTGTCAGACAACTATGAATCTGTTTTACAAAATCAAAGTCAAAGACATTGCACATGTATTTCTAATTTTGCTTTGAACAATTTTGGAGAGAGCCATTATTATTGGGATATGTTTTACTTTTGTAAACTAAAACGACTCAAAAGATCTCAGGTCTAATTTTCAACTAGTGATCAGTTGTCAGTTTGTCCAAAAAATGTAATTGTTTTTTTTTTTTTGTTGTTGTTTTTTTTTTCAACAAACACAGCAGTGCTTTGAGCTAAATTCTAATGTCAGCGTGCTAACATGCTCACAATGACAATGCTAACATGCCGATGTGTAGCAGGTATAATGTTTACCATGTTCACCATGTTCGTTTTGCGCGTTAGCATGTTAACAATTGTCAATTAGCTATAAACACCAAGTACAGCAGAGGCTGATGAGAATGTCATTATTTTTGCAGGTATTTAGTCATAAACCAACATATTGGACAAAATTAAATTTTGACCTGATGGTGGCGCTGGATGAAAAGTTAAGGGATCATCAAAGTTAATACAAATCATCTCGAGGGGAACATGAGTGTGTACAAACATTCATGGCAATCCATCCAATAGTTCAGACATTTCTTTCAAAATCACAAATATGAACCTCATAGTGGCACTAGAGGTAAAGCCAAACAAAGTCATTAGGTTTTATCCTCTGGTTATGATGAATGTCTGTACAAACGTTTGTGACAATCCATTCAATAGTTGTTGAGATATTTCAGTCTGGCCAAAGTGGTGGACCAACCTGACAGACTGCCATTGGGATCCCTAGAGCCATGTCGCTAGCATGGCTAAATATTATTAATATAATAATGGAAATGCCAGTAATGACTATATTTTTGTTTGTTTAGATTGTTTATATTTTGAAAAGTACAGTATGCCTTTGTAACTTTAGGCTTATTAAACCAAATATGAGTTGAAATTTGGATTTGCATCTTTACATATACATTAACATCATCTAGTGCATGAATGGTGTTTTATTGTGTCTTTTGTCCCTCACCATAACCATCCTCAGTTCAGGGGGTAAAAAAGAGACAATGAGATGTGACGGGACCCCAGCATCAGCCACGGTGCTGAAAACCCCCCACATATCCACTACCTGTCTATGCATGCTAGCCAAACGGATGGTGTTTGTGCAGCTATGCTAATGCTGTGAGGGAGTGAGCATGGCATGTCACAGGGAATCAGGCAGCCCACTGCGGATGTTTCATAGGTTAGAAAATGTCGGCTCCGTGGGCTGGGGGCAGTGTTCGGGGAGGGAGATGGGAGCTGACAGCAGGACTCAGAGTCCAGGTGAGCTTTGCCAGACCAGGCTGCAGGACACAGATACTTTATCACAGACCAAGCAGTCCTGCTCGTACTAATTAATTCACATCCATGCACACTTGTAAGCAGAGAGGAAGGCAGGTACACCCGTACACACATAGAATCACATGCAGATATATGCACACTGAGACTTAGACTTAAAAGCACATTCAAAGGCCGAAATTTGCATTCACTCATGCACAGTAGTTTGCAAGTACAGCCATCTCCACATGCGCGCATACAGTACATGTATGTTGTGCTGTATCTGCTTTCACTAGATTTTAACATAGATCTGGAATCACTTATATTAGAAATATATTATGAGACAAACATACTCACTGTACTAATTTGTTTCACACACTTGTTTCACACCTGTGCAGAAGATCTCTGGGATTATGGTTTGGGTGGGGTTTGTGTTTGTGATTACTGCTACTACTTTAGTATAGCACAAATATCTTTATCATATTTACAGTCAGTTTACATACATTCTATTCAGTGTGACCAGCTGTGGTTGGAAACCAAGTTAGTGTCAAGGGAAATTTGCCATATTTCAGTGATACAGAGCAGTAGAAAAAGGCCTTGAGCAGAATTTACTGTCTATACCTAAATTTTAACTTGCCATGTAGCTGAAGAATATGTACTGTCCAACACATTCATTACTGAAAACACAATTATGTGTGATTGTGCATTGGTTCTAGTTTCTTCCATTTACCAGTGAGTTCATTGACTAAATTAACTCATTCATAAGTTTAACCCTTTACTCTCTGATGTTTTGTCTCTCTTAGAAAATTATCTCTTGGGTATTAATGATTTTTTGAAATTAAAATTTCATAGATGTATCTCCGTGCTATAGCTTCTAGTCTTACTTCGTAAAGAGTTGGTTTTTATTGACTGTATTTTGTTCAGCTTTCTGCTCCCAGTGCAGATGAAGCCAAGAGAAAGTCAATAAAACCTCATAGAGAGCATAGTTTGTACATTTAGACATGTCATTACACTGTGAGCATACGGTATTCAAAAGTATAAAGACAGTAATGCATACAAGATGTCTCTTGCTCAGTTTTTCTCCTTGTCTTGCTTTCTCTCTCACACGTCCACACACACACACACACACACTGACATATTGCATGGCATGCAGTCTGCTCTCCACTTTGAGAGCTGGTGCACGGACTCGGGGGAAGCATCGTTCAAGTAAGAGCCCAGGACACGTGGGCTGCACCATCCAACAAAAGACAAGTCATGTGTGTTCTCACCAAGGTCATGGCACATGACGTCTTAGTCCTCCTTTCCCTGAGCAACATCCAATTTTAATTGGTGTCATTCAATTTTGATGCATTGTCACTTAAGTGTGAAAATGAAACATCATGGCTATGGCAAAGTAACATCTTCTAGTGCACAGATGTAGTTTTCCTTCTGGGAACTGAGGCATCTTTGTGTCTGTAGCACTTTGCCAAACACAGTTTTGGGAACAATCACTGCTGTGCCAGATAACCTCAAAGCAGAACAGGACAGCAGGGGGACAGGACAGGAAGATTCATCAAGTATTCTCAGAGTTGCATCTTTATTTTTACTTTTTTACTCATTCTTTTTCTTAAATGCTGTTTTTAGAATCAAAAATAGTGAGTACAATGACATATTTAATTCACAGCCAATCAGTTATATTGTGTCATGACGATATTATAGCTTTGCTAATTTGAGCTAACAAAGCCCAACAATTTGGGGCTGATTATGAATCATCTCATTGTTAGTGAGGACCACACAGAAATGGTTAAATGTAGAAGCGGCAGTCAGTTTGAGGGGAAAACACACGCCCCTTACAGAATACAGGCTACACTAGCTACACCAACTAAGCCTGTTCTGTGATTTCATGCAGGATTTGGGGAGCATTGCGATGAGTCACAGGAGATGTGAGTAAGCAGTGGGAGTAGAGCATTCATAAATAAATTGAATGTAACTCACTAACCATCCGCAAAAGCCGTCAAGAGTTGAACATTGCAGTGCAGAAGTTCACTTATTGCTCAGCAGTATAACATATTTTATGTTTTACATATTAGAGTAGGCTGCTAACGGCTGATAAATATGAAATAAATAAGTATAGTAAAAAATATGAATGAACCAATAAATTAACTAAAGTGCTAGATGAACTGTGGATGCCATTTATTTCTCCCAAAAAATATGTTTTGCTTTTCTGTTAGCTACAATTTGATGAGCATGTGCAATGACATTTTGTCAGACCAGTTTTGGGTGCAGTCTATGGAGCCCACCACTGTACAATTCATTTTAGGTTTCTATTTCTCACCAAAAATACATTTACCATTCTGTGTGAAACCTATCATATATATTTTTTACAGTAAATCCAGCAAAAACAGCTGTTACTTTATTTTGACGCCACATTTATCTTAGCTCCTAATTTTACAATTCCTGATATTGAATTGTATTGAAAAGTGTGGAGCTTCAGGGCAGCCGTTATTAAGCCCCTCAGCACTCAGAGATGTCTGCTAATCTCTTATTGTTTAGCTCAGAGCGTGTGCACCAGACCCAAACCCTGCCATGGATTTTTTTCCCCCCGCACTTGTAGTTCAGATGGCACCGCAAAGTGTCTGGGCTTCACTTGCTTTCTGCAAAGACAGTTAGAGGAGGCCAGAGGGCTCGCTGCAGCTCACCGCCACATCTTGGCAGTATTGGCTTCATCCAGAAAGCCACGGGACAAGAGGATTTAATACAGAGCCGCGATGCTCCTCTCCAGAGGGGATTACTGGAGCAGTGCTGCAGGAAATGGACCCCCAGCACAGCTACAGCCAGGGCAGCCCCGCCAGCACACACTTACAGTACAAACACATGTTCAAACACAGAGTGTAGGCTACACACACGCACACAGACAGAAGAGCATGGTATTTTCACTCCTTCACATTCACACAGCTCTCTTGCTAACTTGGCCGTGGTCCATTCAGCCATGCTCTCTCTCTATCACACTACAGATGAGGTTGTTCTTATGCTTCATATAGAGTACATATTTCTCATTCACTGTCCTGTCAAATCATCCATTTTCCCCTCCATCTGTTCCCCTATCTCATTTTTCAAACCACCACACACAATCATAACCACTTTACACTCAGTGACCAGAAAAATATAAAGTCGTGCACAATCTAATGTAATCCAATGCCATTGCCGTGTAGTGAATGCTACGTGTGTGATACGCATAATGTTGACATTTTGTTCACTCGGCTCCATGGCAGTTTTTGAGGCCATGTTTATTGGTGGTTTTTATTTGCTTTTATCATACTGAGAGATGTTTTTGCAGTCTCTCTATATATGTAAATAGAGTGGACAAAGTCTCTACAAAAATCTAAAGTCTAAATGTCACAAAGGGAATATTTTTATTATAGCCCTGTTGTTTAAGATTGCTTTGCATAGTACAGGTATTTTTCTGTCCACAGAGGATATATTCTAAGATTTCACTCATCCAGATATACAGCAGCTGTAACGTGAGTTCCAATTTATGTGTTCATTAGCTGCCAGATAAGTCACAACAATAAATAAAAGTAGCATTTACACACTGAATCAGCTCTAGTTTAGCTCATCTTTGACAGTTTGTGGTGTATGTGTGAGTGTAGAGGTGGCATTTTCGTGTTTTTTCCCCTTGCTATGAAGCGTATTTTGGTACCTTGCCAGTGGGAGGAGAAACGCAGTAGGGGGAGTGTCATTGGCAATCAAGCAGCACACTGCAATTTTTGAGTCAACATTGACAGCATTTTGTGCTGCCTGCTCAGAGTCTGTGAACTTTGTACTGCACATGGCACCCCCTTAAAGATCCCTCCATATCACTTTTTTTAATTCATGGGTTGCTTGTCTTTTTCACTTTCATCATACATTCTTCTACATGCACACATCAAATTGCACAGAAAAAAGCTTTTTTATTCTATTTATTTCAGTGATGCCAGGAAGGCAGAGTGACGATTAAATATCTGGTGCTTACCTGCATCTGTCATCAACAACAGCTAGCATGCTGTGGCTAATTAACTGAAAGGCCTTCCCTTTCAGTTAATTAGCTGTATCAGGCAGCCAAATGCAGCTGCAGAGTTTTCCATCTGCAGTTCCTAATGTGAGTGGTGTTCTACTTTGATGAAATCGCGCACACACAGCACCAGGTGCTGTAAAGTAACCATGCAAACTTCTACGCTCTTTTTGACATCAGACTGTCCAGTTATATCACACAGCTTCCTGGTTTATGCAGTAAAAATCAACAAAACTGTGACATCCTTGAGACACAATAGAGGTCAACCTATGGCTGATGAACAACATGATGTTGTAGAACAAAATCTGGGGTTTATATTTTACGTCATTGTCATGTTTAGACTATAATGTTTCCTTAACCTTCGCCACAATTATTTTTGTTAACTAGACATAACCATAAATACCTTATACTTGCTTTAATTGCCATGAAAGGATATTATATGTAAAACAAATAAAAAATGTTGTCAGTGAACATTTAGCAGATTAATGTGTAGGTTCTGTTAATATGTAAATATGAGCACTGCTTTTACAGGAGATGAGAGGAGCTGTCATGATTGGCCGTGATTGTTACTAGCCCCTAACACACCCCGGCTCAATGACAGCATAGTTTTTTCACCATCATCATCATACCCACATACAAAAACATACACAACAAACAGGGTTACACATGTTTTTGATTAAAGCAGACATTGCCCGATATTGTACAAGGAGGCCCTTGCTGTGTGTGTGGCTGCAGGTTAGGGAAATGCAAATACAGAACTCACAAACGCCAACATTTTATAGATTTGCAATATCTAAAAGGGTGAAACAGAAGCAAAGGACAATAGGGAGAAAGACATTTATGATGGAGAGTCAAACTATGCATAAGATTTCTTGAGATAAGTTGGATTCTTTGAGAATTTCATTTGATGTAGGCTAAGGCAGGAACAAGTAGGAAAGTGCATTCTGTGGGAGAATTGAGAGCATGTGTGTGTCTGGACGAGCTGGAAATGGGTTTCTTAGAAAGAGGGAAAGAGGGAGTGTGATAGCGGACACAGGAACAGAGGGCGGAGGGTGAGATGAAAGCTAAAGAGAAAAGACATTAGGGAATGTGTATAAACACATAGCACACTAACAAATATGTACATCAAAGTCACCTAACCCCTGTCCATATAAATACACACATAGATACAGTACATAGCATTGTATAGATGTATACAGTACATTCATCATTTGTATATAAAGTATATATAGAATATATAGCCTGTATTTTCACCATACCTTACTTTCCCATACTGCCTTGCTCTCATGAATAAAACACTGACATGAATACACACACAAAGTACATTCACATACATTTGTGTATGCACACACACACACACACACACACACACATTTTTTTTGTAGACACAGGCTCTCACATAAACACATCCCACTTGAATAGTGCATGCATGCACATGCGACATCTGCATACAGTACAGACACACTTGCACCCACACACACCGTCTCTGTGCCAGCAATGCCGCTGTTTAAATGGAGCATTATTTTCCTGAGCGGGAATGGCACATGAGGGCTGGCAGAACTTTAAGCTCTGAAAATGGCATAAAGTGCTGCACCGATGGATTACAGAAAAAGCTGTAGTTTCTAATGCTAAAAAAGAAAACAAAACAACTCTAGAGTTCACATTTTGCTTAGAAAGTGTATTGTGTTTTACTTTGTCACTTAGCATACAGTATCTTCTGGGGAAAATAAAAAAGCCTTAAAATCATACGCTTTAGGTCATGAAAGAGGTAAAGGTAAATTACAGAGATGTTAAAGTCAGTGGAGAAATGGTTGGTCTTAATATGTGTTACTCTCTGAGAGTATACTGAAAGTATCAGGGGTAAAACTGCTGTCCACCACAGCAAAGATCCAGGGTAGTTTCCCAGTAGCGTTACCTTTGGCTCCATAAATATGGATGGGAAATGGGGGATACTTTTCTTTGTATAATATACAAAAACATACTTATCCTTGGTCAAATCCATTTTGTTTATAAGGTTGTGTGTGAAAATGATAAATATTACTGCTGAAATCTGAGCATATTTCTACATTTTAGAGATTTGTAGGGATTATGGATGCTCCTCTGAAATGTGGAACTATTCCAGCTAAACTGGGATAGCCTTTAGCAGAAAATGTTACCTGCTGTTAGCATTTTTGTGACTGTGATTGAAGTGACTGTTTATGATAGAGGGGTTGTCTGCCACAGAGAGAAATCTATAGTAGTGACACTAGTATAACTGTTTTAAATGTCAGTTAAACTCAAAGACAGTTGTGCTTCTGGGTTTAACTCCACTACATTACCGTCTCTTTTCTGCTGTGTTTTGTTGCAGAGATTTGTTTGCTGACGCGGGGCAGAAGGACGGCCAGTGTCCGAGCGGACACGTACTGTCGTCTGTACTCACTGTCTGTGGACAACTTCAATGAGGTGCTGGAGGAGTATCCTATGATGAGGCGGGCCTTTGAGACTGTTGCCCTGGACAGGCTGGATCGTATTGGTAAGGAAGTAAAATTTAAACAACTATTTCAGAGGGAAATCTTGAAGATTTTTTATTACTTTAAACAAGATGCTATAATGGAAACCTTAAAACTTACCAACCCTTCAATGTGCATTTTCAGTTGTAAATCAAGCTTATGGAATAATCTTGTCTTACTCAGTCAGCACATGAATGAGTAGACTTCATTACTCGGTTAGGAGAGGATCACTGTATCTCTGTTTTACTTTCTGCTTTTATTTACTTATGAGTGTGTATGTTCAGCATGGCACACTGAAACTGAGAAGAAAAACAAAAAGTATTTCAAACCTCAACCAAAGCTCTCAGATAAAACTTTACGGCTGTGAAAAATGTTCACACTGATACTCAATGACTGAAATTACTTTCAAAGTCATCTGCATATAAACATGCAGATAGAGCTCTGGTTTTGAAATCCCTGCATGACTTCTCTTACGAATACAATTGATATTCTCTCCATATCCATCACTGTTCCCAGGCTCAGCCTGAGCAGATGAAAAATTCACAATGAAAGGCACGCCTGTATCATCACTCAGCCATCGCTGCATGCTCTGTTTTATCCTCAGCTATGTTTAGAATGGAAGATAGAGAAATTGCTTTAGGGGGTCTCTTTGTAGAAAATGGCTGCTTTGAAAAGATGTGGTGGGCTGATAGTGATGTTTCTGCGAGATGGTCTGCTGCGTATGTCCTTTCTCCTGGGCTTGATGCTTCTTCCCTAATAAAGTCACTCACACAGCAATGATCCACAAATTAATTACTGTTTTGATGGACTTTGCACAATCTGATTGGAGGTGTGCAGGTGATAAAGGGTCAGGTGGTGCCAGGGTCAAGCTGAATGTAGATACAATACCTCAGTGCAACACCTCTACTAATCTGCCACCGGTCATAACAGATAATGGAGAGATTGATCTGGGACTAATTGCATTTACAATATCTTCGGATTTCACAGCCTTTTGTTAGCACCAAATTGAAAATTGCAGTCATGTGAATTAACCCTGTCACTCCTGCTAGTCACTCCTCCTAGTGCGACTATTCAACAATGACTAATGGACTTTGCGGTCAGAGTTGCACACATTTCTCTAGGAGGTTGGGTCAGCAGTTAGTATGCCTGTCATAGTGACGCAACTCCAACTTGTCTCTTTGACCTTGTGCACAGCTCAAGTCCCAGGGATTTCCCAGTACATCTGCTCCTAGAGTGGAAAGTGAAGGAGCACAAACAACTAGGAGCAAGCATTTATGAAAAGAAAATTGTGAAAAAGTCCATTCTTATATTTAAGTTTTAGAAGTGTGTCATTACTGTTTTTTTCTGTGTCATTGGATGGCTTTTCCCACATAAGTTGCAGTATTTTAGAACAATAAGATTTCAAGTGTATCCCTGATTTTTAGGATGCTTCCCTTTGATATTAACAGACAATAACAGGAAAGAAAATAGGACACCAAAGAGATAAGATAGTAGTCTCAGTGCAGCTCACATTCTATCCCAGGCTGAACCTGCACTTTGTGGTACAATGTTTGCTTTATGTTTTGTCCCTGTTACCTAGGGAATCACAGTAAGAGCTAGTCAAATATACACCACCTACACCTTAGGCTGTCATGAATCCTGAGCTTGTGTCTCTGGGTATCTCCCACCTATCTTTTGTTGTTTCTCTTATTCTGTGCTCTTTTATGCTTTGTCTTTCCCCTTCTGCTCCACCCCCCTGTCTCTTTCTTAAATCGCTTTTTCTCCCTTTTCCCACTTGTGATTTTCAGGTGCACATTATTTTTCTTTATTTTCTCACTTCATAGTTGTTCCTGTGCTAGCTTCTTCTATTGGAAAGGGTTGTTGGAAAATAGGATGGTTACTCGAGTACACCCAAATGTCAACCTGGTTCTAACTGCCTACAAGATTTATGCTCCTTTTATCTCTTTCTTCTCTCACCTGTCACTCTCTATGTGTCTGTTTTTGTGTTTGTGTGTGTGCATGTGCTTTTACAGGCAAGAAAAACTCCATCCTGCAACACAAGGTACAACACGACCTCAGCTCTGGTGTACTCAACTACCAGGAGAATGAGATCATCCAGCAGATTGTGCAGCATGACAGGGACATGGCCCACTGCGCCCACCTAATGCAGAATGCCCCACCCCAGACGCCTCCTTCACCTACTCCTGTCATCTGGGCCCCCCTCATCCAGGCCCCTCTCCAGGCAGCAGCCGCCACCACCTCAGTAGCCATTGCCTTGACACACCATCCCCACCTTCCACCAACTCTCTTCAGGCCTCCGGTTTCTGTTCTGGGATCCCTGAAGGACCCTTCCAGCCGGCTTAAGAAGTTCCACACATTTGTTCCTCCATCCACAGCACCTGGCTCTGCTGGGGATTCTCCCTCTAGCACACCCTCTAAACTGCGCACTGGGGTGGACATGCCATTGCTGGCCTCTTTTCGGGCCCAGCACATGACGTCAGGTATAGGGGCAACTGGCTCTAGCCAACAGGCCTCAGGAAGCGGAGGCCAGCATGGACCTAGTGGGGCTGGGTCTGGGTCCAGTGGAGGAGGGGCCTCTGCCTTCCCCTTCGGACCATACTCTTCCTCTGATTCACCCTCATCTAGTATGGCCCAACTACACCCACAACCACAGTATCAACAGCCCTTTCGCTCCAGCACCCCACCTCTCTCAAACCTCTTCCACCAAGGATCTACAGGTGGAAGCACAGGGTCAGGAATAAGTGGAGGGGCAGTTGGAGCCTGTGGTGGTGCTACAGGGTGGTCTTCAGGTGGAGCGGTCGGAGGGTCTGTGGAAGGAGCCACTGGAGGAGACACTGCTTGGGCTGGAGAGGACTTTACAACTGGAACGACAGAAGCGACTCCTGGGGGGCACTTTGGGTTGGGAGGAGCTACTGGTGAATCAGTAGGAGAGATCTCAGGGGAATCAATGGGAGGGATATCTGAAGGATCAGTGGGTCCTGCTTGTGACAGGATAGCAGGTGGGGCATCAGGTGGATCCGTGGGGGGCATTACTTGTGGGCCAATAGGAGATGCAGCCAGGAGATCAATTAGAGGGACTTCTAGAGGATCAATAGGAAGAGCATCTGGGGGATCAGTGGGAGGGGCTTCTGGAGAATCACTGGTAGTGATGACCACTGGTGGATCATTAGGGAGGGCTTCTGGTGGATCAATGGTAGTGGTATCCGGGGGATTGACAGGAGGGGCCTCTGGGGGACCACTTGGAGGGGTTTCTGGTGATTCAATGGTAGGGAATCCTGGGGGATCGTTGGGAAGGGCTTCTGTTGGAACAACAACTAGCCATATAGGAGGAGGTTCGAGTGGGCCAGGGGGAGGGGTGATTGGAGGACATTTTGGCAAAGCAGCAGGAGGGGCAGTAGGGAGCCATATAGGAGGGTCTACAGCTTGTCCTGTAGGAGGGACTTCTGGTGGAATTACAGCTGGACTTATTAGTTCCTCCCGTTGTCAGAGTCCTATATCTACCGGCTCATCCAGCCCTATGCCTGGTCAGCTTCTCCATAGCCAGCCACCTCCCAAGCCTCCTCAGGTGGCTCCTTTGCAGCAGTTTGCTGGGGGAGGCAGGACTACCATTGGCTTAAACCTCTTCCATTCCCCTCCACAAGGTTCCCCATCCTCTAGTAGAGGACAGAACAGTCAGCAGCCTGCTGAGGGCTCCCCATCTTCCCTCAGCCATTTTAGCCTGGCAGGCCTCCAGTCTGGCTTCCTGCCTCACCAGATGTCCCTGGAGAGGTCTGCGCTGGCCTCCCTGACCCAGTATGGTTCAGCAAACGCCTCCCCCTGCCTTACCCCCGTGGCGCCCAGCCCTACTATTCAAAGCCCAGTGGCAGGCAGGACTTTCCACTACAGCGACCCCTCCAGTGCCACAGGATCCCACAGTTCTCTGCTCATGCCTCAGTCTTCTCTCCCTTCACAGCTTCCCAGCCAGCCACACACAACAGGGAGAGAGTCTCCACTGGGCCGCTTTTCTGAGGACCTAATGCTTTTATCCAGCTCGCACCCATCTCTGCCCCAGGAGGTGGCCCAGGCCTTAGGCCACCATACTCCTCGCTCCTCTGTGGAAACTGGATATTACCCCTCACCCTTTTCCTCACCCACTCTTGTGCCCAAACCCTGTAGCTCAGTGCCAGGGCGCATGACTCCTCCAATCCAGATGTCTCCGGGGCACCCTCACCAGACTCAGTCCCCTGGGGCCTCCCCGGCCTTGCCTCTACGGAGGGGCTCTGCTGCCTATTCATCAGATCTAGAACCTCAAACTGTCCGCTCTAAACTCCCTTCCAATTTGTGAGGATTGATCACACCCTCCTGTGCTCCTCCAAACTGAAACACATACAAACTATCTCCATGTGTGGCATTCTTTTCTTTCTGTCTTCAGACTTCACTGTGTTCCACCTCTCATTTTACCAAGATCTTAAATTTACTGTGATTTAAAAGACACTTGACTGGGTAACTCGGAGCTCTAGAATACTCTATATTTGTTTTATGCTTTGTCCTCTTTTTTTATTCATACATACTGTATATAGATAGAGATATATTTAAATGATAAGTTAATCAAGGGACTAGGAGGGTGTGAAAAATGATACAGGACAGTCATTTTCTTTATTTCTATAACTATGCCAAATTCATCTGGTGATGTTTGGGAAGACAGATTCAATGGACTACACAATAATACTCTTTTTCAGCAGGAACCTATGCACTAATACCTGCATGTATAAAGGCTTTTTGTGTGTTTCAAAAAAAGTATCTACATTTTTAGCTAAAACAACATGCTTCGAGACAGACTGACTCTTGTACCATCTCATACAGGATCACATATTGTTGATCCTTAAATGTGTCTGTTAGATTGTACTTATTTATCCTGTGTATAAACTTTTCAAAACCTTATGAGAGATGGAGAAGAGATTTTAGGAAACCAAAAAGACTTTTCCTGTGGGGTAATAATTCACCTCCCCTTGGCCCATCAGTCCTTATTTTATACCACTTTATCTTAATAATACTGTTTTTTGAAGCAGGGGGAGAGGGGTTTGGCGAGCTACCCTCCATTTCAATATTGAGACATAACAGTATGTGAGTGACTGGCTTTCTGCAGAGTCCTCAACCATGTCCTAACAAGCTCACTTTGTCTTCCAAGCTCATGCCGCTAATGTGTGTAGAAAGCATGTGTTGTTTTTCTTCCTGACTGTGTGCAACTGTTAATGTGTGAGTGTTAGTGAGAAAAAGTGTGTGATTCAGTGGAACAGTCGGATGCAAGGCAAGACTTTTCCCTGGACTGATCAAAAGGAAGTTTGCCTTTTTCACACAAAAACTAGGACTTCCATTAACCACAGCTTGTGTGTTGCATTTTGTAGCACACACATTGTTCAAAATTAAAAATAGTCAAATATATTAAACCCCAAAACTAGACTGTCAGTCATTGAGCAAATACAGTACATACAGTACACACGCTGAAATATCCAAAAATTGCTGGAAATAGAAATATGCCACTTGATATTTGATTTGTGCATTACTTCTTCTACTGTAGCTGCTATATGGTCAACATAGACATGTCCCTCATTGAAGGCCAGTGCTGAGTTTGAGAGGTTGAATGTATGTACATTTGTTGTTGCTAAAAGTAAGTACTGTAGCTATGGTAGATGCACTGAAGGCATGGCGCCCCATGGAGTTAAGAGACTGTTCCATAACTAAAAAGGTCATTGGTTCAATATCTTTGACAAACGTTTTCATCAGCAGCCATTTCTTCTGCCAAAGTGTCCTTTAGCAAGACACAGAACCAATACTGACTAAATTGTTAGAAGGCAATCTGGATATATGGCTCAGTAAGTTGCCTAAAACATCCCACTCTTTACTGCATATTCTCCATAAAGTATTGTCGTACTGCTGCCCTGCCTCTGTAACTCTTGAGAGAAATTGCTTTCTTTTAGCACATGAATGTGCAGGGAAGACTTTGGCAACCATTGTTTGTTTTTGTCACAATGTACCGCACATTGTTCAAAGATTTGGGCTTCAGTTTTGATTGCATTGCTGCTAGTATTTCTGAATTCATATAACATACACTACATACATGGAGCAAATCTAGATGTAGCTCTTTGCAGTCAAAAATCAAAGATGGGAATAGGTCCATCATATATATGTGTATTCATTCAGAATCTGGTGGAGCTGTCATAGAGCCTTACATTGGTCAAGAAAATTGAATACACAGTAAAGGAAGGTATCACTAAACTCCCAAAGGAGAGGAACAGTGATATGCTTCTACATGTTTGTCTGTAGCTCATCACCAAGACAGACCCGGGTTCCACTCAGACAGCTGAGTCCCTAACTCAGTCACAGCACTCAGCCACAGCAGCCTAATTTAACAAGACATGTCTGTAATCCCTTGACCCTCGCAGGCTATCATGGACTCACACACAGAGGTGCACAGTGACCATGCCTTCCCCTCATTACAGTCCCCAGAAGTCCCTATAATAAGGTATAGCAATACACATGACATGACACACAGCTGCACGAATGCACATTTACAGACATGCACACAACCACAAGAGCACACAATGACTGCTCCTGGCAGAAATGAGAAATATTCAACAATCCTATTTGTTATCCACAACATTTTATGTTGTTGAAAATATCCTTGACTGAATTTGCAGAAAGCTATGACTGATTGATTTTCCACTTACATTCAGATCAGCCAGGCCAGTTTATATAGCCAGAGGTTCTTACCTCTTTTATGATTAGGGATTTAATGTATGATTTTTGTTGAAGACATGACTTGATGCACTGTTATCCAAGGAAGCCTTGGGATATTAATATAACGTTCACATTTTTTATATATTTTTCATCCATTTTATATTGAGTCTTCGATCACAAGCAACTTGCTCTAAGCGGAAATGGTCACAGATGTACATCTCTATATTCATCAATAGCCTCATCAGATATTGGAGCAACACTATCATTAAATAACAACATTCTTCTATCAACCTAACCTGTGTTTAAGCAACACTGTTGATGATGTGTTACATTTTAGGTTGCATTGTGTTGTTTGATGATGTATTTCCTTATTTTTGTTTGACTAACTGGCCAAATGTAGACATCATGTGATGTCAAGATTATTCCAGTAGTAAAAAAATCAATTTCAATCAGAATTGCCTCAATAGTCCAATGCGACACAACCGCCAAACATTATTTGTATTTTACAAGTACATGCAAAACCAACCTGAATGCACTATGTCCAGGCATGATTTGTGTTACCAGTCATTATGTGAAATGTAGAATATCAACTGAAATAGAATTAGACGAGGCAGAGTGAGGGGAAGTGGACACAGCATGAGCTCTATGATTATTTGCCTTATCATTACAGAATCACTCTTGAATTAGATTACATAGGTGAAATCAATAACAGATCATAGCTTTTATCTGGATTCACATGACCTTGTCATGGTCTTCCTCGCAGACCGAGTAGGCGTGACTAATGGCTAGACCAGTGTTTTGTTCTACTCTCCCACATTTAACACCTTGTCTACATCTGCCATAAACAGCTATCTGAAAGGCTCTGAAACCCAGCCCGGGACTCTTTAGACCACCATCCAGAGGGGCAATGGGGTGGGAGGGACAGAGCTCGGTGACAGAAAGGACAGAAAGCACACATAGAACTGTTTCACCACTGGAATACTGATTGTCTGCACACAGTGTATGTGTTTAAACCTTTGTCTTCCTGTACCTGCTAGCCTTGCACTGCACAAAAGCAGATAGACTGCTGTGCCTCGCACATCAGGAAAAAGTCCCCTTTTTTTCCTCACAATATGACCTTATTAAGGCGTGGAGTTGGAAAACAGTTTGAAGCCGGTCTGTGAGACAAAGGCGTACATGTGAGGAAACATTGATGCACTGAGGGAACAATGTAGTCTGACTTTCAGCCACAGGGAAGACAGGTAGACAGGCACCCCATGGGGTACTCATGCTGATGGGGTACCTGTTTCTCGGGGGACATTAGGCATGTCGCCCCCTTCCTTATGATTGTTCCTGAGTGCTAGTGGATGATTGCCAGTGTGGTATTGATTGGAAGGATATGAGGGAAAGCTTTGAGTGTAGCTATCTAGCTAGCAGCTAGTGTTTGGGTGTGTGTGTGTGTGTGTGTGTGTGTGTGTGTGTGTGTGTGTGTGTGTGTGTGTGTGTGTGTGTGTGTGAGACTGTGTTTCCCACGGCTGCCTGGCAGGGTCGATGACTGGGGCTGGGCGCTGTCGGAGGAGGGTGGGACAGGGAGGCACAGGTCATAGCTTACAGAGAGATAGACACTGGACAGGGATTGATTAGTTGGCCTGAACTTAGTCTTAGTCCATCATCACAGATAAGTGGTTTATGGGAGGGTTGGGTGGGCGCAGTGTATCAGCTGAATCTGTCACTGTCAGTTAGACAGCAGACACAATCTGCGTGATGTCCTGTCTGTTTCATCTGGGCCAACGTCTTTGCAAAATCTCCTGTCTTGGACTTTTTTTGCAAGACAACTGCCAATTTTTATGAAATTAAGAAAAGCAGTTTTTGATTGATGACCATGCAGCTTTTAAATGATGTAAGGGGTTTCATAATAATTTTCTCAACTCACAGAAGACCATGTAATCCTTCATTCCGAGACATGAAAATAACCGAAAATGGAGTAACAAGATTTTCACCTGACAGCAATGTTTATTCTTCAAGGCGATTTGCTATTTCCATCCTCCCAGACTATTTGCTGCAGCCTCATCTGTAGCGTAATGTAGTATAGAGACAGTGTTTTTTAGAGGAATCAGCTGGGAATTAGATAAGGATGCTTTGAAACTTTGTGTCTTTGGAGAGAAGCGAATAAAGAAAAACAACTGTGACTCACCCGCTCATGCAGGGAACTATTTTCACTGTCTCCCCGTGTCACCCATCTAAACATGGGAAGGAAAGCGGCTGTATGAGAGCAACAGAGGAAATAGCAATGAAGGGCAGATGAAGGATCACGCCAGCTGCCAGCGTTCTGTCCAAATGCTCCAAGCTAGCCTGTTCAGAAATCAGTTCAGAGGAAATAGTGGAAAAGCACCTGACATGTCTGTGTTTTGATCCTGGAAGGTATTGTTGTTTCATTTTAACATCTTGCATTGGTATGAATTGGTTGCTCTATTTTAAGTGAATCTAATCTAGGTCAGGGCTACCTGGTCTTGAGAATGAAACTGTGTATTTTGCGGTGAAAAAAGAATATTAATATAAATTTATAATGTCTGGCAGAAGTTATATATCTTTTCCTCTGCCTGAGGCCCTACCTGGCTCTGGCCCTGCTGTTGGCCCGAGGTAGATGTGTTGTGAAGCTGCCAGCAGGTTTGTAAGTTGCCTTGGTGTAACCCCCCCATCGCAGAGCTTTGGTGGAGCTCCACATGGCACCTCTGTAACATTTCCAATTCATGGTAGTTTCTGTAACGCTAATTCTTAGATTCTGTTTGGTGCACTTCCAATTTCGCTGCCTAATCTTAGCCTCCCTCTCCCTTTGTGCTGCCCTACTCGCCCATGAATATGGGTTGATGAATCAGCGATGCACACTAATGAAATCATTTGCTATGATTGAGGATTAGATGTAGCAGCAGCGGAATCGAACCTGCAATTCCTCGGGGGAGAAAAAGGCACATGTGTTTTTCCCGAGGCCCTCGTTATTCATTCATGACCACAAATTCCTCCTACCTTTCCAACAAACGCTCAATTTATTTCGTACACAAGAACCAGAATCAGGTGTTCCCTATGACAATGTACCTCAGAGTGATTGGATACGATATGAAGATTGCTATGTGTGGCGAAAAGTTCTGTTTATCGTAGCATCTAATACACCTGACCTCTTTTGCTGCTGCTCCAGTGAGATGGAATAACACGACAGTAATGTTATTTTGACCACAAAGTGGGCTGTTGGGCAGTGTAACCTGGATATGACCCAGTTTAGGGATGCCATGCAACAGTGGGAAGCATATAAATTCACTCTAAGACTGCATTACCTTAAGATCCTTCGGGGTAACGGCACTGCACAGCTAACTGGCAGGAGTCTCTCTTTGTAGCTGTCAATATAAAGTCATTGATTCATCCTGCTTTACAGCTGGTTCATATTTAAAATTTGACATGGTTCTGTAAACTAACAAATACACAGATTAGATGCTTAGATTTGGTTCTGAAAATTCATGGTTTTGTATGTTTCTCTACTGGTTGCAGCTGATCATAAAATCCTGTGTTGAAGCCAAAGGTGAGGCTGCTCTTCACTGGATTAGTGTGTGTGTGTGTGTGTGTGTGTGTGTGTGTGTGTGTGTGTGTGTGTACGTTCATACTACATTTTGAAGAGATGAGGGTTTACATAAAAAATCCTGCTTCTCGAAGCTGTCTTTCATTTGCCGAAGTATGTACTATAATTCCACTTAATCTGATGTTGGGAACATAATGTCGACAAGGTACTTACTTATACAGATTTATATATTTCCATAGGACCTATTTATATTTCTGTATTTATTTTAGACTCTCTTAATAAGTGATGTCATCACCATAACAGATAATGATAAGCAATGTTCACCAAATTGTGTGTATGTACAGAGTTCATAACATGTCCATGATTTTTAAGGAAACATGTCATTTGCATTGTATAATCTCTCTACTTTGATGCGGCGCAGGAGTGGGACATTTTCGTTACATGATGCTACAGACCAAGACTTTCTACCTGAAGGCTCAACCTTTTTGTTTCATGAAGGCAGTGACTGGATCAACACTTCTTATGAGGACACGCAACCTTTTGGGGAGGACAGTATTTTGACCGCTTTGCTATTGATCAATGGATATCTATTTTTTCTGCATTTAACACGGGAACTATGGGAAAAAGCAATAAGGGAACTGTACAGGTATGGTGCGACTGGATGTGTACCCTGCAGGACATTGCGCTGAACCACACGACAACCACACACACAGTAGCCCGTGGCTCGTAGTTTGTGTGGCGGTGAAAGGAGTGAGGCAAAAACTGCTTTGTCGATAAGCACACATACTGGATGAAATAAAACGGTATAGAATAAAATATAAGGAACACCTGCCTGGAGTGTTTCTTTCTCTCTGTTCACATGCTGCATGCTGCCAATTGCACTTCACTTCACCAAGTTGCTGAGACACAGTGCAATATGCACGCCTATATGACACCTTTTTTATTGTACCAATTTGCCTACACATGTGCCTACGTGTGTTCAGCTGGCAAATTTGCATGGTTACTCTCATTATTTTTCCCCTCCATCTTGTGAGAAGCGTCAGTAAGCAAAAGTCTTTTGCGCACACACACACACACACACACACACACACACACGTTCACTCGCAGATGCACACAAAGAGCGGTCAAGAGACAGGTGAAGCTCCTCAGAATGCTGGAAATGTTGGCAGACTGTAAAAAGGAGGACAGTCTGCGTCTGCCCCTGTGAGCACTCAGCCATCTGCTTCATTAGAATTCCCCCTTGAGGTAACCTTCCCTTCTCCAAGAGGAACTCATTGAAAGTGAAGGGCTTTGTTTTAGATTGTCTATTGTAATTACACATTATTCTTCTCCTGCCTCCTGCCTGCTGAGAGGAGAGTAGCTGGCTTACAGCCGCCAGCCCGGCATCTGACGCCGACAAAAAAGCACACAGGATCGTGGTGTAAACGGTGTCCGCCGATGCCACGTGAACCTCTTGTATGCTGCCTCGATGTGGTTTTGTGCAGCGGGTCAGATCAATGAGGTCATGGTGACATCCTCGCGGTTGAGGTGGCTGTCTCTCTGCTGCCATAGAGGGACGACCAGCACTAATGCCTTCCTCTGCAGCATCTGGGATAATCTGCTCTAGTTCTCCTTGGGTCAAACTCAACAGTAATTAATCCTACCATTACCCTGCAGGCATGAGGCCTCAGGGTTAAAGCACTGTATATGCGTGTGTCTTTTCTTGTTTTCCAGATAGCCCCTTTCAACTCCACACTGGATGCCTCAACTTTTACATAAATTAAAATGCTTTAATAGTCACATTTGAGAGGGACATGGGGATTTGTGTGGATTTCAGTCGGCCAGAGGGATGAAACTTGAGTGTCCTGAAAGTCTAAGATCTGTACAGAGCAATAATGGACCAAAAGTGGAGTTGTTATATAAATTCAGTACATAAAAAGTGCCATTATCTTCTTTTCAACATCCTCTTTTTTGCTTTTTCCCTATCTTACGGACCTGTTATATGTAAGTTTGTTTTTAAGGAAAAATGCTTTTACTTTTTCCATATCTTCTCACGCTCATAGCATGCAGGCCTGGCACTATATTTTTTGGCAGCCCAGGGCCCAGAGCACTCAAAAACACACACACACAGTAACTACAGCACATCCGTATTAGTGCTTTTTTTCCTCTAAAACCCTGCCGTCAAAGCCTTTTGACATCTGCCAGTTTGTTCGCAAATATTGTCCAAATGCCAACTTTGCAATGCTCCAGCTTTTGATGCGCATGGCTGAAAGTTTTCTTTTTGTGTCAGTGTGTATGTGTGTGTGTGTGTGTGTGTGCCTCCTGGGATTAAGTTCATGAAAGCATACGCATGGATAACATCAGAAAGATGGCCACAGGTTGCCAACCTGATGTCCCCACTCTGCCTCTTGTTCTGCCAACCCCCCACCCCCACCCAAAAAGCCCCCTCCTCTGCTCGCTCCTTCCCTCCCTTGCTGAAAAATCCTGATGGTCAGAAATGGGCCATATGTGCCCTACTTAGAGGTAGAGGAAAGTGCTGATAAAATGACTGAATGGGGTTACTATTAGAAATAAAAGGTGATAATATGAGCTTGTGGACCAAGCTACAGTAATAGTTCCCGCCACCAGGAGAAGACATGTGAAATGTGATTAGTGGTGAATGTGTGTCTGTCAAATTGGATTTTCTTGTGTATTATTAACTCATGGACTTTGATGACACTTTCCATTTCATTCTACTTGATACTTCTACTCCCCTACATTTCACAGGGAAGTATTTTACTTTTTACTCCACTACATTTATTTGACAACTGGGGTTTCCAGTTACCTTTCAGATTAGGATTTTTAGTAAAAAACAAATGATGATCTTATGAATTACAATACATTGTTAAAGTATAAATCAAAGATTAAACCAGCGGTCTCCAACTTTTTGACCTGTTGTGACCCCTTACAAAAAATAAGTGTTGAGTTGAGGCTATGAGTTGTTCGTAGTTCCATTAAAAGAGACATTTCACCTCTAAACTTTTCATATGGTTTCATTTAAATTACAGCTTGAGGCCCAAAGAGATAAATAAATCAACATATGATAAAAAAAAGCAAAGATTTGTGTAGCAGAACTTTGTTTCTTTCTTTTTTCCTCTCCCATTAATCATCTCATGACCCCAAGGTGGCTCTGTTCACTAATCACAGGGTTGGCTGTTCGATCCCCAGCTCCTACTGTCCAAGTGTCCTTGGGACAAGACACTGAACGCTGAATTGCTCCCACTGGTTAGGCCAGTGCCTTGCATGTTAGCTCGCTGCCACCGGTGTGTGAATGATCGAATGATAGGCAGAGAAACTGTAAAGCACTTTGCATAAAAGCCCTATATACATATATATATATATATGCACTCCATTTTCCATTTAGCATCAGATTTATTTTGTGACCCTATGGAGGAGCCTGACCCCTAGGTTGGGAGCCATGGGACTAAACTACCTCACTATAAGTATAGTAGCTAAAACTAAACTAAAACAGTTAAAACTACACATTGATGCACCAGTTTTATATTATATATTTAACAATATTATAATATAATATATAATAATAACTCAGACACATGGGACATTTTACTACAGAATGAGTACTTTAAGTCCATTTTGCTGATAAAACTTCTGGACTTTTACTTAAGTAGCATTTTAAATGAAAAGTATTCTTACATTGTGGTATTGATAGTTTTACTTATGTAAAGGATGTGAGTACTTGTTCCACCACTGCTGTTTTCATACTGTGCTCACACTATAATGTACATTGAGAGTATATCACATCGTATCTGCTCTTTTTTAACCTTTTCTGGCCGTTCCCGTGTCATCGGGCGAGTGTTAATCTGAACTGAGACAGACAGACTTTGACGTGATGATGTGCTGCCTTGAGCTGCGACCCCACTGTGATATGTCAACACAAGAACCAGCAGCTCAAGTTGTCACCCTGCCATCTGCTAACAGTCTGTCCTAAATGTCCGTTTCTAAGCACAGCCAATCTCCCCTCCAGACAAACCCTCCGAGGCTGATACAGTTAGCTGCCTATTTCTGACTAAGGAGGCTTAAATCCATCTTGCGATGCTCATAAAATGTTTAAAAACTGTTTATTGAATCGGTCCTTGAGATTGAATTGCAGAGATTAATTCCAAAATGTGACCCCTACTCTGCTTAACTGATTGCTGGCATGAGAGTAAAATATTGCAGTAGATATTTTGGGGGGTTTAATTTAAAGGAGAGTGATGTCTAGTGCTGGTTTTTGAAATGCTGAACAGTAAGCTGATATGTTCTCTCTCCACAACAAACAGCATTTTGCAAAGAAAGCAAATACATCTCAATATATTAGCATGCTATATCATTCAGTGGATGTTTCCTGCATATTTCATAAAACCTCTTTCTCCTCTAAAAATAATTGTATAGAAAGAACCCAGAGGAACTCATTTGAAAGAGAGGAAAATACCATTTTCTTATTTTTAGCAATTATAATCCTCCATGACTGGTGATCCCTGCAACACCATCCTCCTCCACTTCCTCCTCCTCCTCCTTTCCCCCAGTGAGAGTTGATGGGGGAAAAGATCTCCCTTCCTCACATCCCTCTTTCCCCCTTGGCTCCGGAGACGCCGCATCTCTCACCATACACCATCGCTCGCTTTTCACAGGGTGAGGGTAGACTAGTGAGCAGAAGGCCCAACCCCCCCAGCCTGCAGCCTCTGTTCCCCGTTTATCATATTAGCCCGCGCCCTTGAGCATTTTGCAGCCAGACTCATCCTTTGAACTAAGGAGAGAAAGCAGACCAGGGCGACCATACCATAAATCATGTGGGTTTAAATTCTGACAGTAAATGGCCTTGTACTAAACCATCGCCAGGCTTCAGAATGGAGCATCTTGATTGGCTGTCTTGGTAGGCTTGTGTTCCTGCCATGGCTCCTCTTCCAGCCTTGAGAGAGATCAGAAAAACACAGTCCTTTATCGTTTTCTCTTTGGCTATGAAAACAAAATAAATATTACCAGCAAAATATGTTTTGTGATACAATCATGTCGATGTGAGAGCCAGCCTTGAAGAGCTGGGGGAGCCAGGATCACATTATCATCCAGCATATGTATCTAGAAAGGCTTAATTACACCAGTACAGGACGCAGCCATTGTTCAGAATAATTAAGATAGTTTGAGTGCCATTACTGTCCTTCATAGTTACAATTTTGCAGAAGAGCCGGTCTGTTGGGCAGAATAGGAGCTGAATGTCACACTGGCCTCTGCTGACCTCCATGCCTCACCTGCAAATGAATGTCTTAGCTATTGGTGGGAGAAATGCAGCCCATTCATGTAGTGGATACCACACTTTGCTTTGAGCCTGGAATCCACTACATGAATGGGCTGCAGTCAAAAAATGGCCAAGCTTATACTCTGATGAGTGCCCCAAATTCATAAAGAAAATGTTTCTCATCAACCAGGTAACAGATGGAACGCACATGGCGAAAGAGTCAGAGCCAATGTCGCAATCATCCTCCTTATGTCAACTGGCCTGTAATGTTATGTCATATAGCCCAGGAGAGCTGTTACATATATCAGCGCTGAGAGCAGAATCAGCTGTGATTGTTAGACCTTAGCACAATGGATGCCTGAAAGGCCTTTCACTGAATGTTTTTTTTTTATTATTATTATGGAACATAAATTTTCCCTGTTGCTGACCACTTCTGGTGTGCTTAAGAGTCAGAAATAGATCTCACCATAAGGCTTAAAGGACTGTTGAACAATCAGCGGCACATTCACAAAGAGAGGGCTGTGGAGGGAGGAGGAGAGGGGCGGGTGAGGAAGGAGCGAGGCAGAGGAGACAGAAGAATGAGAGGTGGGCGAAGTGGGAGACCTCGAGCAGAATTAATGAAATTGAACACAATGGCTACATGGCTACATTATAAAACACCTGTGTATTGATTGACATTCCTTATTGACCAGTTCTGGTCCAATTTTGGCTGCAAAAGGGCATTTTGAAATGATTTTTGCGCTTTTGCCAATACGACTCCAAAAAAGAATCAAGTGACATGCCGCTTTAGGAGATGTGCAGATCATTCAGGCAATTGGTGATGCTGCCATTCTCTCCTTCTGCCTTGCCTGCACTGTATAGTTGTACCATTTATGTTAGTTACTTGACAACAGAGAGAGCTAGATATGTAAAAACTGACATGTGGCTGGCTGGGGAACATACAAAACAAGTCAAAACAGCTATGGTTAAGGTTTGGTAAGGTGTAGACACAAAAACAACTTGGTTAGGGAAAGATCATGGTTTCATTGAGCTGAAACTCAGGTAATAATTCTCTGTTGGTTCATCACCACCAGCAACCCTTTTCCCAGTATTGTTAAATGGGACGGTCTGGTCTACGGAGGATTTCCTATTTGCGTCACCAGCGCCATGAAGCGCCGCTCCTGTCACCTAGCAACCTTGAAAGCTGCAGTTGAGGTTTGAGGTTTTTAAGGCCCCTTAGTTTTTTAACATTTGTATCGATAGCTATTCAAGTGAGTTGAAACCTAATGCTTACATTTACAAGTGTAATCCTGCTCGGCCGCTGTTGACGGTACGTTTGGGGACGCCATATTCTCTTGCGCGCAATGAATCTTAGGATAGGTTGGGCCGTGAAGGAGCCTTCAAAATGGGACAGTCTTGTCACCTCTTTCACTTTGTCATTTGACACAATATTATTATAAATAATATCGATTATAGCCACTTTCAGGAAACATCTAGTCCCAACTGTGACCTCACCACTCCGTATGTTACTCAACAGCATTCCCTACTTAAACTTTAGGGGAAAAGTCAAAACGATATTTTTTTTTTACCTGTTATGCATCAAAGGTATTTTTTGTGTCTGCATGGAATGATAAAATGTTTGCCAACTGCGAATCCATAATATTTCCACAGATTGCGACACGGCTTGTCAGCGGAGCAGAATTAACGTAGGTCCAGCGAAGAAGAAGAGCAGAGCGTACCCGTTCAGCGTGTTAAAGACTGGATTTAAACACTGGCTTCACCAGGCAGACAGGAGACATCTGCGGGATCACGAATGTACCTGTGAAGATGTAACCCTCTGCCTTATAACGGATTAAAAACAACTTTTGACTGTTGAGGTCACAGAGTGGGCTAGGGAAACACAGTGATTTTAGTTAAAGTTAGTACTTCGTTAAGGTCTGGGGAATGATCATGATTGTGGTTATAAGAAAGACCATTACCAACAGCCATCTATGAAGCAGGTTACACAGAGTCTTTACATAACATGAAGGAGGCAGATGCTAATGTGTGTAAAGGATGACTCACTTTCATTAGCAGAAGTGGATCCTTCTGAGCTATTGTACCTTTGATGTTTCCTCCTTAGGTGTGTCACAGGGAATCATTTTTTATTTGCAAAATGTGTAAGATTTATATTGCATGTAATTGCCTGTGTGTGTGTGTGTGAGTGAGTAACCACATAGCTCACAGCAGTGGATACAATAGACAGTTACAGTACGGTGCCAACTTCCCCAGAGCAAAAGAGAGAAAAAACAACAAGAGGGAGGAGTGGGGAAAATTGTATTGTGTGTGCACGCGTGTGTGTGTGTGCGTGTGTGTGCCAGGACACAAAAGCTGTAAGTATGTCAGTGTGTGCAAATGTGTGTGTTTTGTGTGTGATAAGAGGGATGGAGGAGGGGGTGAAGGAGAGAACCCAGAGCAGAGATAGTGTAGGAAGGAGGAGGAGGAGGATGTGGTGATGGGCGGGTGACGGAGTGTGTCTGTGGCCAGTGTGAGTGTGAGGAAGAGATGGACACTCAGGAAGAGAAAGAGGCTGTATTTTTGAACATCCACTTCTGCTTCCTTTCTAATCCTGGCACAGCTGTTGGGATTAAAGGAGGCAGTTAAACTCTGAATATTTCATGATTTTTATGTGTCAACCATGAAGAAATTTAGATTGTTAACAGTCTCCTTTCTGCTGTGATGATTGGAAGAATCAGCAGTGTGTTATATTTCTTGTTGACCTATAGTTGCCCTCTCTCCTGTTTTCTGTTCACCCAATTGACCATTATAAACCCATCCCCCAAACAGCGCTCATAGCTTAGCAACCGTAACTAGGCACAACATGGGGGACCATTAAGAGAGATACTTTAATTTGAAGCGTTTGGAGGGTGGTATGTCTCTTTTTTTTGTCCTTTCCAAAACCAAAAACACAAGAGCAAAAGTGTAAGGAATGGTTTGTCTGCTAGAACGTAAGATCATTAGCATGTCCGGCTAGCAAGCTTACGTTACCTAGTAGTAAACAAGCGTTACTTCCAAGACCAAGGAGCACATCAATAGCTCTACATAAGTTAGTCTGTGGGGTTACAGCTTATGTTAATAAAAAAAGCCCCGTTCACAACTAGCACATCTACTGTGTATTTTCCCAATGTGTTTAAATGACCAGTCCTGGATGCTACCATATCAGAGTACAGGGTAATGATAACAGCACTGTCCTGCTCTTCATTTGATTTTTTTGGGGGGGATTTTACACTCCAGCAACTCCAATGCCAACGTTACCCGAGATAGCATTATGTTTGCAACACAAAGGCTAATCCTCACCCTCAAAGCCTTTTCTCTTGAAACGTTAAAAGTTAAATATACTGTTTTGAAAATATGAAGTAAACTAAGCAGCTAAACTGGATTATGCTAACAAAATAATAGTTTAATCTTCTTTACTTATCATACTTATAATACCAGGAGTAACTGCCTCTCCACAACAATGCTGTTTTCTTTATGAAGCGATGTCTTCTACATGGATCATCAACTGGTGGGCATGCTGACTTTTAGCTTGGTACCTGCAGCTTTAGCCTTTAGCATTATGTAGCCATCAAGTTAAGACCCCTTTTACAAGATTCTTGTTTTAAAATGTGACAGCGACAGCGTTTTTAACCAACTCACAGAGTTAATGTTAACTTAATTAGCTTGCTAGCTTCAGCTGATCAAATCTGTTAGCAACATGTCACAATTTCAGGCCACAAAATCAGATAGCTTGACAGGCGTAGCAACGGTAACTAAGGATCTTAGCGAATGGTCAATTCTTGTTTATATTCCTCTCTAAGAAATAATTTATTCAAGTGCAGCAGATTCATTTTATTGTTTGAATGGTAACTGCTCTGAATGAGATGCTGCTGTCCACTCAGAAAATATGGTACAGAAAAATCAAGACTGAACATGAAATATGGAGCATATTCTTTCATTTATTTATTCCAGGGTTGCCTATTTTAAGAGAAATAGTGCTTGCTTTGTGAGATAGTGTGACTAACTGCCTGTATCCAATCAGTGTGTGGAGTGACTGCAGTGAAATGTCTTAAACCGCATGGAGGGAGTTGCTGAACGAATTCAATAATTCCCACATAAGACAGAGCTTGCACTCAAAGAGATCCCAGCGAGATGAAATCCACTTCCTAATCCCCTGCCAAAAACTCAGCTGGAAAAAAGAGGGAATTGGTTTTTCCCTGGTTTTATGTTAGTCTGCAGTTAGCAGGCTCTGGAGCTCCAATAAGAATCCTATGCTGTCTCTCCCTCTCTCCCTCTGGCTCTCCCACTGACACTTCTTCCTCCCTTCACCTCCCTCCAAAGCCCTAAATCACTCTGACTGTGGACAAGCATCCAGTTAATAAACCTAACAGCCGGCAGGGAAGTGCTAGTGTTGCCTATGTGTGCATGTGTGTGTGCGTGCGTGAGAGAGGGCCAGAATAACCTGTGTACTGTATCTGTATATAAAGTCTCTCGGGAGGAAAAAGCACCATATCTGATACTGATAGCAGCTTGGAGTGATAAATCCATCCACCATATTTTCTAGAGCCATCTTTAAACCTCACAATCTATGAAAACACCCTCCTATGGCCACAGCAGAGGAACAACTGTATACTGTATATGGGGAAATATTTATCAGTGATAGTATTTAACAAAGCTCCAAAGTGCTGAAGACATGATTCATTATCTGTAGCACAATGATGATGAGATGTCAAAGCCAAAGCCGAATTTAGTTATGGACGTTCTGTGCTATGTCACGGCTGAGAGGCTGGGTCACACAGTTTGATATGCAGGTGCACAGAAGCGCAGGGTTTCCTGCGGCAAGCAGGCAGCTCTCTTGTCAAAGGTGTACCGAGGCATGACACGTAAAGACACACACACACACACACACATCTCCCCTCTCGGCAGCCATCCGCCACAGGACGGCTGATAAAAATATCACAAGCCCTATCAGGCAATTAAACAGGGAGACGCAGCAGCGGAGTGTGTTGGCTGCTTAATGGCTTCGGCCTCCCCGCAGAGGAGCCAGTGTGACTGGCCAACAGGGGGGATACGGACCACTGATGGAGTGGG
The DNA here is from genome assembly GCA_008360985.2 of Macquaria ambigua. Classification (NCBI taxonomy): domain Eukaryota; kingdom Metazoa; phylum Chordata; class Actinopteri; order Centrarchiformes; family Percichthyidae; genus Macquaria; species Macquaria ambigua. Next base: position 135,235 of record VMKM01000990.1, read on the forward strand.
AAATCAAAAGGTGGGTGAAGCAGCTACATTGGTCTCAGTGAACAGTTTTTCTGTCACATGCTAGAAGAAGGGTGCACAGGGAGGTCTCACCACGTTCTGAAGAAATGTTTCTGTGGAAAAAAAAACAGATTAAACTGTGAAGTTAGAAATTATAATAAAGAGATGAATCATCAATATGAATAAACGCATTTTTAATATTACTAAAATTGTAATAGTATGTTGGTACAACTTTTTAGTAAGTCCCAATTTATAAATTCTCAAATCGTGGGTTTATTAATGGTTAATGAATCATTTGGTAATGCCTTATGTATCAGTAATAAGTTGTCCTCATCATTAATGAGGATGCCAGGTTGTGAAAAATCCTTTTGGCTGGTGTGCATCCGCAAAACCTTTGTAGTTTTAACTTCTTTGTAGCTCATTACAAATGATTTGTAAGTTGTAACTAATGGGTTTATTAATAGTTAATAAGTCATTTATCAATGCCTTTGTAATATATTTCTAATAAGCCATTAACAAGAGCAACTTTGATTGTCTTTTTAGCCTCTCTAGTGGATAATTTGACTATTTAACTTAACATTTACAACTAAAGACTTACTGATTTTTGACCTATAAAGCTCAATTAAATTATTTATTAATCATTCATATATCCATTAATTACAGCTCATAAACCCCTTATAAAGAATGCATGTACCCACGTATTTTATCCTCCTCTTGGAACTATAATATCTACATATAACATTCCTAGTTTATTCTCTCTCAATATAATGAATAGACCCTATATTATCTTGGAAAGGTGGGTAAATGGAGCCTCTTGCATAGAGTGGACACATGAATGTTAGCAGGCATCTGCTCTGGTTTAGTGCCCTTGAGCAAACCATCAGTCACCACCAGCTCTGATGCAGCTGCTCCAACACCACAGTCTGATGTCCCTGGACAACCCTCCAACAGTTACACTTCATTTTATTATCACATTGAGCAAAAACGTTGTAATCTGAGATCACAGGGACTCAGGAACTCAGCTGCATTCCTTGTGCATGTAGACATCATACCCCTGATGCCGCTTCACCTCAGGGCACGCAGAACATCATGGAGGTGATGGATCTACACTCCATAATGGACATTCCTCAAACCCAAATGGACATTATCAGCTGGGTGATAGAGGTTGGTATCTGCCACATGTCTTGGCTCCTGGCATGTCTACCACTCTCACGGGGGTCTGTGATGGACTCCGTATCGCCTCACACAATCTCAGCCAGCCGATACAAAGTGGCACCACCAACTCCTTTTTGGTTTTGTGTGTGTGTGTGAGAGAGAGACAGAGAGATACAGTAAGAAAAAAAGAGAAAGAGAGTGACAGCGTGTGTCCCATGTTCCCTAGATTCAGGCTGCAGTTAATGGAGACAGATAGTACTTACTCCAGTGGAACAAAGGCACTGATAGAGTAAACTCCTTGTTTAGCACTCAAACAGAAATAAACATTCACCACAGGGGCAAAACCTCTTCTCAAAGGGCTTCATTTGTTGGTTGGAAAAACCTCTTTCAGCTCCATTAGATGTAAACATTACGGAAAAGAGAAGACATATTTTAGCACATTTGTTATCATGAAAACTCACCTTGGTTAACCCATTCTTCTTGTATTTCTGCCTGCAACTTTGGTCCAAACTAATAACTGGTATTACTCAATTTGTATAAATAAAGATTATACCACAATGAGACTTTGCAAGTGTTACATCAAAGTCAGCTTAAAATGTGCTTGGAGTACGTTGGTTCACAGATGTGAGGATTAGGTCACATTGCTCAGGGGGCATTTTTGGTAGCAATGTGCACAGTTGGTACCAGTGACTGCTAGCTTATTCTGTACTGTGCCATTAACAGTGGAAAATTGGGACTTTCCACAGGCAACCAAGCATCAGGGACTAAATGAACAATACTGACTAGAATAAAAATCAACCATATAATAACCAGCCTGCTGATATGTTGCCTAATGTGTCTTCCCTGTCCACTTACGTGAGTGTTTTCAGCAACATCAAGGCATACAGACAGAACACGCCTCACCATGGCTAATGTGGATTTGGCTGACAAAAACCATGAAAACACATGGAGAGTGGTTCGAAATGAAGAATGATAACTTGATGTAATAGCTCTATGTGTGGCTGTATTCGCTCTACAGCCCGCTCCCCTCCCCATCAACACTAACATCCAGATGAAGGGCTGCTAAGTCAGCTCCGGTCAAGCCTGCTCTTGCTCCACAGCTCAGCCTCCCAGTGTGTGTGTGCTGCAGACAAAGATAGGACTCTCAAAGGGCCAGCACAATGCTGGGCGGCTCAAAGGCTCTCATTTCTGCTTGCTCCTCTCGGTCTCCCCTATATCACACTTTTTCTAATGGAAAAAAAAAAACCCGGCCCACACATCAGAACATGCTGTAGCATTGACAAAATGACTTATTACTCCTCACTGCACACTTCCCTCTCCCTCCCTGGATTCATCGAGCTCCCAACCTTCCCTCAAAATGGCTGGCACCTCCTGGCGCTTGTCTAGCCTGTCACCCTTCCTCTGCAGTGACCTTGAGACAGAGATGAAGGAGTGATGGTGCTCCCATAACTGCTGCAATACAGTTCCTCTCCCTCAAAAAAAAACAAAAAAAAAAAACACAGCAGCAAGATGGCTCTCACTTACACTGACAGCTGGAGGAGGGGGGAAAAAACCCTCTGCATATCCGCATCAATCAAAATAGGATTAGGGTGCCTCTCTCTGGTCCTTTTTATTTCCCATTAACTTGAAGTTGCTGATGAAATACGGAGCTGTTAAATGGTAACTGGGGTTGCAGAGCCACAATGTAGCTTTTACTATCTTCAATAAATTTGTCAAATTTAAAAAGACAAACAACAACATCAATATTTTTTTTTCCAAATAACAGTCTAGCTTTACAAAAGTTTTTACAAGTATTGGCATGATCATTAACAGAATGAGTTTAGAGGCTTTATTGTAACACTGGCGCATTGCCATTGTCACTGACATAGGGGGGCAAAGTCTTTCTGACAGCAAGATACACAGATGACATGACGTGACAATGTGTGAAGCAAAACTGTCTGCTGTGATCAACCACCTTCACAGGCAAATACGATCCACCCCCTCTAAGGAAACTGTTGTGACCGGTCACGTGACCCATCGGATGCCATTCTTCCATAGTCCTGCTGGAATCGGGATGCAGACAAGAGATGATGCATGAATTCTTAATCAAATAAAGACAGTGAGAAGTGATAGGAGTGGAAGGCAATCGTCCTGGCCATGCTGAATTAATGAGGCGACGGCCTTCTTCCGCATGCCAGCTTTCTGAATGACTCGGCTCATCACCGCTCACTTTCTGGAGCCGTCTTTACCATCCATCCCTGGGCCAGGCTCAGAAATCCAGGGCCCCAAAATATCCTCTCTTCAGCCACTCTTCATTAAAACTGAAAGACCGATCAGTTTACAGGCTTGTTCTCCTCGTGACCTTGAGCTCGTGCAGGCGGGGGTGGCTTTCAGCAGGAAATTTTGAGCTTTCAGTCCTCGCTGAAAAATAGGCATCCGAGGCTCAGCTGAGGGTGAGAGCGGTGGGGTCCCAGTGCACGGCTGTCAAGCGACCCTGTCCAAGTCCTGTCGAGAACACCCTTCTCCGACCACCTGAGCCTCTGCACTGTGTGCCCGTCTGCTGGCAGTCGAGTCAGGCAGCAGAGAACCAATTCATTGCTTCACACCAATTCAAAATCTTGTTGCACTTGCCCTGTCAGGTTACACCTCCTCCCTCACACTTCTACCTCTTTTCTTAACACCTGTGGTGATGCCACCGTGAAGCCCTGCCAGAGAAATGCTGCTGTGCCCCCCCTCCCAAAATGGAAAAAAAAAAAGTAAGAATTACTCAAGTAGGAGTTGGGCATTCCCATGGCAACCAGGTCCTGTGGTATAGGCAGGGATATCAGGCCAAGCCCAATGCCATTTGCATACAAATTGCCCAGCTGGCACCTTGTTGTTATGACAACGGCACACAGCTCCCAGAATTCATTTGGAAGTGAAATACAAAAGGAAAGCAGCCATTGATGAAATTCCTTTTCTTTTATAATTAAGACGTTGCTGACACTGACACTATGTTCTCATGTAAATCCAATCACCATATTGTACCTGCAGGAAATGAGAGAAAAAATCATATACTCAAGACTCAAGACTTATTGGACAAGATAATGACTCGAATGTAGGTCAAAATGATTGCAATATTAAATGGGTAAATATCTACATTATGTTTTACTGCTGAAAAATATGTTTAGAATTTGAACACTTGGTGAATTCTTGTCAGTGTAACTATCCAGACATGAAAACCCGTGTTTTTTCTTCACAAACTGATCCACAAATTCTATACGACCTCTGGCAGATACTTTCCAAAGTTCATCCGTCTTCTTTTTGGTTCACCTGATTTTGTAAACCTTTATATAATTTCTTACAATGACCCAGAGCTTGAGAGAGAAAGTAAACTCCGCTGACAACACAGTGTCCTCTACTGGCAGCATGTGGCAGGAAGTTTACACAACCGCCTGTCTGGCTAAACGGATAATATTTAGCTCAAGGGCAACTGAGCTGATGCTTTTCCATAGTCATCCTGGCTCAGCTTACTGGTCAGTTAAATTGCCCTGCTGTGGGCTCCGTGAGCATTCTGTGAACCAAGCATATCTGTTTATCCCAGCGATCCCCACAAGACTGTGGTTTAATCATTGGCTTCTGTGCGGCTGTCAAACCATCTCAGGCTAATCAGTGCCCCTCTCAGTGGGAAACAAAGCAGCTCCTGCATCCAATACTTGACCTGTACTGCTAGTGGAGAGTGCTGATCTATGGGCAAGGTGAGCCCTCGCCCTTTACACATTAAACTGTGCACCTTTTCCACTTCAGTGTGTTAATGATGAGAGCCCCATTAATAGTCCCGTTAGAGATTGTTACAAACTGGTACAAACCACTTCAGCCTGGATTGAAAGGCCTGTGTCAGCAACAACACAACAACACAGCAGTGTGTGTTTACGTGTGTGTGTGTGTGTGTGTGTGTGTGTGTGTGTGTGTGTGTGTTGCACCCTCTACCTCAGTTTGAGAGCAGAAGGAAGGTGACACATCCTGCCTCCCCAGCATATAAATGCAGGAGCCTTCTCGCTGAAGTGCCGCTGGGCTCTAAGGCATGACAGTTTAGTGTGTTCCTTCCCCTGAACGTGCAACCTTTCCCAAGGTCACAACTCGCCAGCAGCTCAGATCTTTACTAAAGCACCACCCTGCTCATTTGTCACTTACCATCCAATTCAACATGGCAACCCGATGGGGGCTCTGTGGCGCGGGGAAGATCAGCCATGACTTCAGCGTGGCCATGAAGACGCTGCCTGACAGAGCAACTCTGTGATGAATGTGTGTGTGTTTGTCTCTTTCGTACAGATAGCAGTCATTGCATCGAGGAGCTTGGAGCGTGCCAAAGAGTTTGCCAGGAAGCATGGTATTCCTAAGGCTTACGGCAGCTATGAGGAGCTGGCCAACGACCCAGACATTGGTGAGTTAAGAGCTATGAGCGGCCTGGCTGCACAGGCAGAGATAATGGCACGTTGGTGTTGCTGTTTGAAGCTGAGCCTGGAACATCTGTGTGTCCTCACAGACATTGTGTACCTGGGAGTGCTGCACACAGAGCACTGGCAAGTTGGTCTGCTGTTCCTCAAGGCTGGGAAGAACATGTTGTGTGAGAAACCTTTCGCTATGAACTCCAGACATGTGAAAGACCTTGTCGCCGCAGCCAAGGAAAACAATGTCTTCCTGATGGAGGTATGGTTGAAGGGATACAGTCATTCATGTAGAACTTTTCCTTGGGGCACTTGCTGGCAGTAAGGGTCATTGCAGGTGCAGGTTTGGTTTTGCAGGTGCAACACAACACAAATATTAAGGAGTTTAGAAATGAAAACTGGAAGGTAATAATCTTAATACATGTTCATCTTAACCTTTAGTATCTTGTGAAATGCAAATGTATCAAATGCAGAAAAATATTAACTTTATGTTGCTGTTAAACTAATTATTCGACATTTTGGGAAATACGCTTCATTTGCTTTCATGCCGAGAATTGGATGAGAATAAAGATACCATACCCATGTCTGTATGGTAAATATCAAGCTTCAGCCAGTAGACAGTTAGCTTAGCTTAGCATAAAGACTGCAACCAGGGGGAAACAGCTATCCTGGCTCTGTTCAAAGGTAACAAGAGCCACCTACCAGCACCTCTAAGGCTCACTAATTAACCCATTATATCTCATTTGTTATATCTCGGCTCATAACCCCCCGTAAAACTGCAACTTGGATTTTTTTTTTTTTACCTTTAGACAGAACAGGGCTAGCTGTTTCCAGTCTTTATGCTAAGCTAAGCTAACCAGCTGCTGGTTGCAGCCATGTATTTACCGTACAGACGTGAGAGTGGTATTGATCCTCTCATCTAACTCTCGGCAAGAAAACGAATAAGCATATTTCTCAAAATGTCTAATTATTGCTTTAACCTGTCACAAACACTATTGCCGCAGGTGGCTGCTAGGCATTGCAGTCTACGCATGTTAAAGTTTGGAATTCATATACCATTGCATTTTAGGTCAATAGTTGCATCATAGTGCTTTGAGTGCAGACATTCTTAACACAGGAGATTCATGTAGGAAGCAAACCCTGAATGTCCTGAGAATATTTATGACTCATGGTACAAGAAAACATCTTGTCATGCCATGTTTGACCAGCACATCTGCCACAGTACTCATGGGAGGTGGAGGAAGTGGAGAGCAGTGGTAATAAACTGCTGCTCAGGTGAAACTCCAGTATAAACTGTTTACTGTTGAAGTGGTGCTAGGTCGTCTGCTCTGTCCCTCTCAGGCCATCTGGTCACACAGATGCTGATGTGCGCAGGCTGCTGGCGGAGGAGGCGGTAGGGGAGCTGAAGCTGGTAAAGGCCTACTTCGGCTCCCCTCAGCTCCACATCCCCCGCTCGGTGGAGAAGGAGCTGGGCGGTGGCGCACTGCTGGATATTGGAGTGTACTGCCTGCAGTTTGTGCTGATGGTGTTCAACGGAGAGAGGCCAGAGTCCATCCAGGCCACAGGGGTGCTGCTTGACTCAGGTATGATTCAGCACACGGGTCATGCAGCAGAGGTGGGATGTAGATTAGTATCATTAACCACACAGCATGCATCACTGGTCATAAACTGGCTATTAAAACTGCTCACCGTAAACAAAACAGAAGAACATAAGAATCCCTTGTGTGGCACAGAAGAAACTTATGCAGAAAATCACTTTTTTTATGAACTGTCCAAAATGTAAACACCTCAGGGAAGAATTCTTCACACAGAAAATCCCAGACTTATCTTTAAAATGTCAGACTAATCCAAATCCTCCACGGAGAATACAGTAATACAGTAAAACTGGCACGGGAATATGTAACTGCATGTGTCACAGCAAGATATCCTTCAATGTAAGACCATCACGTTATACATGTAGCATTTTGAGCATTTTCTTATCTTTTACTCACTTTTACAATTGAATGAATATATGAAAAAAAATCATAATGTATATTTGTGACCTTCTCTTTTTTTTTCATCAAAAAGTCATGAATGTAAAGTTGAAGAGAATTGAACTGATTTGACCTAATTGAAGTGTGCTGATAAAAAATGCATTGAAATGACCTGAAGTGAACTGAACTGAAGGGAATTTAACTGATATCAACAGCAGCATAGTTAGCATTCATTCATTCATTCATTTGCTGCTCACCAATTTTTCAGTGATTTACTTATTTTTTTTTTTTTAATGTTTGGCAGGAGTGGATGAGTCAGTGGTTGTGGTGATGAGGTTCTCCGGGAACAGGATGGCCTTCTGTGCCTTTTCAATTGCTGCTCGACTCCCAAACGATGCTGTCATCAGTGGCACTAAGGGCTCCATTAAAGTATGTTATGCCAGTCTTGTACAGGAACATTTTACTTAATTAAGAAATGATTGAGACATGCAAAAACTGAGTTGACTGCTAATTACTTTCACATTTAATTAAATTGAAGTATTCAGGCAAAGACCCACTGCATTTGATGAGTTACGAGTTGAGTGGTTGGATTAACACAAAAGTGCATTTCCTCTTCACCCTCCAGGTGCATGGCCCCATGCACTGCCCTACCACGCTCGTGGTGAACGACAAGGAGACGGAGTACCCTCTGCCTGAACCCTGCCTCCCTCTGAATTTCCCCAACAGCACCGGGCTTCGCTATGAGGCAGAGGAAGTGAGTCAGTGCCTGCTTAAAGGAAGCTCATGATAAAAGGAAAGTTTTGTATTTGTCTTCAAAGAGATGAAATTGTTTAACCAGCCCAAACCGCGGTTTCAAAGGTAAGGTGAGTTTGAAAGAAAGACGCTGCAATTCAGTGAAACAGTCGCTTTCCCGGAGCTTCTCGTGAGAATTTAGATGGATACATGAATGCACTCATCAGATTGAGTCAGAATCAATTCTGTTATCATGTCCTCTAGCTTATACAGTATTACATTCACATTGGTTTTACCTCCTATATCAATTTACATAATCTTTACATCCCTGCTTTGACATAATTTATGCTTCATTGTGAATATGTGCATAATTTAACTGTGGTCATAAACAGACGTGTCTTTCAGTCAGCCTGATTTTCCTGTTAAACTCCTCCTCATCCGCAGGTCTTAAGGAGAGCCCACGGATGCCTCTGGCATACTCTGTCTTGCTGACAGAGATCATGGATGAAATCAGGAAACAGGTGGGAGTTGCCTTCAGCCAGGACAGCCAGTGACATCACTCCAAAGCCGGGCTGTTTCACCTGACCTAAACCTACTCAGATGGAACAGAGGGAGCCGCTCGGGGCAGGCTTTGGATCTTTGGTATAAGCAAATCACTCATGGCAGTGTGTGACAAAGCCTGAGCAGACGCAGTGTCACTGAGGCAACTGTGACTCGGATAACATAGTGAGCTGTCACTGAATTAAAGATACAATCAGCAAATTATTGGAAATCTTGGGTACATTTATTATTGTTTGTTTTCCTTTTCCTTTTCCTCATCTTATACACCCATTAGAGCTCCAGATATTGTTATTCCTGAGTCACCATGTGAACACCTTGCAAGTCCTTATAATACAGTACATGGTGAACACTGTCAGTTTAAAAAAATGGTTGAAAACATGTCTTAAAGCAGACAAATCACAATGTAAACAAATAGAGCAACCATGCTGTGTGTAACCATCCTGTAATCAAGTCCTAGGCCTTTAAAGACAAACCCAGCTGTCACCGTGAGGTGTGTGATTGATGAATCCAATAAAGGACTGATTGTGAAAGCCTTGTTTCATTTCAAATATCATCCGCTGGAGAGGTGAAGAGACTTCGAGTGGCACATTTGAATCAAAGTGTTCTGTCATGTCTGACCCCTGCAGCTGTGTACAAAATAGACTCATGTTCTCCGGAACCAAAATAGGTTGCACTGTTTTCAAGGTTAGGACAGAGAAATGCCTTTATGAGTCAGCAAAGAGCATGGCTCATTTAATACTTGTTCCCAACCTTTTCGGCTCACAGGACTCCTAAAAAAATGGAGGATGTCTCATTGATACAGGATGCAGTCCATGACTGCAAAAAGGCACATTTTAAAGCAATACATTACTTTGCCTACTGTAATGAATAATGCTGAAATGCTGCAGATATTTATTCAAGAAGAAAAAAAAAATCGTTTGTGAGGAAATTATTAACAATTACATACTTATTTCTCTCTATACATGTTGTGCTGTATCTGTGCCACAGTGTTGACCTGTTACATTTACTCATTTAAGAAAGAGGTTTAATAAATGGGCCATTCAGCCTCAAGCAATGTAATGAGAAATATCAGCCCTAACAAAATGAAATGTCCCTGTACATGTCAGCTCTTAAGAGGGCTGTTTTGTGGCTGACCTCTGACCACTCTTGGTGATTACATAAAAAATTCATCCCAAAAATCCCATCCTGAAAAGTAGTACAAGCAATGCAGTGGAGAGTGACATTATGTATAGTTATTATTATTATTATTATTGTTATATAGCTCGATTATAGATACTTTAATTATTATTAGGGAAATTCAAGTGTCAGTGAAGCATGATACAGAACAATTCACACCAGTAGTCAGTAGGAAAAAATAAAATACAGAATAAGGTAAAAGACAAAAAGTAAAATAGTAAACAGGTGATTAAAAGAAAAAAAAGAAAAATAATAAGAATAAAAATAATAAAAATAAATAAAAGTGTCCTTCTGAGTATGGGCAGGGAAGAAAGAGGAGATACAATAATACGAAACCTTTTTTTAATTTATTCTGATGTCTTATGATCACGATCTGGAGGTCACGCTTTTGTTCTGTTAGCACAAATCATCATCATCATCATCATCATCATCATTTTTGTGCAACGTCACACAGTCAAAATTAATACTGTGTCTCCACCTTGTGGCAGAGAACAGCCACTGTCGATATCGACTTGATTCAATCTGTCAGTTTACTGTCCAATATGGCAACCAGGTGGGGAATCTGTAGCGCGGGGAAGATCAGTCATGAGTTCACCGTGGCCCTGAAAACTCTTCCTCCTGAGGACCATCAGGTATCAGTATGAGTAGATGCGTAGACACAAATACAGCCCTTGTTTCAAATGCAAGAGGTCTCGTCAGGACTCGGCGAGGCTTCTCGCTCCGTGCAGACTTTCTATATCTGTTTTCCTGGCGAACTTAAGATCACATTGTTAAAATCAGGTACTAATGAAATATTGTGGATTCGCAACCTGCAGATTTAACTGATTTCCATACATTGCAAGCTAGAGTCTGCAGCATTTCGAACGCTTCGGCATACTTTTCTTTCTTTCTTTTTCTTTTACCGTAAAAAGCGCACTAAATGGGCATCTACATTTTTTTTTTGCTATGAGGAGCTGGCCAGAGATCCAGACGTAGGTAAGTTTCTGTCAGACCTGGGTCAGATTTGATTGGCTGGTGACTTTTTGCATTTGTTATTTGGATTACTTTGAGCACCAGATGTAAGGGATTTGCTGCCTCAGGACACTTCAGTCAGAGCTGAAACTTACAATACAGCAAACCCCAAACATATATTCAGTGTGACCTTGTTGAACTGTTTTCATTCGCTGTTGATATTTTACTGTTTACTGTTTTTATTTTGACGGACAGAATAATCTCTCTTTCTACAGTATGATCTCTGGTTTGTGTGTTTATGTGTGCGCAGATGTGGTGTATGTTGGTGTTATCCACCCCTACCATCTGAGCACTTGTCTGCTCTTTACGAACGGCAAGAAGAACGTGCTGTGCGAGAAGCCGCTGGCCATGAACACCAGGGAGGTGCAGGAGATCCTGGCCTCTGCCAAGATGAATGACGTCTTCCTCATGGAGGTACGGATGGAGTGGACCAAAAAAACAAAAAACAAACATATTCTCTTCATAGCTTCCATATCTTCTCCACATTTAGAAGTTCATCTACAGCATTTTGTGTTAGACACTGAAAAAGAGTGACAGCAAAATGATTGCAGCATTGTTATGTGATACTTCTTTTAATATAATTCTTGTTGCTGTGAGAAACAGGAGTCTGTCACACTACAAATTATTAACATTGTTTATCATACTTTGCATTTATGAAAAATGTATACAGCATTTTTTTTTAAATCAAAACATAACATCCAAATTAATCTTGGATGAATGAATTCACCAGTAAGACTTCTACTGTATCGTCTGTGTTGATATATAGCAGCAGACATTTGAAAACAAATGGTTTCATCGTGATTTTGTCAGTTGGCAAGATCACAAGACCTTGAAAGTCCTTGAAAATGACTTGAGGTAACAACCAAATGAGCGTGCAAACTCTTGTTAATAATTTCAGCTTATTTTGAGCAGCACTTTGTGTAAGTCAACACCTTGTGAACACAACACCAAGCACCTAAAATGTAACTGTTCTTTGCTCTACAAGGCTGTCTGGACCCGATTCTTCCCGGCCTCAGTGGAGATCAAACGGCTGCTGGCTCAGGGGGAGGTGGGCGAGGTGAAGATGGTGAGATCGGAGTTTGGCATGCCGCTGGCGCACGTGCCGAGATCGACGCAGAAGGAGCTGGGCGGAGGAGCCATGCTAGATATTGGCATCTACTGCCTGCAGTTCATATGCATGGTGTATAATGGAGAGAAGCCAGAGTGCATCCAAGCCACGGGGGTCTGCATGGAGACAGGTAATGAAAAAGAGACCAGTATATGATTTCTGAAGCTCTGTCACTTCATTAACATGTGGAGAAGTACTGCACTTACACAACAATGCTGTGCACAGTATTGGTGATGCAAGTTCATCAGCAAAGGTGAAAACAGCTGATTCATTCTGGGTTTTTCTCACGGTGACAAAAAAAACAAAAAACTTTTCACACAATATCAGTCTTTTTTTGACAGTTGACAGTGGCAGGATTGTTACCCACTGACCTCAGTTGTATACATCATTGTATACAACAGTTGGGAGTTTTTAAGTTGGAGTTTGTCAAGTCTTTTGCAACTATGACTCCAAGGGAGTGTTCCTGTCTGATAAGGCTTCACCTCTTATCTGTCACTTCATTTCTTTTATGTGTTAACTGGCACAGTTACGGTCAAGGTTTGATAGTGTTGCCATGCTTTCTTTTCTTTTCTCTTCTCAGTATTGGAGAAGAATTAAATGACTCAACACTTTGTTTGCAGAGGACGCATTGGAAGACACGACAACAACCATTTCTGTTGCACTTTTTTAAACCAATGTCTCTAAATTCATGTATTTAGTTTTATTATCTCTTCATCAAATGTGAATCATATATTTGTGTGTTGTTGCAGGAGTGGATGAGACTGTTGTTGTCACTCTGAAGTTCTCCAAGAACAGGATGGCAGTGTTTACTTGCTCTTCGGGTGTGCAGCTGCCCAATGACGCCATTATTGTGGGCACAAAGGGCACCATCAGGGTAGGTCATCACAGCAGGGCCGCATAATCAAATAAAATTCGATTAGTCTGAAATGCAGTACCAATTTGCACTATGTGCATTTGCGTGTTGAATATAAACTTAAAGGTTAATAAGTGAAACCATTCAAGTGTGAAGTTAAATGTGTGTTGTGTAACACGAAGATGGGGGAAGTATTGTGACTGCACACATTATTCGGTATATCCTGTAATTGTGTAACTGCTGTTATTGTTGTGAAAATATCCTGTTGCCTGTTTTTTAGATCCCTGACCATATGTGGTGCCCCACATCATTGGTGGTGAATGGGAAGGAGACTCAGTACCCAGTGCCAGAACCCTATTTGCCTCTCAACTTCATCAACAGTACGGGGATGCGTTACGAAGCAGAAGAAGTTCGTCAGTGTTTGCTCAAAGGTACTGTGACATATTTTAGTCTGTATCTATATTACTACAAGAATGGATTAACGCATTAACAAAATAACTAAAACGAGCATAATCACTAGGTAATTAATCAGCAGTGATTTCTGAATGTTTGGGCATATTTGTTAGACTTGTTATACAAACACTCAACACAAGGTGGCATCAGAAACACTGAAATCTTAATGGCCACATGGTATATTTGTACGTGCAGGCTTAACAGTACACTGAATATGTTCTTACAGTGCGATTTTCTCCATGTAGGGCTGAAGGAGAGTGCAGTTGTGTCCCATGCTGACTCTCTTCTGCTGGCTGAGGTGGAGGACGAGGTTCGCAGGCAGGTGGGGGTGGTGTACAGCCAGGACTGCCAGTAAATGTGACATGAAACATGAAGCTGGATCAGCCTTCTCTGATTATAATATAACAAGTTTATGATGGAGAATAAATTGTTCTTCGTGTTTTAACTGGACTTTATCTTTATCTTTTTCTTATTTGGCTTAGCATGATTAGCATCAATATGGTTCATGTGTTCTGATGAAGATGCTTGACATGTTTGTAAGCTAAGCTATTCACAACCTCACTGGATAGTACACTGTAAAACCTTTTGATGATTTATAACATACATTTTCAAATTACATTTTTTGTTTGTTTAGTTTCTCCAGAATTTTTCACATCATCTTAACTTAATGTACATTTACTGAATTACCACCCATAAACTTAAATTCAGGATTATTCAGTGTGAAACAAAACATTTGCAAGGCAGTTTTAAGATAGGTGCTCATGTTTTTTATTGATGGAAATCCAGTCTTTTAGAACAGCTCAGTACACCAGCTAAACATTATATTACCCCTTTACAGTAGTTAGTTCTTACACTCTAGCTATACAATCCAAAGCATGTTATACACATGAAGACAGCTACAGTGGGTCACCAACATAGAAGGAGAAAGGTAAGCAGAGGGGTTTCTACCCATCGCCCACTGGGGTTGAAAGGGATGGGGTGTCATCCCCTCATCAGGTCCCCTGTGAAAAAAAACCCTAAAAGTGCTCATTCGTATCAGTCAACTTTAGTGAACCATAAATGATTCATAAGTGCCAACTCAGACATGGTCCAAATAAATGTAAAGGCTTTATGACACATCTAATAACACAAATACAGTAACTAGCTCAAACACCTCTGAAGTGGACATCCAAAACTAGCATTTCTCTATAGTCAGACAAAATATAAGTAGTATTGGATGTCCCTAAACAAAACTTTACCATTCACAAAAGTCAAGTATAATATTGAATGTAACATTGTCTGGAGTAGATAAGGAGTGCAACACTTACAGATACACTTAAATACAGTGAAAGCTGGCATTAAGAGGACACTTCCTACAGACAGCACTACAGAGGGATCTGTTTGGATGGAGTGAGTGGAGCCGAGGCTGCGCTGTGGGAGGAGCCCTTTGATTTAACTTTAAGGAAGTTCGTTACATCAGCAGAGGAGTGTGATTGGTATACTGCTACAGTACTCAAGGTGCTCTGTTAAGATCAGCCTGCCCCACCACTTACCCCACCCAAACAAGAGCCAGTATGCGCATGCACACAGACCAGGATGCATTCACTCTCAGACTGGTTCACTTTTAATAATACAAGTGTTTGAGTGAATAAGTACAGCAGTTTCTGGTCAGGGTGTATTAATCTGAGGCCCTGCAGACTGGTTTGACTGAGAGAATTGATGTGAAAAGGAATGGAGACATGAAGTGGAATTGTACAGATCAAGCCTCCACTCCAACCCAAAACAGCTCTTTGGCCATAAAGGGCTATACTCTATTTATTTTTTAATATTTCTTTGCATTATTGCCTAAACACAGGGCTTGAGTCTGTGAGAACGGCTGTGAGCTGGAGTGGATCGTGGGGTGGAGAGCTATGAAAGATAGATGAAGGTGGAGGGAGAAAGCAGAGCAGCCCTGTTGGCTGGTTCAGGCCACCAGAACCACGCGCATGGTGTTGGTGTAACCGGAGCCTGGACGCCAGCCGGTCAAGACGATGACAACGTCTCCCTCTTTGAAGAAGCCTCGGGCCTTGCCTGGAAATTAAACACAAAGAATCTAACTAAACTTTGCTAATTTGATGTCTTACATCAACGTTTTTAGGTATTGTGCTGGAAACACTGTTTTTCATCCAAGGATTTTACTAAGTGGACCCTTCAAAATGGCACAGACGTTTGTGGTACATGTTCTTCATTGTTAAAATAGCTGGACAACATACTAAAAAGTTGACATAGATACTTACCCATATCCATGGCAAAGTTGACACGCATGTCGACATCCTCTGCCCACACATCGTGGGCGGGCTTGGTGTAGAGGACGGGGAAGATGCCGCGGTACAGGTGGGCCTGGCGAGCTGTCTGGGCGTTACGGGTCACAGAGAGGATGGGGGCACGGGGCCTGTACCTGGAGATCAGGTGGGCGGACCTGCACATATACACACACACACACACACACACACACACAGAAACATACAGCTAGGTATAAAAGATTACCTCACTTCATTCATTCACATTTGGAGTATTAAACTAATGATTACAACAATATGGCCAAATAATATGATTAGGGAGGGGAAACAGCTGAACAAGTTCAATGCTAAAACAAAGATGTTGTTGTCCCGCCCTAACAGGTGCAACAAAACTAACAGGATAGTCAGGGAAGCTGGAGTGTATAAAAACACCCACATAGTCCTGAGAGGTCTAATCAGCCAGAATAAGTGACAACACTTGTTTCATGGGCTTATGGTCACAGTCAGTGGCCCAAATCCAAATGTCCACTCACACACACTCAGACTTTAATGTGCCTTCCTGTTAAACCAGTGAGGGCTCAGGGCCGTCCCACTGTGAAATCAACTCACTATGGGAGAGAACTGCAGTAGACTTTGCTTTAAGAACTTATACGTGGTATACTGTTAAGGCCAGAAAGTTTACATGTACTGTAGCAGCAAGCACTGTGTGTACAACTAATGATTTCCAACGTTTTCTAATTTGATATGATTTCATGAAGCTATTTAGAAGAACTCTATTTAATATCACGAGATTTAATAAAAACAAATCTGTGAAGGATGGACATTGGGACTGGGCTAATGACAACCCCTACTCTCACTCTTGCAATCTGTTGCTATCTCCACCCACCCTCTATAACAGTGCAGTTCAGACACACACACACACAAAATCAAAGCAGACAGGGATCTGTGAGAGCACATTAGGTTTTGAAGGGCAAATCAGGAGCTGTGTTGGACAGGTTGTCATTTATTTGGCGACACCTTACCTTCAGGACCAGGATCATGTCACCTCTATCCTTCTCTTTCTTACCTCCCAGTCTTGGTGAGAACAATGAAGGCGCTAGCACAGCATTTGAAGGATGCCTCGACGGCTCCAACAGCTACAGCCTCTGAGGGGTCTCTGGTCAGGTGGGAGTGTCTCCTCAGCTCTTCAAACAGCTGTCTGTGGAAGGTGGCCGCCTCAGCCTCTCGTGCTATCTGAGCCCAGAGGGACCACGAGGGAAGGGTGGTGGTGGGGTTACTCTCAATCACACACACACTACCACTGCTGCACGCCGAGTCGTTCACGCCACTGGGAGTGACGGGCAAACGCTTAGGTAGACTCTTGGTTAAACACGGTTAGTAGTTGGTTTAATGATGGTGTTAATGAGCACTGACTCAATTCAAAGAGGCCAAAAGACATCAGTCAAACTTTTGGGTTAATGTGTAAATGTGTGCCTTTTTACTCCAGGGCTTAAAAGTGCTTCCATTTGTTCACATAGGTAAAAATCAACCAGCAGTCTACTTAAGATGTTTGCCAGGCTCTCCCAGTTACTTCTTCAGTCAGTCCCTGTCTGGCCCTACTCTCCCTCTCTCAGAATCCTCAAGTATCGATATCATTGTCCTCCTCGACCTGCCAGGACCAGATAACCTGCCTACCTTCCAGAGCCAGTGAGCACAATGATCCCAGAGGCTAAGCTCTTAAAGGAGGCCTCAACAGCGCCGATTGCAATAGCCTCTGCGGGGTCTTTGCAGTGCGGCGTGGAGCGACGCAGGTCCTCAAACACCTGCCGGTGGAACATGGCTGCCTCGGCTTCACGAGCAATCTGGCACAAGTGAGGGCAAGATGCATCAAGCAAGGGCATTCCCACACCAGGCACACGCAGATGTAAAATGAGAAAAATGGGTGGGGAAAAAAAAGGAAAAAAGAAAAGGAACATGGGAAACAAAGAGGGACAATGTTAGAGACACACAAGAAGAACGGAAGTTAAGAATAGAAGGGACAGTGAACAGAAGAGTTTAGGTATGGAGTTAGTGGGGGGGGGGGGGGGGACAGGGAAACATCAACGTTAAAACATATCCAAGAGTCAAAATTTTACCACAACCAATTACATGAGGTATTAGATGTATAATAGTACAATACAACCCATGCTAATCTGGAGTTAAGGCAACTGTACTGCTGAGATAACCTTTTGAAGAGGACTAATCTCAGAGCTAAGCTTAACAAAACATAATTACAAAATAAATGACTTTAAAAAACGATTGAAAAACCTATCTTCAAGTCAACTGGGAGTTAAAAAAGGGAGCTGGGTGTTGAAATGCTACACACTGCACACAAATATGAAAAGAAGGTTAAAAACAGTCAGGAGGAATGAACAAGAAAAGTATTAGAAAGGTTAAAGTAAGTCAGAAAAAGACAATGCCCGATAGCAAAAGTGGCTTAGAAGCAGAGTTAGTCCATGTGATTTTGCAAGAATACAAGTCTTCCCAATAAACGTATGGTTTTATGTCGATGGAAGTTGTCATTTACTTTGGATTGTGAAACTCCAGGGAAAGGCAGCAACCTGAAAAGCAGGAGCTGCAGTACTGCTGAGTCACTCCTGCATCTGCACAGCAGTGTAAAAAACACAACGCAGCCGAGAACAGTGGAGGTTAGCCAAGAAAGGCCTGAACAACGAGAGGCAGGCAAGACAGCATTAAGTGCATTATTCATCCATGCAATTGATACTAATTGTGATTTTGATGTGAGCGTGCATTAACACCTAATTATCAGTATTGGGTCTAAGACTTAAAACAGGTGTTTTACATGTGTCTGTCCCTGACTGACAAAACTAAAATAAAAATAAATAAAAAAACAACACAAATGTAGGCATTACAGATACCCATTTTAAGCAATTCTTAATCCATCATCAGCCTTGTTAATGCTCAATAATTGGTTAAGCTTTCTGACTTTGGCATCACTCAAAACAGATTTGTGCATCCCAGGAAGACTAGCTATGCTTTAGGGCACAGCTAATGGAGATGCTAACAAATAAAGTGCTGTTCCTGCTCCCTCTTCACCAGCCTTACTGTTATTTAAATTGGGTGGATCAAATTAAGAAATGGTAAAGAAGAGCAGCAGCACCATGAGAATTTGTAAGATGACGAGGTGCAGGCGACAGGCGCTTACCTCAGTTTGGCTGGACTCAAACGTCCCAACATGTCATTAAGGTCAGTTACACTTTTTACTGTGTTCCTGTAAAACCACTGTCACAATGATCCCAACTGTATGTAAAAGATGCAGAGGCTTTTAAAACATCTGCACAGCTGGCACTAATATACCAGGGATGCACAAATAAGGTTGCGCCAACTTTGCACACTGTCAATACTGTTATCTTTAACTGATCAAGTTTTTAACAGTGATTAATCATTGATTGATTATTCATTAGCATACCTAAATAGCAGTGAATCTCTAAACTGAAAATAAGTGGATGGATGAAAGAATAATTGATAGTGAACTGGAAGTGCAGTTGGCCTAACAATCCTGCGGACACCTTCTTTAGCAGCTGTTAGGCCAAGTGGAAAAAAAAAGATGTTGCGTCACTGAGCAGCTGAGTGAGCAGTCATAGATGTGTTCAGGAGAACACAAAAAAATAGGAAATGAGAAAGAGTAATCTCGCAGTCTGACTAGTTAAAAATGACAAATTATGCAAAATCATCCCATAAACATAATTAATTTCCCCAATCAATAATCCTTACTTTTTTAAATGATAACACTTTTGATTTTGAATACATTCTTCTAATGTTTACTGTTGTTATATTTAACTCACCATGTGCTGTGTGCGTACTGCCTCCAGAGGGTAATCTCCCTTTGCAGTCTCTCCGCTCAGCATGATGCAGTCGGCTCCGTCCAGCACGGCGTTGGCTACGTCACTGCCCTCAGCACGGGTGGGTCTGGGCTTCTTGATCATGCTCTCCAACATCTGTATGGTGTCAACGTGAGGTGTTAGAAGGTAACATACACTAATCTCAAAATAACAGCCTTCTGAGTGGTACAAACCAAATGAATGCTAACATTATGTTTTAAACTGAGACACATTCACATAGCTGCAGATACTGACACATATAAGCTGCCTAGTACACCCGGTCATCTGCCTTCTGTCTTTATTAAATTAACTCCAGCTGCTGGGGGAAATAAAGCTGAAGAAATACAGTGTGTCCTTTGCTTTTATCTAACCTGAGTGGCGCATGTGATTGGCTTGCCAGCCCTGTTGCAGCGACCGATCATCATCTTCTGGGCTAGGAAGACCTTTTCTGTGGGGATCTCAATTCCCAGGTCACCACGGGCAACCATGATGCCATCGCTGGCCTCCATGATCTCATCAAATCTGCACAGCAGACAGAAAATTACAATCATTTAAATCACAAAGTAAAACTGTAAATAATCACAGGATGTTCTAAGGCCATGTGAAAGAGGTGGGTTCACAAAACACTGCTGGTCACGGCCTCTTCACAGCTGGAACTTTGCCTACATAACCACAAGAATTTAGATACACGGACAAGTTTTTTTGATCTGGCCTTGTTGCTCAGCCAACCAAGGAATAAATGAAATAAGATTTAAAAAAAAGATAAAAACACTTCCTCCACACACACACACCTGCGTACACCCTCGTGGTTCTCGAGCTTGCTGATGATCTTAATGTTTTTGCCTTTCTCTCCCAGCACTGCTCTGACAGCGTGGACGTCTGCGGCTTTGCGGATGAAGGAGGCAAAGACCATGTCGACTCCTTGATCCACACCAAACTGCAGGTCCTTGATGTCCTTCTCTGAAACAGCAGGCAGGTCCACAGCAGCACCGGGGAGGTTCACTCCCTTCTTGCTGCCCAGGGTGCCACCGTTCTCAATCTCGCACATGAGAAAATCAGAACCTTGAGAGACAAAAAAATATATATATATAAATAAATATGAATGGGCTGAGCGATTCATTGGGTATTAATACATGGCAGTGTTTTCTAAACATTCTAATGGATCACAAGAGATTATATATGGGGACAAACTTATTTATGTTTGCCACTCCTCCACTCACCAATCTCCTTGACCTGCAGGGATACGAGTCCGTCATCAATGTAGATCTTGCTGCCAATTTCCACCACCCTGGTAATGTTCTTGTAGTCGAGCCAGAGGACCTCATCACTGCAGTTCTCCTGGTAAGCATCATCCAAGGTAATCTTGATCATGTTGCCCTTCTTCAGCTCCACCTCAGCTGTACCGCTCTGTCAAATCAATAACAGACATCATTTTACTTTCTTTGTGGTGTGTTTTCATGCAACGAGACATTATGAAAACTAGACTACAGTTTTGGTGTTGAAGAATAGAACAGGTGATGCTAAACTCACTCCCTGGATGAGGCCAGTCCTGATCTCTGGGCCCTTGGTGTCCAGGGCAATGCCGATGGGCCTGTATTGGATACTGCCAGGCTCGAAGCTCTCACATGCCTCGCGCACGTTCTTGATGGTCTCTGCATGGTACTACAGAAAGGAGGAGAAGTGGAACATGTTAAAATATCTCCAAAGAAAACACCAGGCAAGATACTGAACTACACAGTTATTGATGTGGATCACACATGTGACCTCTAACCTATAACTGCTGCTATCACACACATTGAAATGAAAATAAATCACAATTTGGCAGAGGCACTGGTATTAAGAGTTACTGTAAGACATAGGTTTTATCAGGTCAGGGCAATTAAAAGATAAGGTGCGTCTGACAACTCACACAGTCATAATCATGAGTCATGCTGCCAGCATCACTATGGGGTCACACAGTTCTTTCTACCACCCTTACTTGCATGTTAAGGAATCTGGGTGCACCAAGCAGAATAACTGAGAGCCTTTAAGTTAAAATGGCTTGGGAATTAAATAAGACCTAAGAGATTACATATCATACAGTATTGCGTAAAGTAGCAATATACTGATATAGAATGTCATCGTAAAGTATGTTTCCTAGAACGCAAGTGTCCTTGAGCGCTCCACTTGTTATGATGAAACCTCAAACACCACCTGCAAGGACTGCAATGTCTTTTGCCAAGTCAGCTGCGGAAGTGAAATGTTTCTTACAAGGAAATTCCTCAGTGAAGTTGAGAATAGACACAATAAAACAGAAGAATCTAAATGCTTTCACAATTAGAAATGTAAACAGACTTCAAATAGACTTGCATTTGAAAGCATGATTGACAGAATGAAGATAGGTGCGCTTTTGCTCAGGAAATGTTGCCGTTAATCACAATGCTTGCTAAGATGGCCGACCCTGGCCATGAAATGCTTTAGGAGATGATGGAAGAGAACTTTAGAGAGATTCAGTAGCCATATTACTGATGCAGCCATCTTTGCCTATTAGTGCAGGCTAATGAACATGGAGCACCGTGTTTGTGGCATTGAAGACGACTGTCTGCTGCACATGGCTTCTGCTGCCCACCTGGGTGACCAGAGCTTTAAGTAATAACTTAAGTGGCAGGTAATCACATTGGCTGCCTTTCATACGGGTAACACATTGAGTTACACTGCACTCACATCACTGTGGCCAAAAGAAAACCTGGATGGTCTTCATGTAAGGTGCCAAAACTGCAAGTAAGATGAATTTTCACATAGTCCAGCACTGAGGCTACAGACTTTGAAATGCAATCTTTTGAGAACGTAGCTTCAGAAAGTATCATGATGCTAATATATGGATGATGTCTTGCCAACTGTTAAGCTCCAGTGTGCTGCAGAGTTTAAGTAAGAGATGGGAAGCGAGGTAGAAAAAGTGTAATATTTTATGACCAATGTTGCAGTGAATTTAGAGCAGGTGACTGTTTACTGTATGTACGTGTACAGGTCAGGGTCGAGGAATTTGTAATTCATTTTCTACACAATGTAAAGTAAAACTCCAGTTAATGTTCCGTTAGTCCTCATTTCATTGATTGTATCAATACTGGTTTTAAGAAATGGGACTTTCTGGATTTGCAACACAATCTACTTTCCACTTCCCACTTTAGTTAAAAAGTGGAGTGACCTTGGGTTTGGTTTGTGCACACACCCACACCCACACACACACACTCTTAGAGAGTCTAGGCGTGCTGCCTGCTGAGGATAAAGGCAGGCCAGGAAGCTACAGATGACATATTTATAGTACCCCAAGCCAACAAAGCTCTGTTCTCCGAATCTAGACTAACCTTCAATTATTCCTGAAACAACTAGACCCACACAAACCATAGATACGTTTCACTGAGGAGGACTTCAAAATATCACGCACACAGAATAAATCATTTCTATATTCTAGGATGGTTGAAACTTCGATCCGCACAAACGAGTCTTTTCAAAATGCCAACAAAATGTTAGGTAAAAATAAACCTTTTTGAAATTACAAACTGTATGTGTGCCCGTGCGACTCTCCTCTTTCTTTGTCCCACCTTAAGTTTACCTGATCAATTAACTAATTCATAGTCATTTTGACTTTTTCATTAGACAAGCCAAGAGATCAAAGCATTATTATAACCTATCTGGCTTTTAGATGACAACTTGTACTGACAGATTTATTAGATCATTCTTGTTTTGTTTTGTTTTTAAGATAAAATAGGTATAGTCAAGCGGGAAGCTTTACCTTTGAAACCTGTTGGATTTTTTTACTTTTGCTTTGAAGTGGTAACTTTAGAGTTAGCTTTGGCTCAATTCTTATTGTGCACAGATAATAGCCAACTTGTTGCTTTCAGGTGAGATCTGCAGCTGGCATAAGACACTTTATTCACCTGTCCTTACCAAAAAAAAAAAAACTTACAGAACATGTGCCATTGTGTGACACACAGACTTAATCAGGCTGCATCACTTATGAGATGAGCTTGGTTAGCTAGCCCACACTCTAATCTTAAGTAAGTTAGCACTACTATTTTTTCCCATTCATGCTGGCTGGCCCAGTCTTGCTTAAAGTGCCAAGCTGATTTCCGGTCATAATGGATTACGTGCTTGTTCACTGTGAGCACTGTTGACCATCTACTTTCACCATAGTTCCTTTATGCAGAGAGTTACCAACACTGCTTGAAAAGCTGAAAAGAACTAGACGAGAAAAATCTAAGACTTCCATAAAGATCAACATGCCAACCAATACCAGTCCGTGATAAAGCACAGCGCCATGTTTGATGGAAATTATCAGCACAGCTTAAACGTGACTTTTAACAATGTGACTGGTTAGCTGTACTTGCCCAACTAATTTGCACATTAGATAGAATTGTGGAAAGACTCACCTCGTGTGAGCCGTGGGAGAAGTTCATGCGAGCAATGTTCATTCCTGACTTGATCATCTCCTTCAGCATATCCACAGAGCGGGAGGCTGGCCCTGCAGGCAGTTATTGAAAGGAAAGGATTAAAACATAGCATAACTTTTTAAATGTTAAACTCATTTACTTCTCCTGGTAATTAAGTGAACTAGATCAAGTACAGTATGATTTATTTTCTGTGTAGGGAATCTCTTTATTCAGTTATATGCATGTCCAAATTAACTTAAAGACACACTGTTCTTTGATGAGGAAAGACTCATTTTGATTCAATGATTAGTATATTTTTATCAGATTTTATTTTTGAGTTCATGAAGTGCGTAAGTGAACACAGGTTATTGTCAGTTTAAAATATTAATAAAATGCAATAAAACTGCCCTGTTCCCAAAGATAATAATTATAATAAACAATTGCGATCTTAGAATTGAAAACAATTCAATTATCTATGTAGTAGCAACCATATATCTCAGCAACTAGAATGTTGACCAATAGTGTTGACCAACCAATGGTGCAGATGATGCCAGTGTTGCGTGCGGTGGTGGGCTCGGAGTCAATGTCCAGCAGGCACATGTGTTCCAGGAAGGTGTCAGCCATGGCAGCGTTGAGCTGCTGTGTCTGGATGAAGGCAGAGCCCATGTCTACAGACTTTGGATGAGGCATGGCGATCAATGCAGTCCTGCAGAAAGAAAAAATTGAGAACAAAAGTTAACACAGAGGATACAGCGATGAACACTGGCATCTTTCTTCAGTTGACCACTGTTGGTCCAAGATTCCTCAACTCTTGACTAGCCACTTTAAATGCTTACAAACTGAGTCTGATTTTTAAAAAAGTCAAACCTTAACGGCATTTGGCTGGTAGCTAGAACAAATTGCACACTGTGGTTGTATTCATGTATAACTCAATGGGTTGAGAGATCTAGGGTTAGGGATTTATTTCCCATGGAGGTCACACTGGCCAGCCATTAATGGCACTGTATCCGCCCCTGCTGAGTGTCCTTGGCAACATACTGCACCCAACCCTGCGGTGAAGCTAACCTTGTGGTAGTGAAGTCAAAAGGAAATGAGAATGTCCGAAAGAGAATCAATCAATTATGTTGATTGCCGACGTTCAAGTGTAATAATACCACAAGGACATATCAGTTGTTATTCACCTACAGCACACCTATTTTCAACTAACCTTAGCCACCAAGACTAAGGACAATAAAGACTAAGATTAGGCTTATGAAACGTTGCCACTGCAATTCTGTTGAAATAACAGGGTATTGTGAGTTACTTCGCACAAGACTGTCTTTTCTTAAAATGCTATTTGCATTTCAGGTTGCACAATCAACAGCTTATACAGTGGATAGCTATATGCTTATGTCAACTGAGAAGAGAAACAAAACACTCCCACCCTTTCAGGTAGCTTCCAATTGTTTACAGTTTGATAACAGATACATTAATGTTGATCTGAAATGCTAAGGAACATGTTAAGGATAATACTTTTGCATTGCACTGCCTCCATACTCCACAGTGAGAGTATAGTAGTATTGAGCTGCTACACCATATTGTACATTCTGTTCTCCCTGCACCCACTTCTCCCTGAGTCACCCATGGCAACGACGACACCATCGCGAAGCTCAGTGCTGGAATTGCCACGCTTTCATCGCGACACTTTCATCATAATATCTCTTCTGTTCATGGTAGCACAGAAGAGATATTACAACAAATGGTAAATGGCTCAATAGTGTCATGTGCACACAGGATGCATGGATGTGAGACACTTCCTTTTTTCCTCATTGGTCTATCCATGACAGAATTATGAGAGACACTGTATAAACGCCTTAACATAAAGACATGTTTCAACAAACAGCCAACAAGGTATTGGTTCAATAGGGAAGGGAAGGGAAGAATGTTGTCTGGTTGCTGTGGTTACATAACTACTGCACAGCTGAGTCAGGCTGAAATGATTGGTTGAACAGTCAATCTGGTGACATTGTAAGTAGCAGAAATTTGTGTGATTCAAGCACTGGCTTTGAGCCTCAACATGTGCTCAGAAATTGGCCAAATTGTAACTCTTTATTGAAACTGGGATCAAGAACAAGCAGGTATGCAGCTGGAAAAAATGTTGCTTCAATAAATACTTGTAAGTTTGCAAATTCATAAGACTCACTACCTACATTTTTCCACTGCAATACACCGATTGTGCACCTGTACCCACGTGAGGTTGGATGTGCACACTATCCATTGTTTGTACTTTTCATTATCAATATTTCCCATCAACATAATGCAATAGGGATGAGGATAGTACAATAATGTATATGATGGGATATTTTTAAGTTTATAGCACTTTTTCAAACAAGGATAGTGTGTTTTTCAAAATAAATAAATAAATAAATAAAATAAATTGATTCAGTCAGGAATAAAATTGAAATTAAACAAGGCAAGATTATGATGAGAACAAAGCTAATGAATGTTAAACATTTATAATATAAAAGGTAATGTACAAAAGATGTAAAAGTGTGTAATTGATAGAAGATACAAATAGCCCCATGTACATTTGACTCAGTTACCTTAAAAATATAATGAAACCAAACCACCTAATGGAGAGATTAAGTTCCCTCTGTTTAAATTATACATTGAAGTGCACTTCCACAAAGAACACTCTCACTAGTTGCTTCTTTGGCAGAACAACAGGATAACAAACTGATATCTCTTCAGGGGAACAATGCCCTCATCCTTTCCTGATCCCCTCTACAGAGAAGCAAAACCTGTCCTGAATTACTGACCCTGAGCACGTAGTCCTAGTGGAAACATGGGACAATATCTAGACCCAGCTAGAGTGTATCTACAATGTTAAGTGTCGGACATTGAATATCAGTTACAACAGAAACAGAAAGAACAATAGAACAATAAAAGAACAATTTGCCAAAAGTTTGTTCCACGTCAGCCACTGATGGTACCTAGGATGGTTCTGCGTTACTATTACAAAGAGGTTATTTAGTAACAGAACACGCTGCAAAGGCTGATGTTGTACTCATAAAGGAGGGTGGAAAATAGAAAGAGGATGGCAAATTTTTGATGGCTGCAAAGTGGGTGGTGCAACTGCAGACATGTTCATGGTGGCCTCAAAGAGTTAGTCTCTCAGAGGAAAATCTGTTGCATTCAACAGTAACACTATTGGTCTGACTAGCTCTTACTCATCACATCCTGATTACAGATGCATCATGGTGGGGGATTCCAGGCAGAGCCACTATGCCAACATGAGCTGCTGGCCGATGATGTAACACTTGAGTCAATGGGGCAGAGCAGCACAAGACCAGCGCTGTACGTGAGCACAGTCACATCCCCACTACTGCAACACACACAACCATGAAAAAGGCTGGAGGCAGACATCCGAGTGGGCTGAACCACAGTGAAAGACTGCAGAGGGGAGAAAAGAGTCTGAAATGTTACCGTAGAGTTCTGTGTTTTTTAATAATTTCCTGTTTTATTCATTTAGGCTATCTTTTATTTAATGACATTTTTTGAAGAAACAATATAATTTAATAAAATGTATGCTACATTGGCATTTCTTCACAAAATGTTGGTAGAAAATAGTACAATACCAGGAGTGGACTATTCCGAGATCTATCGCATTGTTGATGGGGAGAAAAAAAAACACTTGATGATGACAATAATCAATTAATTGCTTTAAGTATTTATTCCATTAAAAATATCAGATGTTTGCTGGTTACATCTCAAAGGTTACCTTGGTCTGTTGCATCTTTTTATCATTACTCATTTTGGGTTATAGTAAACAATTTCAATGAAGAATAACAATGGACAATGAACTATCTAGACATGCAAATGGAAGCCATTTGGTGAAATGTCTTTCTCAACTGGTCTGCTATTGGAGCATGACCAACATAGATATCACAACTTCACAGTTTAACGTAATTCTAAAGACAATGCAACATCGGCAGTTGCGATTGCAAAACTGAAAGGGGATGCACATTTTTCTTTGAGGGAAAGGTTGAGATCAAGTTTCAGGCAGTTCCCTCTACAAGCTGTTTTGCTACTTGACCACATATGTGGACTACAAATCAGATGCATGTTCAAAAAACATCTATGGCCAATAGCAGTAGTAGTAATACATCAAAAGCTTACTTCTAATACAACAGAACATGGCTGTCTTTGAATGCAATTGCAATAGCGACATGCAGAAATAAGTTTTTATAGCAACCTTGCTTTGTCTGATATCCTCCCCATCCCCTCTATTAAGGGATTAAGTGTCATGTATGGTTTTATGTTCAGCCTGTTTCCTCTTTAGCACATTTTCAGGATTTGAAATGTGCATCCACTACAAATTTGCTGAATGTCTTTACATTTCTGTCTCGGGGTGACATTTCATTAGCGAACAAGTCATAGGCTGTCTCTTTGTCAGTTTAATGAAATGTCATCCTCAGGCAACTCAACCTCAAATACTGCCTGCATCCTCAGGTTAGGTGTTTTTTGGAGCTATCAGAGGGAATAAGACAAAAGAAACATGTCCTCCTGAATAATATAACTTTTGAAGAACAGGTAGCGTCTAGCCTTCACCACGTGCAGTAATGTCTTTCTCTGTCTGATCCAGCTTGCCAGCTCCTGGTTGTTATGGAAAGACAAAATTACATCATAGTTGTCTGACAGACATGGATAGCGTATCTGACCCCAGGACAGCCAGTGAGCAGCCGCCACAGGCCAACAGCAGCCATAGTAACCGTGACACAGATGCATGGGTAACTTTAGAGCTGGCTGCTAATAATCCCCTCCAATCCCTTTCCACCTCTTCTACCTTTGTAACGTACGCTCTCGTTGTAACATACTCTCAGGCAGTCACCATCTTCTCCTGTCTTTTCATAACACTTTCCTTATCACTTATCTGTGAAACATGCCTGTGCAATCACTAGCAGCCATTGTAGCACTGCTATCAGGGTGACATGACATTTAGTATCATCTCTATTATGGATGTGACGTAACACTGGGCTAATCCAAGTTGGCTCACAGACACAGTAGACTGTTTCTATCAGTCACACTCACTCAACCAAGGCACCATTTGCAGGTTGCACTACATACCCCCAGTAGATCTTCCTGTTCCTCCTGGGGACAAACAGGCACGTTACTGCCAATGACCTGCACAACAACCCCAGTGTGTTGGAGCTTCCAATGCCAATGAGCGAACTACTCCCTGCAACAGCAGTCCTAGCAGAACTGACCGCTGCAGTGTGTTTGCATACGTACGACACTTTCAGGAGCTCAAGAGTAAATCCCTTCAATGAGGATAAAGGACATGGAGAGCACCTGCTGTAACGAAGCAATCGCCATGACCGGATACAATGGACGTACATGAGACTTCCACCACGACACACCGGAGCTGTGTCACACCAATGTTACTACCAGCCTAGGTCATACGACGCCCCAGGCCTAAAAACAGAGGCTTGGCTAATAATAACGCACAGCATGCAGAGTCTGTTTGTAGAAATGTAATACTCGTACAGTGGTACTTAAGACTATGTAGGCCTGTAAACTCCAAAACAAGCCTTAGATGGAGCACTGCATACATGGGTTTAAGTTCATGATTGGTACAGAATGCTGTGCATATTCAATGCATTTTAAATACAAATGCTAAACCATGTGGCAACATTTTTAAACCAAGCACCTTACATAAAATTGAATGCATATAGTTTTGTCAGTGCAGTCAAGTGTGCCTGTAGTGGCAAAGGAATACCCATAATTGGTAGTGTGGCTTTATGTAGCATTAGTCAGCAAACCTGCAGCTATGTTAGGGAGGGACTGCATGAGAGCAGTGCCAGCTGCAAAAGGCCTAGTATACTGCCCTGATCACCAGCTCAGCTGCAACTGAACAACCTTAATACAGCAGGTCAAGGACACTTCCATCAGGACAGAACATGACAGTTTTGCCATCCATTAACTGCAGTAGCTCATGAACTCCACAACTGCGCAAATGACTGGTTACCTGCCAAAGTGCTTCTTAAAGTAGAAAAACATCAACAGCCACAGCTAAAATTACAATTCAACAGTATACAATTACATGCTGTTGTTTAGTTCACCAGCAGGTCATATCTGTGGATGAATAGGTTTCAGAGTCTGGACTAAAATAAAGTTTATAGACTCATGAGTGCAATGGAATTTGTTAAATAACAGTGATTTTACTGGGATATAGGGGAGAATTTATGACAATTGAGATTTAAGACGAATCTTCCTAAGCTGTCTGCTCCTAGTCAATAGCGTAGATTTAAGTAATAGGCAGACACTGAGCACTTCCCTTGGTTGAGCTCATCACTTCAACAGATCTTCTAGTCACTTGACATTATGGCCTGACTGGTCCCCTGGGATAAAGACTCCATTTTGTCAACAGGGCCTTCAGCCAGGAGGACATATCAATGACAGTGTCTCCAGATTGTTGTTATACACAAAACAATTATTTCTCACAACATTACAAAGCATATGCAGGCTATACCGCAGGCCCTACGCATGTCACAGTAGATGTATTTGACAAAGGATATGACATTACAGTTTAAAATGCACCTTTAGACAAAGCCCTGCCTTGGCAAATCATCTTCTTTCTGCTGTTTTTGGGCACAGGCTGGAAAACAGGGCATTGTAATCACATACAAAGAACGACACAGTTCAAGCTGTCAGATAGAGAGCTAAAGCCATAAGACAACCTAGACAGGGAGGGTGAGACCTGCCATCCTGGCCATGTATCCAGTATCAACAAGGCCACCACTGCAGCAAGCTACTGCAGTGAAGCTGCTATGGGAATGTACACATTTCAAACTACATTTATCATAGGATTGTTATTTTCTATAACATAACGGACGAGGTTCAGATTTATTTTAAGTGTCTCTGAGGAAATATGACCGAAAAGATGGATGAATAAAAGGATGAACGTGATCAATTTACCAACTCGCTAAGACTGCCAAGCGAAAGAATACGACGATAACACACGACTTTTAATGTAGGGGAGTTTTAGCTTTGGTGCATTTATGTCACTAGTTAAAACGCATCGGTTTTTTATTGTAATACACTTAAATGCAGCGCACACGATGCGCTAAAGGTCACGTTCTCATCCTGCGTCACATTTTCCTGATCTAGAGACATCACAGAGACTGACCAATGGGAGGCCGAGAAACGGAGCGGCCACACCCACAACAGGAGGCAACAGGAAGCGATTCTTAAACGTTTAACACTTCAAGCATCACATTTAATTTAAGCATTTTAGATGAAATAACTGTGTTTTGCGATAAAACAAGACTACACCGTGTTAGCAGTTAGTAATAGAAAGATCTACTCCGTGTACGGACACATTTCCTCACCTTATTCATCTACTAATTGTATTTTCAGATCACAACGTTGTTGAACAAATACCAAACCAGCACAGCTAGACTAAAAATGGCTTGTCTAATAGTATTGGTATTTTTAAACATCATTTCTAAAAAAGGGCTACATAGTAAAGAGTGGAAACAAGCCACCAGTAACCGACACATACATTCCCGGACTTACCAGCTCGTACGATATAGTTAACTACAGATACAATACAAGGCAAAAAGATTTAGAAGGTAGCCCATGTGACCGTGCAAGTGTCCCACAAGTTATCAAGTCACTTTATAAGATCGATAAGCGACCAAGCTGCAGCCCATGTTGAAGATACCCACCTTATCTCGCTGGACAACTTCTTGGACCGATGTAACTACCGTTACACTGAGAACAGCTCAAGGTGATCTCCCTACTCACTTACTCGGTGGGACTACTTTCTAGGGATGCTGAGGCATATCCATCCGAGAGAATATAGATAAATGAAAAGTAATCCACCGTCTTGACACATTTATACCAACCGCACGTATAACAGACTACTTGAACATGTGTTTTATTTCAGTATTACTTGTATGGAAAGTCAGAAAATACTAATAACGACGCGGAAGGCGGAAGGATACGCAGATACGCGGTGCTTGGTAAAGTTAAGGAGCCAATCGGGGCGCGTGAATGCATCAGCAGAGCATGGAGTCTGACATGTGACTGTGGATGGCGTGCTGTAAGTTTCCTGAAAAACGCAGTGGTTAGGTCAGGTCGCTATGGCCGTTCAGTGTCTTGCCCAATTTAATGGCCCTGTATGAAAATCACTTGAGTAATCTGTCATGGTGTTAGTATGTTTTTGGCTCCATTATCGTGCGGATGTGCAAATCATCGGCATTCGAAATGGTTAATGGGAAGCATCATCAAACGTGTTGCAATATACGGCAAGTGTCTTGAAAGCTATCAAAATATTGTTCGCCCCCCTTTTTTTAATTTCTAAAAGCTGGTTTAATAATGAGACCGAAATATTGTTTAATGCCCCAAATGCATCAGTAGCCCATTACCAGTCAATGGATGTTTGAGGAATGATGAATCAAGGACCCTCGTGCTGTACTAGTACCTTGCTAGTGACAGTTTGAGGCAATACCTCCATCTAGTGATGAAAAATAATATGACAGTTTTTTTTATGGAGAGAAACTTGTCTCAATATGGACACAAATGTGTATTACATGATCTACAAATGAAAAGAAAAAGATTAACAAATGTGTACAACGATTTGTGCGTAATCTTGGGTACTCACAAATGTATGGAGGACCGTAACTGCCATAATCAAAAATAAATGAATAAATGACTCAAGAAATTAATGAATATGCCATTACATGCACCAAAAGTAATATTAAAAATAAATGTAGGCATTAATTAATTGATAAAATGTGAAATAAATTGATATTTCTGTATTTATTTCTGTATTATTTTCCCTTGCATATAAATTCCCCTATTTATTTACTTTCCCACTTAATATTCCATTTTATTTATTCATTTATAAATGTATTTATTTATGTATTATTTTCCCTTTGCATTCCCCCCCATTTATTTCCCCAAACTTATTTATTTCTGTATTTATTTCTGTATTGTTTGTTTGTCGCATGCCCCAAATGCAAAGGGCAAATAATACTGAAATAAATACAGAAATATCAATTTATTTCACATTTTATCAATTAATTAATGCCTACATTTATTTTTAATATTATTTGTGGTGCATTTAATGGCATATTCATTTATTTATTGAGTCATTTATTCATTTATTTTTGATTATGGCAGTTACGGTCCTCCATACATGTGCATACAAATGACTAAAAACATTTGTGACATTCTTTACAGATTGTTAAATGAGTGTGCACGGATACACACGGATCAGGTTATGCTTGCGTGTGGAGTTTTGAGACTAATTGCATACTGCGTTTAAGTGCTGGAGGAAAACTGGGATATCTGGGAAAGACGTTTATCTAATTAGACAGAATAGCTTGTCACCCCTCGATTAGAACACATTTATTTACCAACTATAGACTCTATACAGTAGCCTATAAATGTAAATGTATGGTTTAAATAAGCTACTGATAGGTTATTAATGCAGACACATGCTCACAGGATTGATATCTGTGTAGCCCATGCTAGAGAAGCAAACAAATGTGGTTCAAAATCTAGTAACAGAGTACTTACTCTGTAAGTACAGGGCACTTACGCTGTACTTACTCTGTAAGTACAGGGTACTTACACTGTACTTACTTGGTAAGAACAGGGTACTTATTCTGTACTGTATACTTCAACCCCTGCTACGTTTTATAATACCATCAAAAATAATAATTATTATTTGATTTCTACAGAACATAGAAAGAGAAACTTTGTTGGAGGTACACAGTACATCACTGTGTTGCTATATGTGTAATGCCATCACTGTGCTGTGATCCGTAGATATATAGTTTATATCTGTAGCCTGCTACTAATGTTTGTTTGTCCAGTGCAGACAGTCGCAGATGTTCCCCAGGATGATTAATTCTGTTGTTGTGTTAATCAGCTCTGCGAAGGAGAATGCAGACAGAAACTAAATCCTTGACACAGACACAACTGCCAACCATATCTCAACCTTAGTGAGATTCAAATATTCAGACTCTGCTACAGAGATTAGACAAATCAATCAGGCAAAGATACTCTTCAAAGTACTATTTGCTTTGCAGATACAGAAAACACTGATGCCAATCTTAATTTTTTTTTCTGGACTCCCTGTGGTCTTCTGTAAGGTTGCACTCTTCACTAAGTCCATGTCTCCTCCCCTTGTGTCCCATTTTGCTCTCACCTGTTCGCAGCTATGTTAGCACTGCTGCTTCCACTGCCCATGTTGCTGTCTCACTGGCTGCTGGCAGCCTCTGCCTGGATCCACTCCACTCCACTACCTAAGGCCAATGGACACACCTGTCCAGGTGAGGGACAGATCTGCCGTCCAGTCACCCTGTGCACTGGCCAAGCCTCTGGCTGTCAGTCACTATTAATGGCTGCTAAACCCTGGGCCACGAGGTTCAGTAAGACACTGTGGGAATATGCTCAGATAAATCTCAGAGATGAGCAGATAGGACGCCCTAATGCTTCTTAATGTATTATTACTGCATGAGCAACTGCTACCTATGAATAAATTAATATTAATAAAAGGGGAAAAACAATCAAACAGAAAAAGTGAAATAAACACAACTCCATTAAGGCAGACATAGCAGTCTCAAATGAAACAAGACAAATTACTTTTTGCTTTACTGGTTGCCAAGTATTTCATTTTATTTTAATGTACTGTAGGTAAAGTGTGTTCTCAT
This sequence comes from Macquaria ambigua, assembly GCA_008360985.2. Classification (NCBI taxonomy): domain Eukaryota; kingdom Metazoa; phylum Chordata; class Actinopteri; order Centrarchiformes; family Percichthyidae; genus Macquaria; species Macquaria ambigua. Next base: position 169,893 of record VMKM01000990.1, read on the forward strand.
CTGACCAAATACTACATACGCAGCTAATTTATATTTTAGAGAGACTAGAAGAGAGACGTTGTAATTCAGAAAGTTCCTGTTATGTTTCAATGTGCATTTCAGCTGCATCCAGAAATATTATGTACTGATTTTTGTTGTACAGTGAAGGACAGTTTCACTGTAAGTGGAAGATGGGGGATTGTTCTAGGACTGCTACTATAGTGAGCTCTTCATTTGAACATGGAACACCTGTTACCTCACCTCACACCTCACACATCTCATATAAAAAAAATCCCAGGCAGTATTACCGTGGTTGACGAAGCAACTATGGCATGATGTCAATGTATTTACATTGTGCCATCAGGGTCATAGCTCTTAATTTTCTTTTTCTCTGCTGACTACAGCCACACACTGAGCAGATGGTTGACCTAACACCTGTTCATTACAGTAATCTGTCCATTCTTTAGGTCAGTTCTTAAATAGATACGTTGCGATAATGAGGGTAAAGACTGATTAGCTCAAAGGCCTAATGGTCATTGTCTCACACATGCACACAATCACACAGTATATCATAGATACAGCAGATGTGATATTTCTTTTGTAATGTTATATTAATTTTTGAAGATGTTACTGAAGTCTATTACGAGTGTTATATAATTTGAATATTAGATAACTTAAGCCTATACATAGCTGCACCTATACAGCATGCAGTGCAGCTAAACTGTAAAATACAAATGTAGCATTAAGCATTTGTCTTTTTACTTTTTGAATACATTTAGACAAGACATGGAAGCACTTAAATATCAACCAGAAGCTGCCTCCAAATCAACCACACACACACAGATGACACACACATACAAACACACACACACACACACACACACAGAGGCAGACGCATATACACAAGCAGAGCCATTCTTCCACCATTTTTCCTCTTTATTTCTCAGCAGCAGTGCAGTCAGCTGCAGGTCACATGACTGGCTTGTCTGGTCTCACTGAGCATGCTCAGAGCCCTCAGTGTTGTCAGGCAAAATATAAGACAGCAGTAGGAGCAGAGATCTGCAATAGATAAACACACACACCAACTGGATTGCTCGCAGACGCACACCACAAGCACCGAGAGACAGATGCTGTAGAATTGGTGGGATTGTGGCTCTGGTTTCTCTAACATCTTATTTTAAAAGGCTTATTGTCATCTATCATTTCAGTGGAAAACAGCCGCTGAAAGAGAGAGGCAGGTGTGCCCTTTAAGAGGGGGAGCAGCTGAGGCAAGGACAGCATCCGAGTCTCCATCCTCTGTGGAGGTAAGTGTGGATGGATGGGGTGGGGGTGCAGAGCGTGGGGGGAGGGGAAAATCCGCCTGACTGCATCTGTGTTTGAGTTAAATATTATCAGAACGAGGAGCGGGGACGGTGGTGGTGGATGTGGAGGGCTGGGGGGGGGGGGGGCGGCTCCATTGGTATGTGAGACGACAGAGGCTATGGGAATGGCGGGGAGTGGGGGGCGGTGGAGGGGTGTAGATGCTAGCAGGGTTGAGGACATGGCTAGGGCAGCAGGCACATAGAGAAAAGGTCTGAAGATCTGAAGTGGAAGACGCGATGATGACGGGGGAGCCGTGTTTAATAGGGTGCAGCTGATGTCTGGAAGGGTGTTTTAGACAAGAAAGGAGCCAAACTGTGACAGGAAAAAGGACAGATATCCATAATCAGGAAGAGAAAAACACAGTATGATGATTATTTTGTGTAGACGTGTAGATATTGGCCCAATCTAAGGTAGAGATGAGCTTAGTGTCCTATGTTAGTGCAGCAAACAAAAAGGAAATTATTAATTGGTGTTCATTTAATTATTTTGACCTATATATATTATAGATGCCTTCATGCTTGATGGTTTTTTGTGGTTTTGTCTGTTCTGTATTGCCAATTTACGTTGCCATCCAGTCTTTGTTTGCAAATGTCTCAGGATTTGGTCCTGATAAATGTTAGAAATTCTTTATTATTTTGGTTTGATGTGCACTAGACTATGTACATTTTAATCTGTATTCTGATGCTGCTGTGTGAAATATGCAACTCTGCATCTGCAGCTTTAAGTCTCGTTGAAAAGACACCGTGCTCATTGTTTACATGTCTGACACGAAATGTGATGGGCTGCTAAGAAATACAGGGTGCTGTAGCTGCCTCTGTTATATCAGTGATGTTGTTTACCCTTGCAGTTTTTCTTCTGATTTTAATCATAATTTATCTCTAAATCCAGACCATGTAAAATTCAATATCTTTTTTTTCTCATCCTGAAAGCTGTGACTATTCCTTTATAGACAACCATTATTTTATTATGTTAAATTCTTGAGAAATGTCTTTGTTTTTTACTTGACACCCCGTAGCCACAATGTACTCTCCTTGTGCTAACACAGGAAACTACGTGGCATTTCAAAGATTTCCTTCCATTTATTTGCCAGTCAAATACGAAACGCCAGTCTAACAATGCACTGACATCAGCAGATGTGCTATTTTCTCTGTGCGTCTATAAAGGTGTGCCAACCTTTGGTGCTTTGATATTAATAGATGAGGTTCCTGGAAAAAAACAAAACAAAACAAAGAAATTGAGACATCCTGGGTACTGAACGTACAGCACATATCTCCCACACATTCTCTCCACAGTGATTAATGCCACTCTGAAAGCAGAGAAAGGCAGAGATGGCTGTTGCTAGGATACATGGCAAGGTGAAGTGCAGACCATTTAAAGAAAAGAAGAGGAGGGCAGCGTTTACAAAGCATGGCATCACTGGAGATGGCGTCTTTGTTTCATGTTTTTTTCCTGTACTGAATTTGAATTTCTATTTCTCCAAGGTTTTGCAGTTCTGAGGTGTGCAAGAAAGAGAGGTGGTCAGTCGAAGCTTTCCAGTTTTCTGTTCTCGTTCCTTCCACCTGGAAATAGGCTGCAATGGTTGGCAGTATTCAAAGGCCTAAACCTGTCTGAGTGAGCCCTATGAACAGCAGACCCAATGGTAAGACAGCTAGGATCCTATTGGTGTAATCCCTGCATACAATTAAGCTGTGTCACCCATTCGTGGTTTTGTTTAAGATTTAGAAAGTGGGAAATTAAATAATATGACATTGCTGTGGCTACACACATAAGTGCAGACTCTCCATAGGCATTTAAATATTGTATTATCCTAATGTAAGTATATTAAATAAGTTAAATGCTGTAGGTTTATGCAATAGAACGTCCGGGCTTCAGGCGTCTAATTGTCAGATAAGTTTTCTTTTGAAGGTTGAATTCAGAGCATGTCCTGTCTTTTGGAAATAAATCATGCCTCTTCGTCTCTCTCTTTGAGATGCTATATAAAGCAGTGTTTTGAAGCCCTTGAACGGGAGGCTAAATAGGGAGATGTGAGAAAGGATGTGAGATGAAAGGATGATAGAAAGAGGTTGCATCTTCTTTCCACTCCACTATAATGGCCTTTTCTCAATGTGTGGGCCCACAGGACATCAAAGGCCAGTGTTGGACAGACGAGGAGTCGGACGGGGAGAACGAGTCGGAGCAGTTCCTGTATGGCATTCAGGTACAGCTGAGGCTATTACCCTTCCTACTGCAAATCTATATGTTGAATCTGCTATTTATAAGGATGCTAGAATTTTGTTTTCAATACTGATGCTAGTCAGTATTATCATCTTTTTAATTTTTAATTTCAAAATAATACTTATAATTACTTTTAAAAAAACATTACAGTAACCTCGACTACTTGTTTTAAATGAGGTACTTTCACAGAAAAACAGCCCCTAGTTTTCAAGATATTAGACCTAGGTGTTGGTCAAGGGGAATTTCTGACCTGATGGTGGCGCCAGACAATAAGTCAGGAGTCACTGAAATCATTTGGAATAATTATTTTGTGGATTATGAATACTCAGACCAAATGTCATGGCAATGTTGTGAATAGTTGTTGAGATATTTTGCCCTGGTAGTGGAGAACAGATGGACCGGCTGACTGACATTCCTATCCTAATGCCTCGCTGCTAAAATTTAAATTCATCTGAAGCAGGATATTCTGTTAAAATGTAAGGCATGTGTCAGTGTTGTCAAGGTTCTGGGCTTGGTCTCAAATAGGACTTTTTGCAAACAGCATATATGACATTTACCACTAAAGTGCAATACAGGTTTAGGACTATCACTCGATGCGACCTTAAGTATCAATCCCAAGCAACACTGTCAAATTCATTTCCGTGGCCGTCATTTAATGTATCATCTCATGTCGTAAAGTTCAATGCTTCACTTCCATTTAAGATCTTAATCTTTTAGTCATCCTTTTTTACTGTTATCTTCCAAGTCTTGTGATTGAAATGTAAATCCAGTCTGGGACTTAAAGCTCATTTCTATGGAGTCAGAGAACATGAAAGCAGCGTAGTGGAGATAAGGATGAAAGTGTGGGATCTGTTCTGCACACTCAGAGCTGAGGAGATGAGAGTCTGACTTCAAGTCTAGACACCAGGAACACTTATGACAAACTTAGGTCAACTATTATTATTAATACTTGAAAATGCTATTTATGGAGGATACCAAATCACAGGAAATGTTAAATGACAGAATGTAAAACGATCACTGAAAAATACAAGAAAATATCATTTAACTTTGTTTGTAATATAAAAATTACCTATCACTGTTTGACATTCAGATAAGGTAAACTCATTTAATTCAAAGAGATTGTCGTACAGTTTTAGAAATTTACAAATGATTTCCGGAACGAAATTCTTTCTTCCTCCCTTTTTATCAAACATCATCTTATGTAACTGTCTGATTGTATTGCAAATATAAAATGTGCTTGATGTTGGATCAGAGCTAGGAAAGGCTGACTAAATGGAACCAGCCATGTTGAAGTGGACTTCCTAATTCCTTAAAGGCAAATTCTGATTAATATTTTACAGCTGGGATCTAATTTCGTGATGTGCAAATGCCATGAGAACCTGGTCCGGAGTGTGGTTGAAGAGGTGAAAGATCGAGTAGCTCAGCTGATTTGAAAAACTTGAAATCAATTTAATTAAAAAAATGTACATATTGAGTCAGCTGTAACACCTGAACATTATATGTAGCATTTGAGAGTGTGTGGAAAAACATGTTAGCAAATGAGCAGAGAGGTCTGAACAGAAGTAATGGATAAACAGTTGAAATAGTTAGCTAAAAGTATTGCATAAAGAGTTGAAATTAGCTCAATTTAATGGATAACTGGTTGAAACAGCTGAAAGTAATATGCAGTAAATGGTTGAAGTAAGTATAAATGGTTGAAATAGTTAGCTAAAAGTAATGGATAAATGGTTGAAACCTTTAGCTTGCGACTCCAAGTGTTTGCAGTATAAATGCAAACTTGACCAAACCAACCTAAACACAGCCACTGTTCTATAGCATGTTCTGTGTTGTAATTGTGACCAGCATTAATGCACTGTTTTTACAGGGGAGCTGTGCTGCTGACCTGTACCGCCACCCTCAACTGGATGCAGATATTGAGGCAGTAAAAGATATCTACACTGACAGTGCTGTCTCTGTTAGGTACAGCACAGACACACACACACACACACAAACACACACAGCTGTTTGAGACCTATTTTGAAAAAAATTTAAAACAAACAAAATAACCAAGTGGTGGTAGGATTCAGTCTGCTTGCACTTCTTGATTTGCCACATGCTGTACACCGGAATGATTCAAAGATATTATGTACTAATAATAACCAGGCACTGTCTGGCAAAATAGGAAAAAAATAACTCTTATTTTTCTCCCTTAAGGGATAATTAGTTGAAAGGGTTGGAGTGTAATGCATCCCATTACTTATCATAAATTAACTGAATCTGTTGTTGGGTCTCTCAACAGGGAGTATGGAACCATTGATGACGTGGACATTGATCTTCATATTAACATCGGTTTCTTAGATGTGAGTCAGCATTCTTTTTTTCTCTGCACACACCTCCTCCGTCTTTGCCCATTACTATTCTAACGTTGACATTTTGCAAAGTAACACATCATTTATAATACATTGTGTGCTCATCATTTATTTATGTAATGAGAAATGGCCCTAATTAGGATGCTAACTCTGTATATTTGTGTGTATGTGTGTATGTGTGTGTGTGTCTGACTCAGGAGGAGGTTGCGACAGCTTGGAAAGTTATCAGAACAGAGCCCATTATTCTGAGACTGCGCTTTTCTCTTTCTCAGTACCTCGATGGACCTGGTGAGTAAAGATGTCAGTGTGGATGTTGGTTTTCTGGGAGGGACTTTAGGTATTTGTGCCACTCACTGAGCGTAGGAGGTGAGTACAATATGTGCTATACAAGAGGGAGAGTGAAAGAAAGAGTGTGTGTGTGTGCACTGTGTAATAATGTTAGTCATCTTTACTCAGAGCCATCAGTAGAAGTGTTCCAGCCCTCCAATAAAGAAGGCTTCAGCCTGGGCCTGCAGCTCAAAAAGTAGGTTGTGGTGTATGATATTTCCCCCTTATAATGTTTAATAGTGAAATTGTGCATAGTAGATTTGATAATTTAACCTTAATTTCCTATAAAAAGTAACATTTTGCATAACCAAATGTGCAGCATCAGAAATACAAGTCACAGATGCAAAATAGATGCATAAGGCATAAACATTTCATTGTAGTCTTTGTAATCTTTTGGTTGACTAATCCACTTACACAGAATCATAATGCACACCAACAACAAAGAGAAGGTGATTTAAAGAGCCAGGTTCACTCACATTTCTTCCTGCTCGACTCCTACTTCTTTGTAACATGGCAGGATCCTGAGCACGTTCACCTCACAGCAGTGGAAGCACCTCAGTAATGAGTTCCTCAAGGCCCAGCAGGAGAAGAGGCACAGCTGGTTCAAAGCCGGAGGAACCATCAAGAAGTTCCGCGCCGGGCTCAGCATCTTCTCCCCCATACCCAAGTAGGTCTCTCTCTCTCTCATTCTGTATCACTTTCAAGGCATCTACACAACCACCTATGTTTTATATACAGCATGCTGCACATTTTAGGCTAGTAACTGACACTCCAATCCAGAGTAAATGTCAGCTGTAAGTCATCGTTCGTAACATTTTCAAACAAATGTTGCATGCATGTGTGCACACAGTAGGAGGGATGCAAGATACTGACATTTTTGACAATATCTGATAACTGATACCGGCCATTTTGGCAAGTGCCATTCCAGATATTTTTTTTTCGTTTCATTGCAAAATCCACACGTCTGTTGTTACCAGCAACAGGACTCACCTGTTCTACTGTGATTGTGATGCTTGGTTTAGAGGCTAATGTCTGTTGTTGTCGTTCTCATTTATTTCGAAACACTTCACTGTTTCCAAGTGTGTGCAATCACTCAAGGAGAGGAGCACAGATTCATTTATCTCAAGTACAGAAAACAATTTGAGCGTTTGTTTTTTTGCACAACATCTACAGTTTTTTCTTTTTAAAAGGGGGGCAAATTTCAGTTGGCACAAAGGTTTTTAGGGGAGAACAAAAGGCTGTACATTAACTTTATCCATTTACAATTGGCTGGTAATTATCATGTAGAAATGGCTTATTATTGGACTTTTAATTCTAAAGAATAAATCATATAAAGGTATACTGTGCACCCCTAAACTTTAGTGATTCAATCTGTACCTGGTCACAAAATGTTCTTAACACCTCATTGTGGAAATATCTTCACCAGGAAATATCCTGTTTCACGGGGATGATGTCTACAGTGTGTCTATTTTATGTATGCATTTAATGTTGTGTCTCTATTTTATGTCTTTCTTTTGTTTTCGTCCTTCATTCGTTTGTGAAGCAGGAGATTTCTGAGGGGATCAGGGTAGAATATTATCCATCCAGTCAATAAACTGCGAGCTGTTAAGATAGTGATGGAAATACCTTATGAGGGTTTGTCTGTGAGAGATGAACTGTAGCAAAGAAGACAAGCAGAGGAGAAGAAACTCTGACACAGCATGTTGCAGATTGACTTAAATTCAAAATTTGACACACTCAACCAATTTCCCCAAGGGGGGAAGTACTCCTCTCGGCCTCTGTCTTTCTCCGGGATGCTTTGACAGTTATGGGTGCACAGGGATTAGATCCCGGCCCACTCGATGGAGGTCAGCTTCACTAACTACTAGGCTGTCTTGACATCCTCATAACTTGACAGGAGTCTCATGTCAGGAGTGTACATGGATGATGCACTGAGAGTGATGGTGGAAGTGAACACTGGTTCTTGTGTATTAACAGTTAGTGACTTGAGCTACTGCCCAAACAGATTTCTGTTGTCTGAGCTAGTGTAATGCTGTAAGTGTAGTGTGAGTGTCAAGAGCAGAGTGTGTATTTCTTTAACACATCACTATAAAACCACCCAGGTACTGACCATATAAACACATTGCAGTCTTATCATACAAGATTACAGCTAAGGAGATGTTGCAAATGATATCATTGATTATTAAGAATTTATTCATAGTAACATTACAATAATAAGCTACATTTCTGATTTGGCCTTTAAAGCTAAACGCTCCACTATGTAATTTTACAAAAACATGGACGACAACATTAGCATTTTGTCTTCGTATAAAAATGCCTGATGTGCATGAATTGTGTCTTGCTTTTTTCTAGGTCTCCCAGTTTTCCTCTGATCCAAGACACAGTTTTAAAAGGGAAGCTGAGCGTCCCTGAGCTGAGAGTGACCCGCCTGATGAACCGCTCTATTTCATGTACTATGAAGAACCCTAAAGGGGAGCTCTTCAGCTATCCACCAAACAGCCAGGTCAGTGCAAGTCTGGACAAATCAGCACCCATACATCTCTCAGATTTGGAGTCAGATACCTTTCAGTTTCAATTTTGATTTGTGGAATTAACTAAATTCCACTGTCCTCCCACTTATTTGTCTTTAATGTGTTTCACTTACATGTAAATTGTGGTCATTGTTGAGGCTCTAGACTTTACACTCACATTTACTTGTAACAATGCTGATGTAGAAACTCATGATGCTATGATAAGGAGTTCAAAATCATCCACAAATCTACAAAATGTTGATGATGAATGCTGTTTTTAGGCGCACTGTATATTGTCCTTTTCTGTTTTAATCCACTGTGATCCACTCTGACCCTCTTCTCAGTCACCTGCCACCTGCACTGTTCCCACCTGAGCCTTTCCTTACCCCTACCGTAACATGGCTGGTGTGCCGTTTCCCATAATGCTTTGTCTTCACTTGACTCATCAGACTGTGGCTGTCCCGGCGGCCAGGGCCCCAGCGCAGATTACCACGAGGCAGCTGATTGAATTGTTTTTCTCATCCCAGGCGGGCGGCCACTGCAAGAACATCCCCACCTTGGAGTATGGCTTCTTAGTGCAGGTTAGACCTCAAGGAGATATGTGTCTACTTAACAAGGCACTTATACACCCTGTCCTTTGAGAGTCCTGTCCACAGTCCAAAAACCTGACAAACAATTAAAATCAATGCCTTTTTTTATTACATAAGGAGAAAGTCTGTTGAGCAGTTATATAGTGGTAAAATAGAAAAAGAAGAAGAATAGTGTACAGTGATTTTTAAACGCCTCCACAAGACTTAATTAATGTTAGGTTCAGGTACATACTGTATGTATGTAAGCAAGAATAAAGGCCCACCTTACAATCTGTTCAGATGTGAGGGCCCTATTGTATTAGCTCTTTATGCGGGAGATTGTGTATCTGCTGGTAGATGGCAGTGACAGTGGGCCCCCAGTGCATTGATGTACTAGGACCTCATTACATGGTAAGCCAACCATAATTGCAGTAGAAAATTGTAGCTTTGTGACAATTCTGCTGCCAAAGTAGCCTTTATTCCTCTTTATGGCAGTGCTGGAGGTGGGAGTGATAACTGGGGACACCACTGTGCTTTTCTCCAAACAGATAATGAAGTACTCCGAGCAGAGGATCCCCACGCTCAACGAGTACTGCGTAGTGTGTGACGAACAGCACGTCTTTCAGAATGGATCCATGCTGAAGGTATCAGAGACGAGAGAGAGAGAAACATACCGTATGGTTTAGGTTTTAAAAAAAGAAAAGTTATTAACTGCATGTACACAGTGTTTTCTCTCTCTATTAGTGATATGATCCTGTTAATGGATTTTCCACAATTATAGATGCGTGGGAGCAAGACAAAGAGTGAGAAAGAGAGTGTGTACGTGCATGAGTGTGTAGATATTTTTTAATTTTTTTAAGTGTTTTTATTTGACAGGGACAGCGCAAAGCTTCTTAGCTGTACCAGAGTTAGCTATAAGCTAATTTACATTTGTAGTCCCTGGGCAGGAAACAAAGAACAACATCTCTGTTAAGATGTACAATGTAGTACACATTAAAATAAGTGTATTTTCATCCCTCTTTGTCTGTGTGTGTGTGTGTTTATATAGCCGGCTGTGTGCACCAGGGAGCTGTGTGTGTTCTCCTTCTACACTCTGGGTGTGATGTCCGGAGCTGCAGAGGAAGTGGCCACCGGAGCAGAGGTGACAACAACACAACAGATAGTATATGACATAATTCAGATTATTTGTATTTTTTTTTTTTTTCTGCAATGATTTATTCTTATTCCCCAAACATTTTCTTTGGAATTCAGATCAAAAATACACACCTAACATATGTGTAAGAAAAACGAAACAGTAGCGTGAAACACTGACAACTTGACTCAAGAGGGACATGATGTTCATTTCTGATTATTTGTAGTTTAAACGTGTTATTGGAACTGAGGCAGGTTCTTCTGTCGTATTACACTTGAGTCGATAAAAGCATCAAAATGAGTTGATAACAGCATCACATAAAGGCATAAAATGTCAATGTAAATGTAACATCCCTCTCTCCCTAGGTGGTGGACCTGCTTGTGGCTATGTGTCGAGCTGCTCTTGAGTCTCCCCGTAAGAGCATCATCTTTGAGCCCTACCCATCAGTCGTTGACCCCAATGACCCCAAGACTCTTGCCTTCAACCCAAAGGTCAGCATCCTCACTTCTGGAATCGTGATGACTAATTAACTCTACGCACAAATTTCATTCCAAGATGACATATCCATCTGTGAAACACAACGCCCACTCTATTAAAACCACTGCTGCTGTCAGAACAAAACTAGAACATATTATTGTAGTTATTCACAGACTAAATGCATGAAGTTATGTAACAGCAATGATTAAGGTTATATTTTTAGCTGTATCATTGAAGTGAAGATAATATTTTTTTTTCATGAAATGGATAGGATGAATTTAGAAACAGTAACAATATTTTAGCAAACCTTTACCTGTACAAGTGATTTTAGATGTCTATATGTTGTTCCCTCTCTCATTGCATACAATGGATGTTTGGCTCAACCGATGAACACAGAAGAAGAATTATGAGAGACTGCAGAAAGCACTGGACAGCGTCATGTCCATTCGGGAAATGACCCAGGTACAAGAAGGAGGTGGGAGGGAAAGGAGGGGAGGGCCACAGTGGATTAAGGCTACAGTTAGGCTTGATGTATAATGTTTAAGATAGAATCCTAAAGTGTTTTAGTTTATAAAAGATCATCACTCTGTGTCCACCCCATGACTGAAAATGTCCATTACACAGACTTGTATCTTCTCTATTACTGTTCCCCACTCTTCTTTCTATTGTGGCATCTGTACTATGTATAAAACACGTATAAAACACATCACAAGTCTGTATCTAAACACTTGCTCATTTGGCTTTGGAAAAGAAAATCTGTGAAAAAACAAAATCTAACTGAAAACAACACACACTTGTGTGGTTTTTCCAGGGCTCATATCTAGAGATCAAGAAACAGATGGACAAACTTGACCCTTTGGCCCATCCCCTGCTACAGTGGTGAGTGGAGAGGATCTGTTTGAAAGATGGGTTTACTCTGGGTTGCTTGTTAACAGGATCTAATTTCATTTTAGAAAATAATATATACAGCTCTCTCATCAGTAGAGAGCATATCAAACTTACCAGGTAAATGATCATGGACAACACAATAATGCTTATGAGCTTATGCCAATAGGCCTTTTTCATGGAAGACATTTTGTCACGTCACTGTAGGAAAAATGCAGCTGTAAATAATAAAATGAATGATGGCTGAATTCCATTTAGCTGCTTCAGTTTCAGGATCCTGGTATTGTGCATGTTGGCTCACTGTCACACTGTCAGGGCTTACTGGGACACTTGAATAGAATGGAGCCATCGTTAATGTTATTAGCAACACCTGTGCTTTTCCTACTTTGACAAGTCAAAATGTCTGTTTTGTGGTTCAAGCAAATTCGCATACTTCAAATTCGTTTGTTGGTCCTCTCTCTGTCTTTCTGCAGGATTATTTCCAGTAACAGGTCTCATATCGTCAAGCTGCCTCTGAGTAGGGTATGGAACCAGAATGACATCCCGTCAAGTATCCTATATCAAATCAGTTTTTTCTCATGCTACATTATGTAATTTGATGGTTCATACTCATTCTCTGTCTGTCTCTCTCTTGCTCTCACTTGTCCCTTATGATCTCATTGTGATAGCAACTGAAATTCATGCACACCTCCCACCAGTTCCTGCTGCTCAGCAGCCCCCCGGCCAAGGAGGCTCGTTTCCGCACTGCCAAGAAGCTATACGGCAGCACCTTCGCCTTCCAGTGAGTCCGCTTTGTTCCTCTCATTAGCTGACACAGCAGTCATACAATCAAAACTCCATGTTTTCATTGAATGACTAGCTTTTAGCTTCAAAGAGTTAAAATCATTCAGGCTATTAGAAGATATCAGAAAATAAGTTGTAGTTATTGTTAAGCTTGTGGCTGTTGGGCAAATATAATGTGAGAAATCACTTACTGTAAATAACTGATTAGAAATCAAACATAGTCACTGAAATGCATGCATAATTTAGCAATACAGCAGTACACTCTGTCAAACATGAACCCGTTTCAGTGTAACACCTGGTCATTATGTTGCGGATGGAGGAGCCACTCTAGCAGATTTTTGTGGAACCATAACAAACAACAGCGCAGAGCAGTGGCCATTCTCTTGGACAGAGAAACCACCTTGCTAAGCCAGCACATGGAGCCAGCAAAATCTGTGAGATAGAGATTTGTACTGTAGCAGATGGGGCTTTGCTGAATATTTTAGATACACAGGGCCCATCTGGGCACTCGCAGGGTACAACCAACTCATGAGCAGTGCTAACAGTCTCTCTTTATGCTGGTTAATACTACAAATTTAATAATTCTCAACTGTAAATGCCAAATTTGTATGTCAGCTTGGCTGCCATCGTTTTATATTGATATAAATAGAAACAGACAAAATATAAATACATGTTCAGAGTCAGTTTAATGACAGTCTGCGAGATTTCATAGGGAATCCATCCATTAACAGCTGATAAGTGAACTTTTTCCTGTTTATTTATTCCGCTGTGGGAACAAGAACTTTGTACTGCTTCAAAACTAGTTAAAAATAAGAGCACTCATGACACTGCTGTGACCGTCATATTTTATTTTAAGACAGGTAGAGACATTTTAAGACAGGGAGAGGTATTCAAAGACAGCAGTGATGGCTTGTCATCTTTGATCTTCATCTTTTAATACTTTTAATATTGTTTTTAGTATTAAATGATATAAATTTGGAGGACTGTGATGATGTAACAGACTGTCCAAAAATGTCCTTGCACAAATTGTATAAATAGATGACTACAGTCAGTAGCTGTTTTGTGGTTGTCAGAAGAGAGCTTGAATCTTCTCTCTTCATGAATTTTGATTGGTAGGTTTTACAAAATAATAAAAAGTAAAAATAATAATAATAAATGAAATAATAGTAAATGTCCATTTGTTAATCCCTATTAGTGAATCAAATGTCACGGACAAAATGCGCCACAGTGTTATTTTATCACACCATTCTTGAACGGCGTGGATCTGGCCACTACACACACTGAGCACGCTCGGATCCTCGCTGTTTATATTCACACAGCGCTTTGTTTTATCTCTTCTTTCTTATCTTTCTTCCCTCTCCCTACACTTGCTCTAGTGGTTCCCATATAGAGAACTGGCACTCTGTTCTGAGAAATGGACTAGTCAATGCCTCTTATACCAAACTGCAGGTACGTAACCCTTGCAGTTGGCTGGAATTTACGATGCATCTCCTCTCGGACAGTAAACCTGCTCTCAGACAGAGCAGGCTCGCTGTCCGGCTGATTCATTTTTGCAGTTAATGGATGCCAGCTTCCCTTTCATCAGCTTTGCACTTGGCATTTTAGCGAGCAGGGCACACTGGGAGATTTTCCTGGCCAATGTCGGCTGCTTTTTGCGCCCTCGGCTGGCAGCAGCGGACGGCACACCTCTTCCTGTTGCGGGACAAAGGGAGGGGGCTGTGGTGTCAGCTGTGATGCCAGGAGCCTGCCTGTGTGCCCTGGAGGGGTTAACCACCTAGAGCACTGAGTAGGTTAGGTCTGAAGCTGAAGGATGCAAAGGACAAGCCCCATGGTAGTGAGTATAGACTTCCTGTGGGTGATTAAGGAGGGTTTCCATAAAAGGTCAGTAACTAGCACCACTCATTATGTATTCAGACTTGGATCAAATTATAGCCTCAAATCATTTAAAGAGTTCATTTAAACCTAGTTGATTAACCAAATAAGGACCATAAAGATGATTTCAGAAGAGAAATACTTCACTTCCAAATGTATTCCTGTTTTACTCAGATCTGTATCCATCTGCATCTTTATATTGTTCTGCCAAGGTTGGTGTTGCACTTTGTGACCCAGGTCTGCAAAAGATAAATAAATAATAAAACAAGAAAAGAAGATGTGAGCACCAGAGAGCGTATAATTGTCTCATTTGCACAATACGGACGATAATGACTGCTTGGAGACACACCGGCATGTCCTGAAAATAGATGAAACACAATTAAATCTGAAATCTCAAGGATCTTTGAGACTTTCACGTCGGCCGTGATTGCTCTATCATGCTGATGTGTGTTTCATTTATGCCTTCTTTGTTCTCCAACTTTTTGAACTCTCCATCTTTGATCTCGCCTCAGTGCTCGTCTGCCTCCTCTTCCTCCTCTCCTTTTCACCTTGAGCATCGACACCCCCCTTCCCCTGTCATTGTGTTTCACAGGAGGAGCAGGACTAAATCTGCCTCCATCTCCGGCCATCACACAAAACCTCTCGTCTGTTGTTCCTTTTGATTTCTTCCAAATGTGCCATGTTCTGACCTCCATCTCCCTCGCATTTTATGCCCAAACTCTCAAGTTGCTCTTTGTTCTTCCTCTTGTTTCTCCTCTGGTTTCACTGTGGCTTATGAACACTTGTCCATGTTACACAGTGGTCCTTTCATTTTCCTCATTCTGGACGTTCTTATGTAGAGGCTCATCATCATTGTCATTCACATGCCATCTTTATCTTCTAGCCCACATACATGCTCTAATTTCTCATGTCAGCACTGCTTGATTACCTAAATGTTTTCTACACAAATGTCACATGATCTTCACTGGACTACATTATTTTAAAGAAAACAATATGTTGGCAGTTTAAAGTGTGTAGATTATAGGACTTGTCTCAGATCACTGGAATAATAAAACTATCTTTTCTTTCTTTGGCTCTTTGCCATCCGTCTTTGGATTTCCGTGTGTGTGTGTGTGTGTGTGTGTGTGTGTGTGTGTTTAGTATGCTTGGTTGGTGGGGTTTGCCAGATAAAGTGTCACAGAAACATATAAAACACTTATACATGCTTTCCTGTGATGTAACCACAGTGGGACTGGTATGTATTACCCGTGTGTGTGTGTGTGTGTATGTGAGGTTGTCCTGTGCAACTGCTCAGTGACCCTTCCTTCCTTCCTGCTCTTTTCAAACCCAAGCTGCATGGGGCAGCGTATGGAAAGGGCATCTATCTGAGCCCCATCTCCAGCATATCTTTTGGATACTCAGGTAGGAACGGCTCATTCCTCTCCCACTCAGCCCCCTGTGGCCCCCCACTCTCCCTGTTTTTCCCACCATGTTGACTGAGTACGCTCTGTGTTTGTAACATGGCCTGATTATCATCCTGGAACACTTCATTTTCACATGTGGGAGCTTTCCATGCTATCCTATTGCCCTGCTCTGTGTTGTGTGTCCATTTTGGGTGCTGGGCCTTGGGCCTCTTTTTCTAAGCTTGTGCGCCGCCTGCCATACCATAAATTATGTTGTGGCTGTTTAAAATGGGGCTGTCAGTGGATCTGTGTGTGTTACTTTGTACTTTGTTGGCTTTTTATATTGTTTTCTTCTCATGGGGTGGGAGTGTAGAGCCATTCAATCTTAACTTTAAGTCCTTACCTTACTTCCCCTTGGGTATTTCCGCTGAAACACAATTTCAGAGGTTGATTTTGAGGTCCTACTATGGTGGTCTGGTTTTGGTGCTGGTTCTCTGGACAGGAGGTCAGCAGGTTGCTAAATGGGCCCACCTGCTAGCACTATTATCAAGCCCCTAAGCAGTGGTTTCCCAGTTTTCAGGATGGGGATTCATTATTCTAAGCTAAAGACTGCAAACAAAAAAGCAACAGTTGCTGTCGTTATATCCATTTGGCTTACTCTGTCCTTGCTCAATCAAAACCAATAAATAAACACTTGAGTTGATGGCACAAATGATCAGAACTAATGGTACTATCTAAAGCATGCAGTTCTGATAATAAAAATGATTACAGCGGTACTTGCTGTGTCACCTTTTTGTGTCGGTACTGAATGTTGCAATTCATGTAGAAATGTTCAGTAGAACAATAACCTTCATATGAAGGTTAGCACTGTGGGTAATAATTTCTCTGTACAAGCAGTTCAAGAGTTCTAGAGGAAGATTTTTCACAGCTTGAGTGACTCGAGGTAAGGTCGTTCTGACTCAGGGTTTCTTTGCTCTCTCTGTGTGCTGCTTCTTGCAGGAATGGGTAAAGGACAGCACCGCATGCCCACCAAAGATGAACTGGTGCAGCGTTACAACCGCATGAACACCATACCACAGGTGAGGGAACTGGGCAAATTACAGCCTCACAGATATATTGGATTTATAGATGAGGGATGTTGCTCAAAAGGAAAGAAGGACAACATGTATTTTAGAATGTTTTGTATACTGAGTTCAAATGTTTCTTACGACCACTATGCCCTGGTTCACACAGTTGCAGTGATTAAACTTAGAACAGCCTTTGGGTACCATCATTAGCTAAGTTAGGTCATGGTATTTACTGTAGCAGCTTGGTGGGACCTAACTGTTGTCTCTTTTTTCAATAGAGCCGTCCAATACAATCAAGGTTTCTTCAGAGTCGAAATCTGAACTGCATCGCTCTGTGTGAAGGTAATAACAAGCAGAGAGCATAACACATGTTAAAGCTGAGATAATAGTGAATATGTGGCATTACTCTATCTGATTAATATACATATTTAAAAATAACAACAACATATATATTAATGATCTAATACACACTTTTTGGCGAATGCAATCTCTCCTTTATCTGATTTGAAAACCATTCATAAAAGAAAAGCAGAACCAGAAGAAAATACCATAAAGTTAGACCATTAAAATCTAAATAAAACTAGGTAATGTGACTAGTGTATTAATGTGCAATTATACTTAAAGAAAAAAGTCATAGCAATTATCATAATATGATTATCATCATCATAATAGAGGAAAACTATTGAAAATAAACAGAAGAAATAAAGTGCCTCACTTAGGATAATAACTCAGTTCAAGCCCTTAAGCTGTAGTGCATCTTATGTAGTATTACCAAAAACAACAGCAGCACTACTGCTACAATATTAATAATAATAGAATAACAAGTACAGTGAATACAAACCACCATTTCTAATTTGTAGTTTTGGTGAAACATGCTTCTCTCTTTTAAACAGTTATCACATCTAAGGATCTGCAGAAACACGGTAACATCTGGGTGTGTCCAGTATCCGACCACGTCTGTACTCGCTTCTTCTTTGTGTAAGTATTCCCAACACTTTTAACTCCTTGATCATTTCCGCAGAATTACCAAAAGAGTTGGCATAGCAACCAGGCAGCAAATATTAAAATAATCACCACACTTACAGTAAGATGCATAGTTCATCGATCAGGTTGCTTATTTCTACCTGCTAAACTGCACATGATGAAGGTGATTTAATGAAGAATCATGGCATATGCTGCAGTTAAAATCAGTGAATCAATTGTGCTGATGGTTGAGTGGTGCTACCACTCCACTAAAGTGGGTTCCTCTCAGGTCATAGCCTTTCAATGTGATGTTTAAAACTGTGTTTTGGAGCTCAGCAAATAAAACATGGCATCCAGACTGGCTGCTGGTGTTAGGGCTTTGAGTCCAAGCTTTGGACACGTGCATTCACCAGATGGCAAAGTCTATTATCATGTCCACTGCTGTCTTCTGAGTTGGAAATTAGATCTGAGATGGCCTGCAATCAAATTTAAAGCATGGCTAAATATAATTCGATTGGGAACTTGTGCTGAGTGTATGGTTGTATTTTTCAGCTTGAACAAATGGTTGGAACATGAACAAGACGATTTGTTGTGTCAGACCTCCTCTAAAATCACTGTAATCCACTTGCTTCCTAGTCAAGAAAAACTCACAGAGGCTCATTTGTCTATGGAAAGATTACTTTTCTATCATTAGTATTATGCCTGGTTAGGAACTATTTATCTTTAAACTGGACCCTTATACCACCAAGTTGTAGCAAAAGAACAGAAAAATCGAGGGAGTGAGCAAGAGAGGATGATTAAAACTAAAGCAGGTATTGATGAAAGGATGAAAAGAAACCATATGTCAACTCATCTATGTATATGTGCAGGTATGAGGATGGCCAAGTAGGAGATGCCAACATCAACACCCAGGAGCCTAAGGTGCAGAAGGAGATCATGCGTGTGATTGGGACCCAGATCTACTCCAGCTAATGGAGGTTCTCCACACGTCTCTCTGGCGGAGGCACACAGGCAGGCAGACAGCGAATGTTTGGGCGAGCTGACCTCAGGCCTGATATTGAAGGCCGAGGGAGCTCTTGAGCACATTATTTCTCAAGTCGTTTTGTTCTGGTCCTCTCATTTCCCTCTGTCTCCTTTGTTCCTCGTCACCAAGTTGTTACACTTTACATGTTCATTTAACCTTCAGTTAGTTTTAACCTAGTCAGTCTGCTTTTCTCAGTTCATGTCACTTTCCAAGAGAACCGTAACACACTGAAAAAAGGAAGTAGTCACTGGTGTGGCTCTCCACACATACACACACTTTCAAACCCAGGGTCGACTGGGCTTTCTCCTTTCTTGCTGCACTTTTACTCATCCTCTGGACTAATTATCTCTATTTATCATTTCTCTTTGTGAATATCCAGTAAAAAAAAAAAAAATTCCAAATGATAATTAGATCCCTTTGTGGCAAATAAGTGATGGATTTACATGCATTTAGAAGTTTGTTCTCTTACTGTGTTTGCAAAGGCATTATCTCCAATCTGTTTATTTAATATTCTTTGACTAATGACATGAGTTAAGGTCTGTGACATGGTTATCTGAGGGGCAAGCACTGCTTTGTCATTTTGTCCTTGTTCACTGGATGAAGCTCCCAGAATCCAAAAAGCGAGGTGTGGCTTGAACTCAAGTTACATACACTAGGCACTTTGTTTTTATGAAATGTAAAAAAGCCGGCCATTAGCAGTATTATGATTTTTCATTACAGAATTAAAACAGTTCTGATTGATGATGCACTTTCAAAACCTCACAGCCCCCAAATGTCAAACAAACAGGAAAAAAAAACAACTACTTTCATCTGACCTGAGAGAAGTATAACATGGCAGGGTCAACAGCAAGGGTCATACAATTTCCTTGCAGCTCTGTTTGATGGTATTTTTGGTGTTAACATTTAATGAAATGATGCTCTGTAATGCAGAAGGGCTTGTATTACTACTGATCCCACTGAGAATTAACACCCAAGTGTGAACCTTTTTGCACTTTCAGATGCTTTTGGTTCACTGCTTTGATTTGCAGAGGCTAGCTTCGGTTCCCCTAGACTTCACTCCACAATTGTTTTTGAATATTTCTTGCATCTGCCTGTCTGAAAACCTGAAACATGGTACTGGAAAATTTTGTTCATATGAGGAGAATGGGTATCTACCACTATACTTACCAGAAATGTTTGAGCAGCTTGACGTTTTGACGATGATAAAACAGGTAACATCAACTACAGCGCTCATAAGGTTTTGACTCTGCGTCTATGTTAAAGACTCACGAGAGCTGTAGTTCTTGACCGCTAACAAAATAAATGCTAACAGTGTATTAAGGCCCAGTTGCAGTGAGTTGGGTGTCTCTCTCCTCCCTAGTTGTTTCATTGCTTAACGCAAGATATATCAGGCTAAAACATTAAACTGGTCACATTGAAGCTGTGAGGTTTACCCCTCAACAACAGCAACATGGATACAGTATAGCGATGAAATTATACCTATATGACCCTCCTTTCTCTCTCGCTGAAATAAAAAACGGTGGATTGGATTTAATCTGTGGACATGTTATATGTGTTGCCTATGTTCTATGTTCAAAAAAACCACCACTCTTTGTGTATGAACTACACTTCCCATTGGATTCACAACCCACAAAATCCTCTGTACAGAAAATCATGGACAATTTTACCAAACTATCTACTGACAGTATCCAGTCCAGGTGAGCTCACATCCTGCGCGCCCCTACCTAATGGACACTGGATGTTAAAGATCTGCATTAATGTGCAATTCTATGTTTTCACCTTGGAGAATGGCAACCTTGTATAGCTAATCAAGTTTATCAGTTAGTCATGTACTGTATGTATGTATGTGCGTGTGGGTTTGTATTTTCTTGACATTATACTAGACATTGCACTTATTCAAAGTTTGCCTAAACTGGAGAAATGGACTGTCCTCGGACCTGCAGTAGACGGGTAATGGAGGAAAAGGGGGAAAAAGTATTTATGGATGGAGTCAGCAAGACTATAATATCCAACATCCTAACCATGTCTGTACGGGGGGCTTTCAGTGTCTCCTGGAACTAAAAATTCTGACTACTGAATGGACTTTGAGGCACTGAAAGAGAGCGAATTGTAAATAAGGACATTGGAGACCTCGTTGAAATGTATTGCCCAGGAAGAAGTGGACATGTACAGCTTACTCATTGTGTTGCGGGACTGTGCTAATAGCTGATGCCTGTTTTTGCCAAGAGGTTTGAGCTGCGCGTCTTTGTGAGAATCTTTTCTCTGGCTGTCTGTCTCTGGTGAGTAATGTTTTCAAAGATGATGTTGACGACAATGATGGTGATTACGATGATGATGATGATGATGATGATGAAAGGCGACGATGCAGGAAAAAAAAAAGAATAAAGCCTGATTTTGCACAGTTTTACACACAGTCTCCTTGTCTTTGATGTCTCTGTGGATAATAGTGTGACCATTAAATGTAGAATTGTCTATTGTGGCTGAGGCTTTCTGCTAGCATTTTGGGCAGAAGGGGGCACCATTACTCCACCAACATATACGCCGACCACCTGAGTCCTCTATTCTGTTTGAAGTCTAGTCAGAAGATCAAACCAGACTTTTATTTCGTATTCATAACCCTCACATCTATAATTACTTGAAAATGTTTATGCAATAATAGGTGAAGTATTATGTTTTGTGTAATTAGAGTTCGTGGACCTTTTCCATGTGAATCAAATTTCCTCTTAAGTTCATGTGGTGACGTAAATCAATTATCTGCACTCAGCACTTCTATTCATAGAGCCATTATGTCCTGCATTAAAAAAGAAACTGATTGAAACATGCTTGATATGAATATAATTTATCTGGTTTGTGTGTGTCACGAAGCATTTTAGTCCCACATAACAAAATATGCTCCCACAGTGATTCTCATATGAAAATACTATACCTCAGTGTTACCCCTGAAGACAGAAAATGGGATGAATAATTATCCGAATAATAAACAAGATATATCTGTCCTGCTATTACCACATACATTCTAAATATACATACGGTACAAATGGGAATTTTGAGGAGAGGTGTAGTGATAACCTCTGAATTGTCCCTTAATTACATGGTGTCAGAGTGAGTAAATATATATGCCTCAGATTGGCTTGAGCAATAAATAAATGGTTATACTATCTCTACACTACATCATACAAAACTATTAAAATAAAAGAAGAAGACAAGTAAATGAAAGAAACATGACACCACAGTCCTTAAGCATGACTTCCCTGTTCAAACAGATTGTCCTTTCAAAAGTTATTGATTTAATTCTGGAGGAAGTGGTGCAGGGCAGACCATTATACTGGCATGTACTGCAGTACCTACAGGCTCGCTTGCGAAAACTACATCTAAATGTTTTCAATTTATTGCATCAGAAATTTACATTGATTTCTTCAAATCTAATCTCTCCTGGTTAATTATGGCAGGGTAATGCTTTCACCTCAAAGGGAGCAGATCACTAGTAGTTGTTGACAAGCCAATTGCTCACTCTGCCCTCCCTCTCTCTGTCTCTCTTTCTCTCTCTCACCACAGAAAGCTCTCCTCTTTCAAACCAGCTGAACACATCTCATCGCTACTCCGCTGCAAAAGTCCAGTCTGATGGCTGTTTTGGCAGAGGAGGCCCCGTATGTGTACGACAAGTGCTGGGTGTGTGGAGAGTGGGCATAATCATGGGGAAGCTGAAGCACTCATGGACCCTTGAAAGGCACTTTATGTGTGTATTTGTGGCTACTGGTAATTGGGCCCCTCCCTTTGTGAGCTGACCCATTTGACAGGGCCTGTGGCTGGGCCCTTGTACTGATATCTGTATATGTGTGTGTGACTAGCAGATGATGTGTATGGTTCACGTGTTACTATGATCTCTGAAACCCGGCCCTCATGTTGGACACGGTCCCCTGGTTTGGCTTTGTCCCCCATTACCAAAGCCAGCTGGCTGGTGGCACACAACTGCACATTGCTTAGTTCCAACTGGGGCTTTTTCTTGTGTAGTTCAACCATCCACCACTGAGGGGAGCTCTGGTGTTATTCTGCTTTGCCTTGTTTCAACGGTTTTCTTTGCATACTTAACACACACACTGGCACATACGCACTGGGCATTAGCACGCACACGCACACATACAGGTAAACACACACACTACACGGTGGTTGTTTGGTCAGATAAAGGAGTAGTGACGGGAGGGCAGAGGGTCACCGAGGGTGTCTGGCCCTCGGCGGAAGCGACTGCTCCCAACCTCCCTCTCTCCTGCCTCCGTAATAAGTGTGACCGTTTGATTTCTGCACAAAAGGAGCAATTACAGGGAGTTGTTTAATCACCCACACTTTTATTGAGCTTGGGGTCTCTTAGCTTGCAGCTCAGGCCCCCGTTGTCGGCAGCAGCGGGCGACAGGAGTGACAGAGAAGGTCGGTGGTTTAACGGGGCGCGAAGGGGTCTCGTTTGAGTTAAGACTTCGCAGGCTACTCTGCACGCTGCAGAGGCCCCCGGGACAGAGACAAAGAGGTAGACGAGACCAGAAGACAGCCTGGCCAGCCAGGCAGAGAGATAGATGGACTTAACAGAGAGACGGAGACTAAAGGGCAGAGTTTGGGGGACACATCAGAATCAGAATCACTTTATTCGCCAAGTAGGATAAATGTGCAGGAGTTTCTCTTGGTTGTGTTTGCACAGAGATAGGGCGACAATTTATGCAGAGATTCAAAACAAAAGAGGTATTCAGGTTCATGACAGTTGCACTTGTTGAGCAGGAGGTGTGGTGAATTCCCAGGAGTGCAACGGAGCATGTGTCTAGTGATTTTTAGAGAGAAATGCTTGAAATAAGCTACAGTATGAACAAAGCACAGACATGATTCCTGAACCTTACAAGCAGCGTAGCATGCATGGACTTGTGTGGACATTGTGAGAGCAGGGATGGCATACAAAAATGCTTTTTTTTAACAAAGAGAGAGAAGAAAAACAACAGAATTCGATTTTCCTACTTTACAGTCAGCCCAGAGCCCCAGTAAGCCCAAACTCCCATTCAAAACAGTACCAAGCACTGTCAGTGTCAGTGCTTTTTATTGAATTTTCAGCCCGGGTGTTACTCTATATTTGTGTGCATGCGGAGTGCCTCCTCCTCCTCCTCCCTGGATATGAATGATGGAGTACAAGTCCTTGTCTAGTCCCTCAGAGATGGCAAGGATGGTGGTGTGAGGCGAAGAAGGCGAATGTGCTGCATGGAAGAGCTGATGGTGGCAGTGTTTGGGGGGGAGGGAGGTGGTGGTTGTTTTAAAATGGCACAAACTGGGAAAGAACAGCACCACTGTGTGGTGACCAGGGGGAGTCGGGTGTGGGGGGTGGGGGGGTAGAGAAGTAGAGGGTAGAAAGAGATAGAGAGTAGAAGAGGATGAGAGGGAGAGGGAGGGAGGAAGGGAGTACACCATTGCTGCTCATAAAGCCAACAGCTGTGTGGGTAATGTTTTGTGACACCGAGCCTCTCCGAGCCCTTCTGTTTCCCAGAGAGCTGGGAGACGCCATATTCCGTCGTCACAAATGGCTCTGTCATTCACCCCCTAAGTCTTAATTATCGCTCCCGGTTTTTTGGCCACGTTTTGCTCAGGCGTATGGATCCATCTGCACGCTGTATAATTCCACTCCGCAATTTACAAGTGGCATTTATTACAATGGCCTCCGCGGCATCTCCTCTTTAACACCGGCAGCCCTTTCCAGAAAGACGAGGGGGAACAAAAGAGCAGTGCAATCTGGCAGCAACAGTGCCCACCCTCAGTTCCCTCAAATCTCTCTCTTGTCTTTTTTTTTTTCCATCTGTACCCTTGCTCTCTGTACGACTATCTCTCCCCACCCCCGTATTACTAATTTTTCCGCTTCTATTTGTGTGTGTGTGTGTGTGTTTTTCCCTTTGTTATTAATTTAATTTTTATGGGATTCACAGTACTCACACAAACCGCCCCCTATCTGCCTCGAAGCAGAGGAAAAGGAAATAGCTGATGTTGATTTTTTTTCCCCCCTCCTCTCCTCCTCTCCCCCCTTCGTAATTCATTTTGGATTAATTCCCCTGTCTTCAGAGACAATCCTAATTCTTTATTATTTCCACTTCACAGGCTTCATGACATCCCCATATCCACATATCATATCCAGGGGAAACTTTACACCCAGCAGACCTTCTTGTTTTCTCCTCTCTTTTCCTGTCTCCTCCTTTCTCACTTACAGCCCTCCCTTAATTTTCTCTCTCTCTCTCTTTCCTGCGTCTCTCACTTTCCTTTTTTCTCTCTTTCTATCACTTTCTCTACAGCCTCCCCACTCTGTCTCTCTCACCAGAGTGAAGTTACTTGTTAGTTTCTACCCAGCCGCTGGGCTCCCGTCTGTAGAGACAGGCACCCCACAGAAGTCGGCTGCCTGTCTCACACACACACCTTCCCACCTCCCTCTATCCATATCATAATGTGTGTGTGTATGTACTGTGCATGTCATGTCTGCTCGTATCTATCTATTCATATGGGAATAAAATGACACTGAGTGTTCATTGCCATTAAAGTGCCACTGAAAACAAAATCTACATTCATTTGTCACTTGTTTTCCTCTCCTCATGCAGCGCTCCACAGTGCTTTTCTTTGACTCCCTCACAACACTCACTTGTCAATTTCCTCTGCTATTAGAGATGCTCATTTGCAGATGGACTCTCAGGCTCATCATATAGCAGCTCATTTCTTGCTTCTCCAGCTTTTTCTTTCTTTTTCTCTCCGGGTCCGCTCTTTCTCCCTGCTGTCCCTCTGTCCCCTTCATGTTTTTCTGCCTCTGCATTTCACTCCCCTTCTCGCAACCTCTTCTCTTTTGCCTTATCTTTCTCCCCTCTGCGTCTCCCTCTGTGCTTTTCCATTCATCTGCATCGTTCTGTTTCTCCGCCTTTCTTTCTGTCTCTGTATGCATCTGTCTCTCCTCTTTTTTCCTGCTTCTTTCTTTCTTGCACGTCTCTTTCTTCCTGCTTTGTGATGCCTCTATTTTTTTCAGGGTGTTTTTTTCCCCACTCATGTCAGGTAGTTTCTCAAATCAGCCTTCTTCAGATTTTTAGTAACCATTTTCGCTGCTGCCATGGGCACTCTCCTTTGTCCCACACCTACCAAGCACTCACGCACACACTCATACCCAGACACACACACACACACTCATGCAATGTCCCATCTCCAATTCACTATTAAGTGGGCCCTGAATTTCCCCTGAGCTCTGGTATGGTGGCGGCCGCCTCTGGAGTCCGGCTGTGCTAGATGTGTTGTCTGTTCCCTTACCATTCAATTACCCTCCTGTAATCTGACAGGCTCCTCATGGCCTGCACTGGGACAATCACCAGTATGTGTGTGTGTGTGTGTGCGCATGTCTGCTGTATGAGTTCACATCTCTCTCTCTCTGTCTATTTCTGTGTGTCTGTCTGTCTGTCTGCTATTATGTCTGTCTCTGCAAGTGTATTCCTGCATTTCAGATGCACACAGAAGCAAGGACGTGTTTTTGCATTGTCTGCTTTGCTTTGCTTTTTTGTTTTGTTTCCTTATTACTTCTCTCACTCAAAGTCTCCCCTAGATCTCTGGCCTGAAGTCACTTGACATCCTGCTGCACCCGCAGAAATACACACTGACAGAATAAAAGAAACTAACTCTTGCCACAAACGGCCAGAGCCAACATTTTGTTCTCTTATCCTCTCTGTTATTATTTTGCCCTGTAATCTACCTCTCCATTCTTAAAACTCTCTTCCCTCCATAACTTCACCTCGCTCTGTCTTTCTCCATCATTTTATCATGTTCCCCTAATCACTGTCCCCGTGTTTTCTCTTTTTATCCTCATCTACTCCCTGTGTCTCTCCCCCCCCCCCCTTTCTGTCTGTGCGAGGCAGGCTGGCTCTCTGTGTTGACCTGAGAAGGACTGACATTCAGAGGCCGGTCCCCTGCCTGCAGCACTGACATTTCTGCCAGACTTTGATGGTGCCTTTGAACAGAGATGTGTGGAGGGAAGAGCTGCCTGTCTCCCAGCCTTCCAGCAGCTCTAGCTCTGCCTCTCCACCACTCAGAGTGAGATGTATACTGTAGTGGGCTGCTCTCCCGTCGCACATGCAGGCACACATGCGCAAACACATGCACATACATACATGAACAGGTTTTGTACGTATATACACACCTGAACTAATTTACATAGCCTCATTTACTCAGGCACTTATTGCTCACGTGCACACATAACTGTAATGTACCAATGAATCTATGCACACATATGTGAAAACCACATACACACAATCATACACCTCCTGCTGTGAGGCCTTCAAAGACCCTCATTGCCCCCCTTCGATAAAACTGGCACAGGAGTAGAGACAGAGGAGCAGGGTGTTGGAGGGGGCCCGGTTATCTCTCCCACCTCTCCCCTATCTACCCAACCCCCTCCACCTCGCCAACCCCCCCTCCCCTGCTGCGGGGCTTTCAAAGACACCCATGTCACTCCAGTAACCTCGTAGCTCCTCTCCTCCTCCTCCTCTTCTTCTTCCTCAATGCCTTTCAATCTACTCTAACCTCTCCTCCATGCACCACACTCCCTTTGTTACCAGCTTCTCACAAGGTTACAAAACACAGAGGAGAAAAATAAATAAAAAGGAAATAGAGGAAATTGCTTGATGGGGGTTGCTCTTCTGACAATCAGTACAGCATGATGTAAAAATGGCGCTCTGTTCCGTTATTCAGTGAATGCCGATTCTGTGCCAAGCTGCCTGCTATGGCAGATTCCCCTCTCTCTCTGCTGTCACTAAGGGGAATGGGATTTTTCTTTTAAATGTGTTGGAGGTAGGGACCAAAGCATGCTTTGGTGCTCTGTGAGTCTAATTAAAATGACTTGGCTATTTTGCCATGCGATGGTGTCTCAGAGAGGTGGATGAGAATTGAAACACTTAATTTTGTTTCGCTTGGTTCCTTCTCTCTGTGGAGTTGGACTGAGCTGAGCCTTGATGAGAGTGCGGATTTGACAGCTGTGCATGCATGCGGATGCATATTTGTGTGTGTACGTGTGTGTGTGTGTGTGTGTGCACTGTAAAAATTTTAATAAGTCACTTAATTTGTATTCAGTCCTATAGTCATAAATAATTTAACTTCGAACGCAGGAGCATTAAAATGTCCTGACCACATAGTGTAGAAATTGTGGTGCAATTGTCAGGCAGTTTATCAGCCGGGTTTGACTTGACTTGATGTTGGCTTTATTGATGTTCCTGGAAAGAAGCATGAGACTGATTTCCAAGACGCCTTGATGAAAGATATACTGCCAAAAATGTCCATCTTGTATTATTTCATCCTATTATCTGTCTTTAAATCAGTCGTCTTACACAGTAAAACAGTCTAGCTTTTGTGAGACACATTCACTTGTGTCTATACGAACCAGTCACTTTCAAGTGCCTTCTTGGATTAACTGACATTTTCTTGAGAAGCACAGAGTAATCGTCATCTTTGAAGATACTGTCACTTGTTTTGAGGGAAACTCTTCAACCAGGGAAAACTGCATAAGAAACATGTGAAACTATCTCTGTACTAGAAACTCTTGCCAACAAAACTAGTGTTTCAATTGCAGGCATTTGTCAAACTGAACTGCAGATCTTGAAAATGGTTGTGTCGAATGAATTCACAACTTCTGTTTGTACAATTTATGTAATCCAAGTTATGGAATTTAACTTGTATGTGGTAATTTTTTCTTTATTCAAATTCCCCTTCCTCAGTCACACAGAAACAACACTTTTATTTCCTAAGTTGGACTGGAGGGCAACTGCCTCCTTGAAGGTTGCCAACAGTGCGTTAACACTCTTCACTTAAGGCCTTTACACACCGGGGACGTAACGAATAAACGACACAAAAATGCGAAATATTTACTCGACT